>CM042187.1:18270720-18307428 GCA_023539305.1 Ilex asprella
TTCTTCCTTCCTTGCTTTGGCTGGGCGCCACTTCTTTGACTTTCTCCTTTTTTTTTTCTTCTTGGCCTTCACTTTGGCGCCTACTATTTCTCTCTCTCTCTCTTTTTTTTCTTTTTCTCCTTGGCTTGGGCGCTGCCTTTGCTACTCCTCTCCCTTTTTTTTTTGTTTTCTTTCTCTTGCTGGGCGCCTGACAGCCTTGCTCCCTTTTTTTTTTCTTCTTTTTTGGTCTTCACTTGGGCGCCGCCCAGCATTCCTCCACTCTTTTTTTCTTCTTCTTTTTTTTGGTTGCACTTGTGTCTTCACTTGGGCGTTGGCGCCTTCTCCTTTTTTTTTTCTTTCTTCCTCTTGCTGGGCCCCTCCTTTGCTTCCCCTCTCTCATTTTTTTTTGTTCTCTTTGGCTTGGGTGCCGCCCACTTCATTTACCTCTTTTTTTTTTTGGTGGCTTGGGCGCAGCCCACCCCCTTGTCTTTTTTTTTTTTTACGATCAAGACACAAATAAGGACTAGGGGCTTGAAGAGTGGAGGAGACGAGGCGAGGGGTGGCAACGCCCAAGGGGCCAGCCTAGGTGGCGCCCAAGGTGCCTACCTAGGCGGCGCCCAAGGGTCCAGCCCAGGCCCTCCGTCTTTCGGAAGTCCGGGTCCTTCTCCTAGCGGTGGCTTTGGGAGTGTGATGCAGGCGGCGCCCATTTTTCCCAGGCGGGTGCCCAGGCTTTGGGCGTAGTCCTTCTCGGTGTAGGCAATGGAGTCGGAGTGCTTGAGCAAATCGAGGGAAGGAGGGCCTCCATGGGCAACACCCAGGCTCCGGGCAACACCTCCTTGGGCGGCTCCCTGTTGACCTTCGGAAGCTCGGGTCCTTCTCCTCATGGTGGTTTCGGTGTGGTCCCAGCAGCAGGTGAGAGACCATTCGGAGTTCCTGGCCCAAGATCAGGTGTGGGCAAAAAGTCTTCGTCTACTATTTTTGGCACATCACGGGAGACCATAAATGCATGCAGGCAACAGGGTGAATCGCCGAAAGAGGCGGGGGCGCCAGTCATGGAGTAGGCAGTGCCCTATTGGGCATGGAATGGGTGATGTTTGAGGCCGCTGTGGGCATCACCTGGAGGCTGGTAAGGTGCTTTAGTGACTCCGTGAGGCTGGCAGGGCGCCTTGGGCGACGTCTTGAGTCTTGCTACGGGCGGCGCCTCTTTGGCGCTTGCTCATTGACTGACCTTGTCTTTAATTACAGGTGCCCTCTTGATAGAGCGATGGCGGAGATCTCTGTGCTTTTGGGTGGTGTCTTCCCTTCTTCTCTAGAGGACGAAGTCTGGTGCCCCTAGTTCTTCTCGATCAAAGTTCGATGGTCAGATTGCTTCCCCAGAGATGAGTCCCGGTAGTGCCCCCACTCCTTCTGTGACTCATGTGTGCACTAGAGCTAGATGTGGGAGTTGGGACTCCAGTGCAAACGGCTTGAGTTTCAAAAGTATACCTGGCAGAAACAGTGTTATCCAACATTAAAATATTTTAACATGATTACCTGCAGGTTGTTTGCATGGGAGCGAAAACAGAGTTGTGGGCGTCTCGAGCCGCATGAGCTGAGGCCGAACAACATATGATGTCGGTAGATGACTGCCATAGTAGAGGTGACCACTTGCGTGAGAGCAGAGTCATAGAGGCCGAACTACGTATAGTCTCGGGAGTAGGCTGCCGTAGCAGAGGCTTACTAGATGACTACGTGCACAAGAGCAGAGTCATAGGCCGAGCTACGTATAATCTCAGGGTGATGACTGTCGTAGCAGAGACTTACAAGAGCATAGTCAGAGGGTGACTTGTACGAGAGCATAGTCAGAGGCCGAGCTACGTATAGTCTCAAGAGTTGGTTGCTGTAGCAGAGACTCATTCCATTAAGATGGAGATGAGGAGGGAGGGAGCCTGAGGTGGTGCTGGGTGCCTGGTGAGAGAGGGCGAGATCCATCGTCTAGGCGGCATCATGGGAAACACCCAAGGCGGAGAGGACGAGACCTCCAATCTAGGCGTCTAGTGCTAGGGGCGCCTGGTGCTGTGCACCTTTCGTCTACACCTTGTTGTTAAGTCATGTTCTGACTTTTGTAAGCTATTTATTTTTAGGAAACAAATAATTCTAGACACAATAATCTTCGTAGAATTTTATTTCATAAAATAACAAATAGCAAAATAAATCAACTGAAACAATAAAGGATAGATAAAATATTCTGGTGTTCGGTGTCCCATAGGTGGGCTAATACTTTCCTAGTGAAGTTGGAGTCACCTCCTCCTAGCCCTTAGGCGATCGTTTGAATTTCTCCGAGGGGTTGCTGGCATTCTCTGTCATCCTAGTCCCTACCAGGTGGTGGGGCTTGTCCTCTGCCAGCAATGTACTGCCTCAAGTGGCCATGTTGTATGAGCTTCTCGATCTGTCTTTTAAGATCAAAGCAGTCGTCAGTATCATGGCCGTGGTCGCGGTAGAAATAGCAGTACTTGTTCGGGCTCCTCCAATTCGGGGGTGTCTTCATCTTCTTTGATCAGCGTACTGTAGGGTTATCATGTATTTGGAACAGGATATGCTCCACAGAAGCATTGAGCGGTGTGAAGGCTTGCTGCTCTCTTAGAGGTGGGGGACCAAGGCAGTCCTTGACAGAGATTCTCTTTGTCCTATTTCTTTTGTTCTCTATCTCCTACTTGTCTTCACGGGTGTCCTTCCTTTTCTCACCCCCGTAGGAGAACTTACCTCGTCTGGCCTTGGTGACATCTTCGACGTTTATGTACTTTTGTGCCTTTGACAGTAGCTCGGGCATGTTGGAGAGAGGTTTCTTGAGTACTGAGAACATGAAATTGGAGGTATGAAGACCGGCGATGAAGGCGGCCAAGGCTACCTTGTCATCTGGCTCCTCAATTTGGAGGACCTCCTTATTGAAGCGAGTGAGGTAGTCTCTGAGGCTTTCATCCCTATCCTGCTTGATGGTGAGCAGATGGGTCACTGGTCTTTGATGTCGGCGTCCCCCAATGAAGTGGGAGATGAAAGACCTACTCAGCTCTGTGAAACAGCGGATGGAGAAGGGCCTGAGTTTGGAGAACCACTGACGAGCGAACCCCTTTAAAGTGGTAGGGAAGGCCCTACACATAATCTCCTTCGGTACGTTGTGCAGTTGCATGAGAGAATTTTACATGTCGAGGTAGTCGATGGGGTCTTTTGTGCTGTCGAAGATCTCGATGGTGGACATCTTGAACTTCGAGAGCAGAGGATAATTGACAATATCAGTAGTAAAGGGAGTATCAGTGCGTCATCAGGTAGTCCACGGTCGTAGGTGCCTATGCCTTGATGGCGTTGAGGGCGTCGCCAAACTGGTTTTGGCACTTGCCTTATCTTCTCGTCCCACTGGTTGGGGACATCTTCAATCTAGTGATGTTACTGGCTTTCATGATCGCCATATTGACTCTCTCCGTCTTTGTTCTCCTGCACAGGTACGTGTGGATGGGGGACTCGTGAACTCCCTACGCGTTGAGGAGGGACTAGGCGAGGTGTGCCTTGGAGCTTTCTGGTGAGGACCCCCATGGTGGGGGCTGTTTGGCGTCCAGAAGGGCTAGGTAGTGGCTCCTCCCCTGTCGGAGGGAGTGGGACTCCTCCCACAGGGTGATGGGTGACGCCCCCTTGAGCGAGCATCAGCTGAATGATCTGCTGGTTTTGGTTCACCAGCAGCTGCATGGTTTTGAGGAGCTGTTGCTGTTGTCTGGCAGGGGTTGCAGTAGTAGATGGTTCAGACGGTGCAAGGGGAGACGGAGCCTCCTCTCGGTGAGCCGGGTTGTTGTTTCCCGGTTGTTGAGACATCGATCGGGTAGTGATTGTCATGGATTAGAAGAGTAAGAAAACTAGTTGTTCCCATAGATGGCGCCAAACTGATGATGCACAAAATCGTCTTCGTGCAAGATCAATAGTCAAGAGTGTGATTAATGAGTAGTAATGAACAATCAATGACAATCAAGTATGAAAAACAGTAAATAAATGGTAAACACAGGATTTATAGTGGTTCGACCGTGGCCTACGTTCACTTTTTTGAATGGTAACGGTGGTCGGCGATCTTTATTAATGTATCAAGGTACTTCGCACAGAGAGAGAGAGATGAATGTGTGTAGGGAGGTGTAGTGTGTGTAGGAGCTTCAAGGTGTAGAGGTCTGAATGTGGTGCCCAAGTCCTTCCCTCCTCCATGTGGAAAAGGGCTTACATTTATATAGGTGTGATGAGGCGGTGACGTGAGGAATGAGTCTTCCACTATTTTGGTAAGCACACTTTTGGTAGGAGTAAACCTCTTTGGTAAGCACACTTAATGTAGGAATATTTCTCCGAATCCCGATGTTTTCTCCCTCGTGCTCCTATTTAGTCAGAGGCGGACTCTCTGGCTTTAGACTCGAACGTCGTCTTGAGGTCGGACTTGCATTGGAGTGGACTTGGTCGTCTTGGATTTGAGTGAGGAGGGCGAAGGAAGGGAGAGGAGGAGACGTCCGAAGGGGAGCCAACTCAAGCCAGCGCCCAAGGGGGCCGGCCTAGGCGGCACCCAAGGGGTGTCATGGGCGTCGCCCAAGGGGTCTGGGCTCTTGGGTGTTGTCCTCTTGACGCCCTCCTCTTGATACCTTCCATACCCATGGGTCGAACCAGTCTCGATTTGGACTTTCTCTTGCTTGGTGGACTTTGATTGGGCTTTATCTTTTGGACTTCTCGGTTTATTTACATTGGGCCTGACCTAGTCAAATTCGGGCTCGTCAATATCTATGACTTATTAATTGTGATCTAGTCTTATAACGAAAGTCTTAAATGTTAATAATAAAAAATTTATTGATTCATTTTAAATATTAACTAATCGATCCAATAACATGATGGGTTTTATCTTTCCCCATCTACTAAAAATTATAACCCAATGACTGAATGGTTCCCCAAGCTTCATGTGAAAGAATTGCTGCTACTCTAAACCATTGTTGCAGTGCTACGATGGTTTTACCCATCTAATTTTTTATACTTTTTTGGGTTAAAAATAAATATAACGAGTTATAGTTATTTCCAATTCTTTGATCAAATTACCAATGATTCCTCTCTTTTTTTTTGGTTCATTATATAAACACTACTTTGTCCTCTTAATACCACAATTTTACAATTATTAGTGCTTATTAAGTTTTAAATTAGAATTGCATATCAGAAATCCTCGCATAGCCATTGTAAAAAGTAAATGCTTCATCAATAGATTGAATTCTTTCATAAAAAATGGTTTTACATCTGTAAGCGCATAAGGTATGATTTCAATCCCTTCTATATTTGTCACTATGTCAATTTTCCACACTTGCATAAAAAAACCTGTTAAATTGATACAATATAACTACACATCAAATTACGTCCATAAAACAAAAACAAAATCTGCAATTGATTACCAACTTTAAAAAGACATGGACAAATAATATCTATACAGTGGAATTTGATGAATATATTACACTTTTGTCCCCAATAAAAAGGCTTAAGCATTAAATTAAAATTTAAAAAATGACACTGGCTTATTAAATCAATATGTCGAACATAACTCATCAATACCACAACTTTTAGACTTTTAACCTAAAAGCTAAATCACCAAAGCCTTTAATGACCCATTATTTAACCAATTAAACAATTAAGTGACCAATTGATTAAACTATTCTAACAGCTTAAGTGCAGCAAAAGGCATGAATCATGACGAAATTACATGAGTCAATGAATAGATGACAAGAATAGTCCTCAAGAGGGTTTGAGTATAAGAGTTGTAGTTGGTAGGATTTTAATGTGAGAGGAGATGGGTTTGAAGAGGTATTTTTAGTTTTTTTTTAATCCAAACAGGTATAATAAATTAGGTGGGTAATATAGATATGAGATAAAAATTGTCTGAGTCATTAGGTTCGATCCTTTCAATACTAATTAATAAAAACAAAACCTTAAAAGCTTTTTTTATAGGACTAGATTACAATTAATAAGTCGTAGATATTTCCTATTTAGTTAAGAACTAAATTAGGTAGGTTTTGACAATAAATTTTGAGCATCTTTGTTTGGTAGCTATTAGATCGTAATCCAACGGTCTATGTAAAAAGTACCAACTAGAGACTACGATGTAGAGTTTTCATGATTGTGCTACTCTATATGTATATTAGTAATGCACATGTGCGTTGCACATGAAAAAATTTAGATCATAAAATTTTAATTATATTTTTTAGAAATACAAAGTGTATGAAGATAACGAAGTAAAAGACTACTACTATATGTATTCAATGACTTATTAAATCCAATAAGACTTTCTGGCATTACAACACAAGATCAACAAAACTCCTAAATATAATTTACTAATCTAAAACTATTCCACTACCACATGAATTCAAGAAGTCTGATAACAAAACTAATTCTACCAATAATATAATAACAACTCCTAAAACACTACAAGCCTACTAATAATAAACAATTAAATATTAGGAGATTAGTCTAATCTCCAACATAGATTAATCTCTTCATTTCATGAAGAATACCTTTTTTTAGAGGTTCATTATCACTTTAAAATGAAAAGTATCTTTTCTTGGGCGTTCATTATCACTTTAATGGAAACATCAATTCAATCGAACACAAACTAATTTTAATTCCAATTTCTAAAATTGTTGTAAGGTAAATAGTGGCAAGTCATAGTGATAAAGTTTGTCTAGTAAAAATTTTGGAAGTTATAGAGATAAAATTTATCTAGCTAATATGTAGTTATAAAATTTATCTAGTAAAAAATTTGGAAGTCATAGAAATAAATTTATTTAGCTAATATTTTGTGGGCATTGATGGACGTGTAAAACGCGATTGAGCAGAGTATGTATACTACGAGATTTGATCTAAGCTACAGAGCTCTTGGGAATGATGTGGCAACCTTAGGGGAAAGGGGCAGATCGCACAGAGGAGTTATAGTGGTTCACTCTCGAAAGCGCGGCTAATCCACTCTTTAAGAGAGTCTCTTGCTTCTAGGAATTATATTAAAGATGAAGAAATGATTACATAGTCTTCGTGGTATTTTTTTTATTGCTTGTCTCAAAGCGAGGACTTTGTACAGTATTTATAACTTAGTTTCTAGTTTCATGGGATCTGGGCCAAGATCTTCGCCTCTCTCCTGTAACGCTTTTCTTGGTTTCAGGCGATGGTTTAGACGGTTGAGGTTTTCGCGCCTAGACTGGCGTTTACTGTCGTTGAGGAGACTTTTAGTGGTTGTCCGCCGTCTTCTACTCATTTTCTTTGAGGTGCAGGTCGAGGGAGCCCAAGGTCTGGACCTCCGAGCTCGGGCTTTCTTGGCTGAGCTCCCTTTCTGACCTCAATACTTGAGCTCAGACTTGAAATTCTTCTAGGTATCATTAGGCATAATTACCTTTAAGTTAATAACGAGGGATAAAATATGAAATCAAAAGTTTTTCACAGATGCTAACATTTATAAGTAGTATAGATATAGATATATTAATTTGTCGAGTTGAGCCCGATTTCATTAATTTGGATTGAGTTTGGGTTGAACCTAGTAACCTCGAGGTCTCAACCCGAATACTACATGAATTCAATTTGAATTTGAGTTTTTGAACTTAGACCCAACTCAAGTTTTTTAAACCTCAACCTAGTATTTTTCGGGTTAGGTTCGGGTTGGCTCGCTCTATGAGTGTTTGCACCAACTTACGCGCTGTTCGAATAATTTCTTCTTCAATCCGATAAAAAACAAGTTATTCATGTCAGAAGTAAGATATTCATAAATAATAAATCTTTTATGGTCTGAACTCAAAGAATTATCAAAATTCGAACTCTTACTACCGCTTCGGGGGTATGTATTAGAGAGATGTTGGACCCAAAAAAAAAAACAAAAAACAGATTATGCCAGATGGAATTGGAATCGTTCACGTGTTTGAACTAAACCTTTTATGGTAATGCTGATTAATTAAAAGTGAACTCTGAAATCGCGTGATGAGCAAAGCGCAAGTTAGCATTTTCAGTTAGAGACCATCTTCTTACAACGGTCAGATCGCCAACGAAACATCCTCTCTCTCTCTCTCTCGTCTCTACAGATCTGTCTGTGTATATTCTCTCTCTCTCTCTCTTGTTTGCATTTGGATGTGGCAATGGCGATTCCAGCAGCTGTTATTCTTCCACTGGGTCTACTCTTCCTTCTCTCAGGCCTCATTGTCAACTTCATTCAGGTATTCACATGCCTCAGTTCTTTTTTTATTGTTTCTATTGTTTAATGTTCGCTCTCGAATCCTCCATTAATTCATTTCTTCCCCTTGTTAGATTTGTCATTCCTCATAGTTCTTTGCGTCTCCCTCACAATGTGGCTTCTTAAAGATTGTTATGAGGCTGTCTACAATTTGATTTGGTTATATCTAGATTGTCACAACTTTTCGGTTTCAAAACCCAGTTTAGTTCTTGGATGGATAAACAATACTTAAATTCAAAGTTTGAGTTGAGTTACTTTTCATCAAGATTTGAAATTCATATTGCTTAAAACAACAATTTGAGCTTTCCTAGAAAACAGGTTTTTATTAATTCTATTGCGGTTCCTAAGAGTAATTTCTGTTCCAAATACAGTTTAAATGTCAAGGTGATACATCTTTTTGTGAATGATATGTTCTATATATAACCTTCTTGGCAAATTAATCTCTTAATTGTGGCCATTACAGGAAATGGAAGACGTCAACCCGATAATATTGTTAGATTTGACAGAGCAACATTGTGTGATACATGAGACTGATTTAATTTCTACGACTTCCATTCATGGACCCATTCACAATGATAAACTTGCATCTTTCAGAGATTCTTGAAAGAATAGTGAAACAGCATCCAAATCCTACATCAAACTTATGCTTTTTCTTGATTATTTTTATCATCCAAATGAAGCCAAATGAAGCACCTATTGAAGGATTAGGTCCAGTTTTTTTCTACTCCCTTTTAATTCAGTATTTGATAGAAGTGACTTGATTGGTATTCACCTAGCTGTCTAGTGAAAAAATTGGCCACAGTTTTTTGTTCATTGTTCATGTTTCAATTTTGTTATATGCCATGTGGCCTGGTATTTCAGCCAACCATTACCCTTTGAGCGCATTTAAATTCACAAAAGTAATGTATTTGTAAAAAAAAAATGTAGTTATGGGATGGAATTGAATTTGGGTTACCTGATACATTTATTCAGTTTTGTTCACATAGTTTCACTTTCAGGCACTTTTCTTTATCCTTGTTCGCCCATTTTCGAAGAGTATGTACAGAAGGATTAACAAAGTAGTCACAGAGCTGTTGTGGTTGGAGATCATATGGCTTTTCGACTGGTGGGCAAACATTAAGGTGATTAGAGGCTAGTATTATTCTTTACATGATTTTATATTTTCAACTTTCAAGCCACATCTCAAAAGTACAACTCAGTCAGTGGAAATTGCTTTAATTGTTTTTAGGCGAATTCAAATGAGAATAACCTTTCTGTATCGAGGATTAGTTAAATGTTTAACCATACCAAGAGCCTATGCCACACAGACTCGACTGTACATTTTCAGGCACTTGAATGATGCATTGATTTGCCCAGATTTCATATTTTAGGGCACACAGTAATGAATTTCCCAAGGCTTAAACATTTGTTAGGCAGAGTAAAAATTAACCTGAAACTTTTCGATATTTTTTTTACTAAAGAATGATGTGAGCTAGTTTAGCTCATTGTTTTTAGCAATATTAAAATTGTTCAGTAACACATTAAGTATTCCTTGTTCATTGGTTTATGTTGGGTTATAGTTTTTAATATCATGTCAGTGACTAGTCACTGCTTCTGACAGGTCGAGCTGTACTCAGATTCGGAAACTTTGCAATTAATGGGTAAGCAATTCGCGTTTGCTGAGTGTCTGAGTTCTTTGGTAATGTTAAGAAATTAAGATATTTTCCATCCATCAGAATTAGAGTACCTTGTTCAGTGCATCAGCTTATGTTTGAGTTATTTTTAGGTAAAGAACATGCACTTCTCATTTGCAACCACAGAAGTGACATTGACTGGCTTGTTGGATGGGTTCTAGCTCAGGTGCTTATCTCCGTAGAATGATATCTATAGGTGTAACTGTTGTTTCTGAATTTGTTCCATGGTTTCTGATTTGTGAACTTTTGCATTGATTCTTGATTGCTTGAAGACTTGCAGTCCTATTACGTGAAATCTTGACAACTCAAACCCCCCCCCCCCCACCCTCCCGGTTTCCGCATGCATCATGAAATATTATGTACAGCAAGATGCCCACATATCTGTAATCAATCCCCATTCCTACAAGGGAAAGGAATGAGTTTGCCAAATTGCCTCCTGTGACCTGTCCGTTTCCGTTCTCATATCCAATCTGCATCTAGAAAATCTGTATCAAAGCCAATGAGAAATATTGTTAGCATATCTGAAACGATATGACCATGATTTTTCCAGGTCCATCCTGCAATTTACCATTTTTGTTATATGAGTCTCATTCTCTTCCTACCCTGATTGTCTTTGAAGTATAATTCTTAGAATCGTTCATAGTAGGTTTGTATATATACTATTGTTTAGTATCCTCAGTAAATTGAAAACTTGAAGCACCATATTGTATGTTGAACACTTTTCTATTTCTTAGTAAATTTTACTCTTATTATTCTCCTCTCATCGCAATGATTTCCAATTGACAGCGTTCAGGTTGCCTGGGTAGCGCACTAGCTCTAATTAAGAAATCATCAAAATTCCTTCCAGTGAGTTTCTTTTACCAAATTAATATTCCTTAACTCTTTTTGATGAGGATTGTGGGAACACTTTTAAGGTTTAAGATTTCTGTGGAGTAGCATGCCAATTACAAATATTTTCTTGGTTGATGAAGATTAAATTTGTAAAAAAATTAACTCCATACTGCATAGAACAATGGTACCTTCTGCAGAAGTGCTTTGAGTAAAAGCGAAATGCATAGAGCAAACAGGAAATAACACTGGTTATTTAATAGCAAAATGAGAATCAGTTTTATTACTGTTTCACTTATTTTGTCTTGAAGCTAACACCTGCTATGCAGTCTCTCCTTTTATGTTTTTGAATATATCTTGTCTGTAGTTATATATTATGATTTTGTGAACTGAGCTTTGTGATCAATTGAGGTGATAGGTAGGTAAAGCCTGGTTCAATTCTTCAAAGGTGTGCAATGGAATGAGACTTTGGTTTGGTAGTTAGGTTTCATATAGGAGATGGCTCATCTGGAGAATTTCTGGATTTCTATTGGCAAAGATAAGAAGGAGGCCTCGGTGCTGGATTGTCTAGTGCAGGAAGGGGAAGAGATACATTCGCAATCCACCTCCATCAGAATGTTTAACTACAACGAATTTGAGCAATAATGGCACATTTTGATAGTTAAACAACACTACTATTAACAGGGATGGGGATGTTATGTTAGTGTGGAGGCGAAGCCAGTTCTCAATTCCATGAGGAATTAATCTAGTAGTTGGCAGTGTCTTTTATTTGTTTTGGCACTGGCTAAAAATTAGTTCTTGACTGTTGATCACTTAATTCAATGGAGTGGGCAATATTATATAGGTGCATGATAAGTGAAGTAGGGAAAGAACCGGTGGATCACATTAATCTGCGTAGGGCCTTTAAATTCATTAGTAGAAATTGTTAAGTAATACCCTAGACTTTTGGTGAATTTGCTTTCTGGGTTACAGTGGCGAGCCAAGATTTGTTATCATTGGGGTCATTCACAATTTTCTGCTCAACATTGTCATAAAAGTATATCTGATACACTTGTTAAAATCTATGAAAATCAAACAAATACTAAATTACTTATTTATATTTGTAATGGAAAATTTCAACATACAATTAATTCACAAAAAGTAATAATCAATTTCAATCTAGCACATTATAATTATCAAAAACGACTAAAATAAACAAAAGGGGATACGGAAAAAAATATACATGTAGAAGTCCATCCATTGTATTGATAAAAAAAATCAATTCATTCCAAGAAAGAAAGTTTTTTTTTTAAAAAAAAACAAATAATATTTTCTTTCAGGTTACTAGATAATCTGTCCATGGTGTCTTTAAATAGTAAGAACTCTACACAAAATTTATTTGTACATAACCTTGATCGCGCCATATAACTCTCTCTAATAATTCTCTTCTTGCCTTCAAGTTTGGTGGAATTATTATCTTTATGTGTATGACTATTATTATTGTTCTTCAACTGAATACAATGCATAGTTTGTGGCAACTATTAACTATCCAACACAACCATTTGACAATATATTGAGAGAAGATGCACATACTACTTTGATACATGCTATTAAACCGACGTGGGACCAGCTCTAAGCCTCTAACAGCAACAATTTGCATTAAATTGCCAGTCAGACTAGTCAATTGAACATTCATATTTGATGTCAGTTGTCTACCAATTTATCTTAGAATTGTAGTTGATTAGTAGGGAATCAAGATCTGTTCAATAAATGCAGGTTATAGGTTGGTCAATGTGGTTTTCTGAATATATCTTTCTGGAAAGAAGCTGGGCTAAAGATGAGAGGACATTGGAGGTATATTTTGATACACCTGTCACATGCATGGATTTTGAAGTGGCTGTCTTCGTTTATTATTTTTACGCTGTTTTCCAATATTTTACTGCAGTCAGGCTTGCAACAGCTAAATGATTTTCCTCGACCTTTTTGGTTGGCCCTGTTTGTAGAGGGAACTCGCTTTACACAGGCAAAGCTTTTAGCAGCTCAGGAATATGCTGCTTCAGCAGGGTTGCCCGTTCCAAGGAATGTGTTGGCCCCTCGTACAAAGGTTAGACCATCATTGTGAATAGCTGCCCCAACGTACCTTTTGATGTTGGTGTAGTCTATTCTGTTTCTGAATTTGCAACAAACTTTTACTAAAAAAATTAGTTGCAGAACATCTTGATCATCTTGGCAAGTCAAAAACTCAGAATATTCACTGATTTTTTAAATTAAGACCTACTTCTTCTGAATGACCCCAAATCTTTTGTCAGATTAAGGTCTCTGAACCCAATCAACAAATAGTCGCCAATTCTATTGCTTCTATGCAGTTCTTAGTCATATCAATATTTTGACTTTGTGTGCATTATTCTCAGGGTTTTGTTACAGCAGTCAGTCACTTGCGCCCATTTGTTCCAGCAATTTACAATCTAACGGTGGCTATTCCTAAAACTGAGCCTCAACCTACAATGTTGAGAATATTCAGGGGGCAATCTTCTGTGGTGAGCCAACAATATTTGAGTTATTTTGAGTACAGCACTTGACAGTAATAATTTCATTACTTGTTTCTGCATGACTGGCATTTCTTCTTATGTTCATAGAGCCACTAGATGGAAAAATTGATTCATTACTTAATGATTGCTAAATTTTTAATGACACGCTTTAGTACAACATCAACTTTTCTTTGCTCTAGACCAGTTTTAGTCAGCTATGGTTCTGACTTCTGACAGGTTTCTGAGTACGATTTTGCAGTTTTGTTTAATCATTTGTTGGTCCTGATTACGCCTTACAGTTACATATTTGTGGATTTGTTCGTGTATCTATCTTCCTATATTTTTTCTTTACCACCTTGGTACAAATCAATAACCACTGTGGAATAACATCCCCAGAGGAATCACAACACCCGGCCCACCATTACCACCATCTTCTGCCCTTTCCTCAGCCTCTGGTACTTCTTTTGATGTCCATTCTCCATATCTGCTCCACTTCACTGCTCCCACCACACCACAAACCATGGACATGCTTGAAGCAAATATAGTGCAGGTTATTGCTTTTGTCCCAAATTCCCTCCCCATAAAATGCTATATCTAAGCTTTAGGTCCCTTTTGTCTTAAAATCTTGCAACTTTCTCTCTGTAAGATTTGTAAGCTCTAGTGGAATGGATTTGTGAGTTTGTCTTCTAAGTTATGTGCTTTTGAGGTTTTAGGTGTAGTGATGATGTGTAGGAAATTGATGCAATGGGAGAATTCCATGAGTTACGTGTAATCTATCCCAACTAGATCCATATGGTCATGATGCTTATGACTGAAGACCCAAACAAGATGTGAGGAAGAAAATTTCCAGTGGACTGGAGACCGCCGGCTGGTAGCTTGATTGATCTCCCTGGTGATGATAGATTAGGATTGTACTACAGTGACCACCACCTGATGACTGCCGGCTGATGGCTTGAGCAGTCGGATTGAAATTTGAGTTTTTTTGTTACCCAGTATCACTTTTTTGTCAACTCCTATAAATAGGGGACGGTCTTTTTTTACCTGAAGGAGGATAAGGATGACCATTAGGGTTTTTAAAGAGGCAAGAATAGAGAGAATACTCTTGAACGAACCCTAGCCTTCCCACCCAGAAAGCCATCTCTACATAGATCATTTAGTGCTTTGGCTCAGACCATTCAAGAGATTGAAGAGATATCTTGTAGAACACAGACAAATCTTCAGAGTTGCAGAGATCTGGTGGATTCCAAGATTGAAGGAGGATTCGAAAGGCCTCCTCGTTAAAAAAATATTTAACCATGGAATTGGTTGAGGTATAAGACTTTAATCATTGTAACCTAAGTTAAAAGCTTAGAGGATTACTGTAGCTAGCTTGGTCACATAGTTTTTTCTCAGGATAGGATTTTCCACGTAAAAATTATTAGTGTTGCAGGTGCTTTATCTCTTTCCATATCTTTACATTACATGCAATTTTTATGATCCATTGTGGTACTTGAACTGATCAATTTTATATTCTCCTTGTGGGAATTGACATAAAATTATGGATTTTGGTTGTACTGCACAATTGGCTGCACTTAAGGTCTGAATTGATTTTAATTGGGCATAAACTCTGCATCGAGTGCATAAGACCTATTCACCTCCTCTCTAGGTCAAGCATATGTCTGATTTCAGAGTGCGGGGTGCATCCAATTGTACTCCCATGATAGAATGAGGCAGTAGTGCCACATGAAAGTGGTGGTGGTTTTGGATCTTCTCTGCTGTAAATGAGTGGCGTTGATGATGTACGGTCTTCAAATATTAAGGGTTTGATGGTGGTCGGACTTTTTATGCTGGAACAGTAGAGGGTGATAGATGGAGAGAGCTAGAGAGGTGGTGGTAATGAATGGAGATGGTTATTCGGTATATAACGGTGGTGGGTAGGCGGTGGTGTCATGGGTACAACATAGATTATTTGGCCATTTTCCAAATAAGTTGACGTAATCCAACCTGAAGGCCTATTAAACTTACTATAACTTCAGGGGTTCAATCACAAGCTAAACCCTGAACCTTGGGTGCCTAAATTTTTATTTTCAATATTAGAGGAGGTCTGTCAAAAATTTGGGCATGTCTTAAGGTACCAAATGTAATCAAACAAACTAAATTGAGCTTATTAAGGTGACTGAACTCTGATCTGTCCATGACCAAAAACAAACTCTGATCTCACTATCATCTGAATACACAAGGTCATTTCAGTTGGATGTGTCTCAAAAATACCATTATATGTCTAATAGAACATAACAAAGAGATATCTATTTATTCTTGAAAACAGTAAATTGGCCTTATTTACAGCAACTGTTTGAACAGACTACTAGGGTAATTGGAAGTAAATTATGAAATAAATTTCATCCAAACAATACGCATTTGTATGCTTGCAGGACAAATAGGCCTCTAAAGCTGTCCCATGATGTTTATGCTATTTTTTCCTATTTGTAGGTGCATGTGCACATCGAGCGGCATTTAATGCAGGATTTGCCTGAAACGAGCAGTGGAATAGCACAGTGGTGCAGAGATATATTTGTGGCAAAGGTGTAGTGTAAGAACACAAAATTAATTTGAACATGAGTTGTGAACAGCTTCTGTGTGCATTGTGGTTTGGGATCAATTGATAGATTTTGGATGCATAGTGGAAGTAATAATATAAGGTTGAAGTAAGAGGCTTCATGTGCTAGTTAATCCTGGTATTCACATGCTGTGCTTTGCAACTAGGACTAGACCTAAAACATGATTCCCTGCTACCCCTGCTGCAGTTATGTTTGTAGCAGAAGATACATAGCGTTTGAAACCAGATTTCTATGATATATCTTGGTAAAGAAATCGTCTTTCCTTATTTTTGGAGATAGTTATTTTTTCCAATTAGACACGGAGTCTTCATGTTTATCAAGGTTTACTCAGCACCGACTATAAATGCAATGCCATAATATAAAAATAACACCAAGTTTAATCCACATTAATGGAATTCTGGTAGGTTTAAATTGGATATAGACCTTTTTTTTTTTAGGGACACAAAATGGATATTGAGATAAGTCACTTCACATATTCGTCAATTGCCCCTCACCACCACTCAATTATCTGTAGGGAATCCCACCGCACCTACGTCGAGGCCGAAGCTAAGATCCCACCGCGTGTTCTGGGCGCTGAAGATTAGGTTTAACTCCAACGAGTTGTCATAGTTGTGGAGACTCGAACTTAAGCATCGAGCGAGAAAATCCGAGTTCTTACCCACTGAGCCATCAACTCATTGGTTGATATAGACCTAACATTTGGTATTATTTGCACAAAATGGCTGGCCTCAAATTCAGAACACAACCTTAATGTTATTGGTCATACAAACTTAGAGAAGACAGTTTATTTTTTAACTAGCTAATTTTTGTCAAAAAGATCAGAGACTTGGTCATTCTGTTTTCTTAGTTTATTTGTGTTGAAGGGCATTGATGCTTGAAATTTTTGACTTAGTAGGATGCTTTATTGGAGTTACATCTTGCGAAAGGCAAATTCAGTGACAAAGAATACCACGGCATTGGCAGACCAAAAAAATCTTTGTTTGTACGATAACTTTCTTATGATTTGGACAAATATCTTACTCGGTTTCAATTCTATGTCCCTTTTTTTCATTATCTTTCATTTCTGTTGTGATGAACAGGTCATTATATCTTGGTCAGGTCTCCTCATCTTTGCCACGGTCAAATTTTTCGAATGGTTCCCATTTTCTGTGGGAGAAATTGCATTTTGTACCATTTTCGTGGCACTTGTTATGATCCTAATGCAGATCCTCATTCTTTTTTCCCAGTCAGAACGTTCAACACCATCCAAGGTATCCCCACCCGATGCATTGAAGGAGAACCTTCTTCAGACATGAGCCAATATAAATTGCATTAACTTGTATCTAACCTGCATGTATTAGCGATTCCTTTCAACATCATCCATGGTTTCAGCTAGCTTATTCATACAACTTCATTAGAAAATCACTAAATCTGCCTATATTCGGTTTAAAACTCGTTAAACTATTCTAAGAGTTGGTACTGGAATTCCTCGTTTCTGCTGTGTATCAGTAGTATGATTCCAACATCTGTAATACATTCAATATGTGTGAAATACATACAGTTTGTATCAATTTTATTACATTAGCTACAGTTTGTTTACAGAATTGTTGAGTAAGGTTTTTTATTTCATGCTTTGAGAAGAGACTACATATTTCATAGTGGAGTTATGCAGGATTACTGTATGTTTTGCCTTCTTATCGTGCCATCGACTGCAGCTGCATGCAGATCCATCCTAAATGATGAAGTTCTTTTATATATACTAGGTGGTGCACATTGCACGCAAACTACCTGCACATATAATTTTTCCGAGTGAATCGAATATCATGTCATCTTTTCAATTGTCCAAATTAAGTGAAAACCTGATATCAAAAAAATGACAAAAGAAAAGTATTTAACTTGAATGTACATTGAAAACCATTATTGGAATTTTTTTACATTTAATTTTTTGGTTCAAAGTTGAATGCTCAAAGTTCAGTTGTGTGGCTAAGTTTGAGAGATTATTTATTGTTGATGGGTCAAGCCCAAGAAGAACCCAATCTATTTGGAAAACCCAAATTCCAATTAAGGAGCCCAACCTCATTGAGGGTCCACCAAGCCCAACATAGTCCAAGGCAAGTCAAATACTCTGCTTAGCCACGTCATCAAGAGGGAAAGTGTAGGAGCTTTGCCTGCACCGCCAAGGAAGCAGTCCACCCTCACCTTATCCTTGACCGCGTCTTGTGGAGAGCATCACAACTGCCTAGCCCGTTGAGGAGAAGTCGTGAGTTCAACCGAAATACTTGCTTAGCTGTTGTAAAATAGCCCCAGTCTGTTAGAGGGCCACTATAAATTACACGCCCCACCAACACTTGGGGGGCATCACACTTTACCTGAGCACATCTCATTTCTCTCCCTCAAAGCTTGTAATCTCTACTCCCCACTCCCTTGAATTAATAAAATACCCGGTGACCAGAGCCATTCAAGAGTGGACATAGGTCTAGCTGACCGAACCACTATAATTCCTTGTGTCTCTCCATTTCCTTATATTTATTTTTTACATTTATTATTCACACTTGACTCGTCGTGCATAAAACAATTTTGTGCATCATCAATTGTAATAAATAAAGAGAAATATAAAATTTTCCTAATGCAATATGGATCACGAGAATTTTTTTACAGTAGTTTTCCTATTCTAAACATATTCTCTAATCATTTTTATGGGATGCAACTCATTACTTGAGGACAATTGCAAGTTTATTTGATAAAAAAATCCAAACCATCAAGTGTACATTAGGCTAGAACAATACTATTCGTTGAACAGTCCCTATGCACATAAGTGCAAATACAAGAAATGAAGACTCTATTACCAAAATAGGGTCAATGCTATACTTAATTACCAATCTACAACCTTTTTGAACTTATTTACCAAAATACGGTTGTTTTAAAAACGTAATTACAAATTCTGATTGCATACAAAAAGCGGAATTGAGAAACCCGTCTTTTCTGTTAAAAGCGGACTTACCAAGTCCGACTTTATCGTTAAAGCGTATTTATCAATTACGTTTTTAATTGAATAATTGCACTATTTTTAAAATTGAAAGCGTACTTAGTAAATCCGTTCTATCAAATGAAGCGTATTTAGTAACACCGCTTTCAATTGAATAACCACCCTCCCAGGGCCCCCTTTCTGTTATACTACGACTTCGGATCTCTCTCCTCTCTTCTCTCTTCTCTCTCTGGAAGAAGCCCAGACTTCGCCTCTCTCGCTTTTCTCTTCACTCACTCCTCCCCTTTCTTCCATTATTGTATCTGATTTCGTCACCCCTAAGCTCAGCCTTTATAATGCACAAACCCTACTGATGAAATCCAATCATAGCCCTAGCTTCTTCGAAGAAGACAACTGAGTTCTAGAGTGAGATTCGCCTGTTAGATTCCATGCTATGCCCTAGTTTTGTCAAATGAAGCAGTAGACTATACACTAGTGGGCTAGGTCTGAACGAATGAGAAAACAACGGTTCACGTGTTGAACACAAAGCTTCTATTTAACCAGATATGCTGCATTGAATCTCTAATTTAGAAAAAACCCAAGTGTAAGTGCAAATTTTCCCCATTGCAAATTTTCAATCCTCATTGCCCAAATACTGTGCGATTCCGAGAATCCCCATTTTTTTTCAATTTTGAATCCCCATTAATGCTTAGAGTATTTTGAATTGCATCATTACCTGAGAAGATTACAGTGTGAAGGTATAATTTTATTTAGAAATTAATTTTCAACTGCATCACAACAATATATACTAATTGTGTATCTACTGTCTCAGATACTGTTTTTCATTCTAAGTTATTTTGCTAGGTTTTAGAATTATCCATGTTAGTATTATACTGTCTCTGATATTGTAAGGTTTTAGAATTAGCTATGCACAGGACAATGCATGTTTGTCCTGTGGTAGAAAATCAACCATAATTTTGGCATTTTGTGTTTCTCAAATTTTGGAATAGAGACAACAAAATCAGGCAGTTTATGGGCTGTTATTTTACTAGTACCTTTACAATCTGACTTAAACTCAACAGTAATTAGGTCGGTGTCTTAAGTGTTCAGAACCCATCTTAAATTCAATGAATTTAGCATTAAACTTGAATCGAGGTTAAATTGAACTTGCATTCCAACCCAAATAGTGTTTACCATAAAGTCAAATTCTGGTTCAACCCAACTAAACTTTATTGAACCCTAGATATTTAAAGGTTAGAGATAAATTTGGATTCAGATTAAATTGGACAGATTTTCTTCTCAACCCCCAACACACCCACAATGCACCTTTGGTAAAGCAAAGCAAAGCAAAAAGTTGGAAATGCATGGACAAAAGTGAGATACTTAACAGCCCTGGTGTCGACACAATACCAGAGTCTACAGTAGGACCTAGTGGCACACATTGTCCACATCCATCGTCCGGAGTAGATGCAGAGACACCATCCACATCGAGTCCCCACCGTACATCAGCACATACTACACCTCATTCACCACCATTGATCGAGATCACCATACCATCTGAGCCTCCCGCAGAGCATGTTTCCCCCATACCAGGTCTACGCACATATACATCATTTGGTTCAGGAGTCATATTGCCCAGCCACCCTATATATCACGATGCATTGATGGCGTCACCTCCGGTAGACGTTCATATTTCACAGCCAGCAGATGAGGTCACGCAGGGTCATGGTATAGGACTTGCAAAAACGCCTACAGGTCCACATAGGTCACATCACCGTGCTACGATTCCACTTGCCCATTTAATATCCTTAGTTCGAGGTCGTGGTCGAGGTCGAGGTCAATGTGGCATAGGTCGCGGTGGTAGAGTACGGGGTGTTCGAGGAAGAGGCGCAGCTAGAGGCGGAGATTCTATGCCATTCGGAGATCAGGATTCACAGGTGATCTATGCTGAGCCGGCACAATTATAGGATAGGCGGCCCACACGGCTCAAGAAGAAACCGTCATGTGGCACTTAGTGTAGTCCTATTATATCATTTTTTGACATTTATTTTCACATGTATATTATAGAGTAGTTTCTATGTATTGATGTTGGTGTTGTGGTGTGATGTTTGTCATGTTGTTGTTGGGTGTTATGGTGGTTGTTGTGGTTGGGTGTTGGTGGTGGATAAGCCATTTATGCTTGTGTTGTTGTGATTGTTGTTGTTTTAATATTGTTCATACATGGCAAATTTTTTTTGGTATGACATAATTTTAAGGGAAACTCTGTCAAAATTTTTTAAAATTCATCATGTTTAAAATTAGTACTTAAAATAAAACTTTATTAATCCGTATGGTTTCTTTTGTTTAGAAATGTGTATGATTTTTCTATTTATTATATGCGTTGTTATGTTTAGTGGTGTTCTTCACTTCAATGGTTAACATACAATAAGATAGCAAACAGTACATTATATTTTCGAACTCCATAATGACAATACAGATAGAAATTACAACAACATAGTAGTCAATAACTACTAAGCATTATTATAACAAACGCCTTAGATTATCAATAACAACCCCTGGATGATAAACTTTCATATGCGTAGACATATGAGAAAGTTTTGATCAAGTCAGTGTTATGTCATAAGTGATGTGCTTTATCACAAAACTGTATCAATGTCTAGTCGCTATCATTGTTCACTTATCACTATATCTTCACTACAATATTATATTACTCAGTTCAATGAATGTAATATTAAAATAAGTTATGTTCTTGTTTAAATACAGCTACTCAACTGCAGTATAAACCATACGTACACTACAATGTCAACATCACCAAATGGGTCCTCTAGCCAACCTAACGATGACTCTATCTCAACCAACCACTAGCATCATGAAACATTTTCTTCATTCAGTTCACCAGAACTCGGTAATTACACAGATCCCACTGGTGTAACATGGTATGGAAATTTAAGTTCTTTTAAGAATGAGCCAATCAACATTCATAACCCTTTCACCGAAGTCGGTCATGTGATGATTGGACATGCAACATTTGTCCCGCCTTTAGAGTTTTATTATCACCTACGAGGATCAAGTTGGTTAAAATCTTATTTCAAGTGTTGCGAGCTTGAAGTATATTGTAGTTAGCATGGATTACGAGTGCCACAGGCACGTTCATCTGAAATGTATGAGGAATGGTGCACAGATATCTACCACGATATCATTGCAACATTGGCTCTTGAGAATGATCAGATGAAACGAAGGCTACATCGATTTCACCTTATTACAAAGACAAAGATTGAATATTCAGACCCTGTAGAGCCTATTAATGCAATACTTTCCGATCAATCCTTGGCTTCTGACAATGAACTTTCTGATTTTGAAGAATCAAGTGATGATGATAATTGTTGGAAATATGATCGTCATTAGAAATTTTTTTACTACTTTGTCTGTTTATGACGATTAAAATAAAATCTTATTCATATATTTCATGAAATGGCATACGTCGCTTCATTTTTTAAAGTTTTTTGTAATGTTTTTATCGCAAAATAAATAAAATATGTTTCCCCCTACTTCAGGTTTGTTGGTTGGGATTGGGGGGACGATTGTTTTTTTTTTTTTTGGATACTAATGGTCTCAGCGGATACTATTTTTAAATGTTTCGGATTTAAGGTTTTCTATGTGAGGGATGGGGATGGGGATGGGGATGGAGATGGGATACGATGTGTAGTATTTTTTAAAATTAAATACTAAATATTTTTATTATTTATTGTTTAATAAGAGGTGAGAATGAAATAATTTTTCAATATGTTGAAAAAATGTGATAGTATTGATTTAAAAATTAATTTTTAATTTTTAAATTAAAAATTAAACGTGATTAATTTTTAAATTAAACATGATTATCAAAAAACTAAAAACGTTTTTTATTAACTTCGCCTTATGGGGATGGGATACGATGTGTACTATTTTTTAAAATTAAATACTAAATATTTTTATTATTTATTGTTTAATAAGAGGCGAGAATGAGATAATTTTCAATACGTTGAAAAAATGTGATAGTATTAATTTTAAAATTATTTTTTAAATTAAACGTGATTATCAAACAACTAAAAGCGTTTTTGATACCATATCAGTTTTGCATATTATTTATTATATAAAAGCATATCAGTTCAATTAAATGCGAAAAACGGATTTGGTAACTCCGTTTTTACATTGAAGTCGGATTTGGTAAATCCGCTTTGACACTAAAGTCGGATTTGATAAATCCGCTTTTACGTTGAAGTCGGATTTGATAAATCCGCTTTTACGTTGAATTCGGTTATACCAAATACGCTTTTTTTACAAGTATCATAGTTTTTCAATGAAAAGCGGACTTACCAAGTGTGCTTTTAATTGAAGTCGAACTTGGTAAGTCCGCTTTTAACAGAAAAGACGGATTTCTCAATTCCGTTTTTTATATGAAATTGAAATTCGTAATTACGCTTTTAAAACAACCGTATTTTGATAAATAAGTTCAAAAAAATGGTAGATTGGTAATTAAGTATAAAATTGACCCTATTTTGGTAATAGAGTCAAGAAATGAAAGAGCATGATCTGAAGCTTAGTACGTTTTTGTGTGTGGGAGAGAAAAAGAGAACCGTGTTACTGTATGTGTATGGTGAAGAGAGCAAGAGAACTTATATACTTAAATTACTAAGTGACAGTGGAACCAAAGAATCTGTTATATAAACTCTTATCAACCAATAAAATAACAAATCTGATCTTCTATTAAATTGAAAAAAAAATCACCCTTAAATTGACATCAAGTCTAGATATGTGTGCACACAAACACCAATGGTCACTTACAATCATAACATCCACAGCACAGACCACATGATTTCTCTAATGGAAACAATAAAACAAAAATAACAAGTAAATATGTTACTTTGAGTGCACTGCACAATGATGGCACCCGAAAACCCCAATATACAACCTCGCACATAAACAAACACACCCATATGTAAAATTAGAATTGGTTGAGTGCATTCCCATTCTCTTCCAAATTTATTCAAGTCGATAAATTTGGAGTCGATATTACCACCATTCGGATTAAACTTTGGATTTCCGTAAAACTTCATCTCAGGGAAAAGATACAAATTACCCACCAGCTCATGCAATATATTCCGTCCATAGGATGATAATATATAATTATCTATTAAACAACCAAATTATCACTAATATACACATAAACATAGGCATTTTGTACATAAGAGACACAATAAATTCATAAAATTACTACCTAGACAAAGACATGTCATCTACAACTAAAAGAAGATGTGTAAGTAGTGAGAACCGATTGAATAATAGCAAATGCAAGTGAAAAGTATGCAAAGAGAACTTACTTTTTTGGTGGAGATGGAGATTTGGAGCACTCTTGTTGATGATGGGTCTTTAAATATGGAAGAGAATGGGAGTGGAAGGAGAAGAGACCATCGTTATTGCTTACGGTTATTAATAAAACTTTTAATATTTTTAAAAAGTAACTTTATTCAGATCTGATTATAAATATGTTAACTGTAATTGGAAAATCAAGAGCTAAAATGGCAAAAAATACATAGAAGATTTTTGATAGTATAGACATAGATATAGTTTGTATGGAAAGGGAAGTATATGAAGGATCATTAGGATATTTACTTGGAATTGGATAATTAAATACATAATGATAGAGTTGTCTTTAATTTTTTTATAAGGACATAATAGTCAATCAATTTTTTTTTACTTTTGTTGATATTTTATAATAATACTAGAAATTACCCGTTCCTAAAGGTACTATAAAACATTAAAAAAAAATCGCAAAAGTGACATAATATATTAGCGAGAAATGCAATGGGAGAATTATACAACTTTAAACCAATCACCTAATATACATCAGAACCTAACAAAATTGCTCTCACCAGTTCTGGTAATGGAGATTGTCATTACCCGAACGTAAGCACATACATCAAATTTTATTCTATGTGGCAGATAGACTAACATCCTAACAGTAGTATAATTTGATAATAGAAACATATTTCCAATACATTGTTTTTAGGATAGCCTCAATTCCATGATTAGAATTTTTTATTTTTTTTTGGAGTAATGCTACATATCCCAAATTTGTATCCCAAAAGTGCATCCCAAATTAATGGGAACCGTGGGATGAGTGAGTCCCAATGAAAAAAGTTGGTAGGACCCACTCATCCAACGGTTCCCATTGATTTGGGATGCACTTTTGGGATACAAATTTGGGATATGTAGCATTGCTCTTTTTTTTGTCAGACCATCCGGCATTCGAAAGTCATTTTGGGCTCCGACTAATTCGGATTCGAGTCGGGTAGGACCACAAGGGCGGCAAAACTCTCCCTACCTACAGAACGCAACTGCGTTCCCAAGACTCGAACTCGAGACCTTGGTTAAGCTAGAACAGTCTCTCACCAACTGATCTAATGTTAGGTGGTCGATTAGAAATTATTCAACCTATCTTATGTTGTTAATAGCGAAGAACTAATTAATTCATATTAATGACAAATGAATAAATTTATCCCCATAATCATGATTCAACAAACAACAACAAAAAAAAAAATTACTTAGGTACCAAAACATATGTACAGGACATGAACTATAAATAAGCAACCAAAACTACTATCAAGGCAATTCTATAAAGTCAAAGACATAAATACGTGCAAACACAGAAAATTTTGATCAAGAGAAAATGCAAAGAACCCTATCAATCAATAAACAATTAATATGTGCACCTATAGAAACAAAGGAAAAAAAAAATATTTACCAATTCTTTTTTCCATTCTTCACATAAATTTTCTTAGAAAGTAGATAGAAAGTTTGATAGATTCGCACTTTAGGCATCTGCAAGATGAACAACCCATCAATTACGATTTCACCAATTTATTGTTGTAAATTGAACACAAAATTAGATAAAAGAACAACATTTTCCACGAACATAAAATAAAAATCAAATTTTCGTTAAATAAAAATTCCAATTTGATTGGTGAGAAAATGTAAAATGTAATTTGAAATCCTATATCTTATGCATAATATGGGAACCTGGAAAACAACAAGCTCAATGGTGCAGCCACATCTAACTCACGGTAGAAAGATTAGAGTTTAAATTTTTCTTTCCTTTCACTCTTTTTCCTCAGCAACCAAACGGAGGATAAAAATACATCAATTCTAAGAAAATTACCATAGTATGCAAAAAAGTTCACCACAATCAATCTGATAACCATTTGAAAAAAGTAAAACCATGATTAGTTCCAAATAATTAAAAACTTTGAATTTGCAAAAAATAGAGAGAAAAACTAATCCAAAGCTCACTAATAACCAATCTGATGAGCAACTCAAAATGACCAAAACTTGAATGTGAGCGATACTCCCAATTGAGAACTTCAATGCTATAATACGATTACAATGCAAAACAGAGAAGAAAAAAAAATAAAAAGCCAAAAATATCAAATCAACTACTAACAAAAGAGAACTCTATGCTAAATAGGTATCATATAATATGACATCGACAAAAAAAAATTGTCCACAAAAATGTTTCCCAAACTATGGAAAAAATAATAGGGAAAGTCAGTTAATTAGGTAGCATTAAATCATAGGGAAGAATTCTCAAATTACACGGCGATTACGGCAGCTCATAGAGTTCCAACATTGATAGATCCATGGTCATGGTCCTCTCTTTTGGAATGTTGCTATAATTTCAATTTAAGTATTCATGCTATTTATAGACAGTGAATAAATTATATAAGCAGAGCATAAACCCCAATCCTCCAGACATTTATGCCATATATACCAATTCACTACAGATGCACATTGGTTCTCATAGTGAAAAGAAGGTAAACATTTTAAATTCCAAGTGCTAAACCAAAATGTTTTAGCATTTGGATTAGAGTCGCAAACATTGAAACACTACAACTTTCACCCAAAAGCAAACTAACCTGAGATGATGAGAACCATAAGAGATAGAACTGTGTATGTGGCCAGAACATGAGAACCATAAAACTTTCCCCAATCTGTTCCAATTTCTCAAAGCAATCCACGCTACGAGACCCCAAAGCAGCTACAGCCATTTCTGTCTCTCTCTCTTTCTTTCTCTCTCTCTATATATATAATAAAGTATATTGGCTATGGAGTCTTTCTCTCTATATCCAAATTTTGAAAATTCTTTAGGCATGAATGTAAGTATATTGGCAAAGGAGAGTTCTACATTTTTGTTACTAGTAGAAGACTTGTGTTTTATTACTTGGGATCTCTCTCTCTCTCTCCCCCTCTCTTAATTGGACTTCGTGCACATTTGACTTCTTGCACAGGGCAAGCTTGTGTTAGCATTCGGAGACTTGTTAAGGAAGCAATGGGCTCCGGGAGCAATATGTACAAGAGAGTGTAACGGGCACAATATGTGTGAAGAAGGCGACAGATACAACAGAAAGAGACAGAGAAACAAAGAAACAGAGAGCGAAATAAAATCGGAAAGAAAATCAAACCTGTTATTGCTGGCAGTAGCAGTGGCTAGCAGAGACGGTGGCTGGCAGTAGCTCTATAAGCTCCAAGAAGTTTCAGCTACCTAACTCCCAGTTTGGCTCCATTTGCTACTTCCTTAGCCGTGAAGGACTTCAACACAAAATACTTCTATAATATTCTGGAAATTAACTAACCGACATAATAAAATTACAAATTATATTTTTCACACCCCCTTTTAATTTGTAATTTTTATACTCTGCTGAAATTGATAAAATTTCTCCAATGGTACGGCTTTGGTAAAAATATTTGCTAATTGCTCCTTATTGTTGATAAAGTCAAGTTGCAATTCTTCTTTCTGAACTAAGTCTATGATAAAATGTTGTCTCAGCTCTATGTGCTATGTCCGACTATGAAATATTGGATTTTTGCTCATTGCAATTGCTAACATATTATCACAATAAATTGTAGTAGGAGCTTCATCTTTTTGTTCCATATATGAAAGAATTCTTCTGATCAATATTGTTTCACATGCTACATCTGTAGCTGTAATATATTCAGCTTTAGCTGATGATAATACAATAGTTTTCTATTTTTAAGAACTCTAGGAAATAAATTTTGAACTCATGCAAAATGCATAACTTGGCATGCTTTTGCGATCATCGAGTGAACCTGCCCAATTATTGTCAGTATAGCCAATCAATTGGTTGTCCTTTTCTTTAACATATCTGATGCCAAGTTTCTTGGTGCCTTGTAGATAACGTAGGATCCGCTTCACAGCTGTATAATGTAGCTTGCTTTGGTCATGCATAAATCAAGTTATAAAATTGACTGAATAAACAATGTCTGGCTTGGTGTTAGTGTTAGTGAGATAAATGAGTTAACCAACCAATCCTTGATGCATAGTAGCATCAACTTTCTACGCTCTTTCATTTTGTTGTAGCTTCTCATTCAAGGCAATTGGAGTAGAGATTGGCTTGTAGTTGAATATGTTGAACGTTTTTGGTAAATCTTCAAGATATTTTTCTTGAGAGATAAATATTTCATCTTTGCTTTGTCTCACTTGAATATCAAGAAAATAACTAATAAGACCTTGATCAGTCATTTCATACTCTTTCATCATAGCTGCTTTGAATTCTTGAAACATTACTGGGTTGGTGCTAGTGTTGATTTGGTGCTAGTGTAGATTAAGTCATCAACATATAAGTAGACAATAAGGAAATCTTGAGTACCTTCTTTCTTGACATATAATGATGGCTCACTTTGGCTCCTTTGAAATCCATTTTGTTAAAAATATTTGTCAATCTTGTTATTTCATGCTCAAGGTGCTTGTTTTAATCTATATAATGTTTTTCGAAGTCGATAAACTTTTTCTTCATTTCCTTGATTAGATAGCCTTGAGGTTGCTTCACATATACCTCCTCTTCGAGTTCGCCATTAAGAAATGTTGATTTGACATCCAGATGATAAACTAGTAACTCATGTTGTGCTGCTAATGCTACTATTGTCCTGATTGTCTCCATCCGAGCAACTAGGGAAAATGTTTCATTGAAGCCAACTCCTGGTTGTTGTGAATAACCTTTCTTCAACTAGCCAAGCTTTGTGTTTTTTAATAGAACCATCTTCCTTGTACTTGGTCTTATATACCCATTTGAGTCCGATTTTTTCTTTTTCTTTCGGAAAGCTAACAAGATCCCAAGTGTGATTCTTTTCAATACTTGCAATTTCTTCATTCATAGTTTTTATCCATATCTCTTCTTTTGATGCTTCTTCAAAATTCTGAGGTTCGTACACAAAAAATGCAACATTATAGGATTGATATATATCCACCAATGAACGTAGCTTTCTTGGTGGTGCTTTAGAATTAGATAAATGCGGTGATGTGCCTCCAGATGATTCTCTACTTGAACTTGGGCTTTGACTTGGGCTTAAGTTTGCACTCCTCTGTGGACTTATAGATGCTTGCACTCTTACAGGCTTAATAAATTGAAATTCTCTAGAATCTTGGACTAGATTGTCTTTTTATTGCCATGCTGCCATCTCATCAAACATGGCATCTCGAGAAATCACCAACTCATTTTTATCTGCGTTGTATATGTGATATCCTTTAGACTCACTGCTATACACGACGAATATATATTTCTTTCCCTTTTCATCGAACTTCTCCCTTTTCTGTGAAGGGATTAAGGCATAGGCATACATCCAAATAGTTTGAGAAGAACCACCTTTGACTTTTGTTGAAACCACGCCTTATAAGGTGTCTTGTTTAGAACCGTCTTTGTAGGAGATCGATTGAGAATATAGATAGCTATGTTGATTGTTTCAGCCTATAAATTATTGGGAAGTCCTTTGCCTTTAAGCATGCTTCGTGTCATTTCCACGATAGTGCGCTTTTTTTTTGCCACACCTTTTTGCTAAGGTGATTGTCAGACTGTAAGTTGCCTTCTGATTCCTTTATTCTTTCAATAATTCATGAATGGAGTATAGATGAATTCTCCACCACAGGCTATCCTAAGTGCCTTTAATTTTCTGCCACTATGTCTTTCTGCCATAGCTTTGAGATCAAGAAATTTGGAGAAGGTCTCCGACTTCTGCTTAAGAAAATAAATCCACATCATGCGAGTATAATCATCAACAAATAGAAAAAAATATCTTTTGTTACCAACTGATGGTGTTTTGTTTGGCCCCCAAATACCAGCATGTACCAACTCCAATGGTGTTTAGCTCGCCAAGATGTCTTTGGGAATGGTAGGTGATGCATCTTCCCATAAATACAATATTCACAAACTTTATCAATTCTATCACTATACGGTAGGCCATTGCACCATATCGTTTTCTTTCAGTAGTCGCAGGCCTCTATAATTTAGATGCTTATATCTCTAAGTGCTATAAATAGGAATCACTAATTTTTTTAGTTTGAAGTGCAAGATTTTCATCAAGTGGCATAACAAGAGGAAAAACTTTATTTGGGGTCATTTGAACCTTTGCCACCGTTTGGTTATTCTTTTTGTCAAAAATAATGCAACCACCATTATCAAAGTTAACTGCATATCCTTTTTGAAGCAATTGCCCAACACTCAATAAATTCTAAGTCAGTCCAACAACATAAAGAACATCAATAATAAATTTCATGTTACCTCCTTTTGTATAGACTGCAATAACTACTTTGCCTTAGACGTTTGCAACTTTCCATCACCAAGTTTTACTTGAAACGAAACTTTTTCATCCAACTGTACAAACATCTTTTGATTTCCGGTCATATGATTACTGCATCCGCTATCCAAATACCACGTATTTTTTGACTCTTGTTGAATATTCATACAAGAGAGCATGGTATCTCCTTCCTTTGCTTCTGAATAATTTGTCTTATTACGGTTGAACCAGCAATCACGTTGGGAATGATTTTCAGTTCTTGCATCTAAATCTGCAATCTTTGGCAATATGGTTGAATCTTTTGCAAATAATACATTGAGAATCAGAATTACCATAAGAATTTATTTGATTGGTGTAGCCTCTTCCTTGACCTTGGGCTTGAAATGAATTTTGTCTTCCACGACCTCTTCCATATTGGCCTCTTTTTTGAAATCTGCCCATTCCTTGATTTTCTTGGCCCATTTTTGAATTGCTTGATTCTTCAATATTGACTATGGACTGGAATGCTTGTTCCAAAGACTTATTTGTGAATATATATGCTCATCTGTTTTTCGTGTGCTTCTAGAGAACTCATTAATTCATGTCAAGACAATTTTGATAAATCCTTGGCTTTCTTGATTGCTACAACAATATGCTTAAATCTTGAAGGTAGACTCTGTAGGACTTTTTCAACAATCTTATTGTCTAGAAGGGTATTTTCGTAACTTTTGATTTGATTGACAATTCTAGCAACTCGGGAAAAGAATCCTTGTATAGATTCATTTTCCTTCATTACTAGATTATCAAAATCTCGCCATACAGTTTGGAGCCCGATAGAGATTACCTTATCAAATACTTGATTCTCGATCTTCAATATCTCTCAGGCTTCCTTTGATGTTTTTGCACCCAGTATTCTTGGAAAAATAGTTTTGCTAACCCCTCCTTGAATATTAAGAAGTGTTGCTACATCTTTCTTTTTGTTCTACTTGTATTTTATTTTATCTGCATCTTGTCATGTTGCAAATGCTTCGTCATTTGTTGGTGTTGTGAATCCAGCTTTGACTATATCCCACAAATATTGTGAGATAAATAACGTGTAAAATCCGAAAAAAAATCATTATTATTGTTAAAAATCTTAATTAAAGGGGTAAAATAATAATTAATTGTTAAAGTACTGGTCAAAAACGTATATTTCTAAAAAAATAATAAAATTATTATATATATATATATATATATATATATAAGTGAAAGACTTTGTAAAAGTCTTTCACTTTTGGTTTTTTCTTCTCCAGTCAGCAAGACAAAGAGTGAGGGAGTAAAGGTAAGTTTTATTTTATTTTTCTTTTTCTTTTATTCTCAGATCTATTAAGATTTAACCGTTTAATCATTTTAGGCCAAGAATTAAAGTTGCTCTACTTAGCGAGAGCTACCCAACGACACCAAATATCGTATTTTTCTTCAAAAATATCGAGTACAAAAATTTAGGCCTAAGACTTAGGAAGTTGAATTTGGGCTTTCTTTGGAGTCTATTACGCGGGCTCACGCTACAAGAGGTAGGGTTTCCCTTATTTAGATGTAATTTTAACCTAAAATATGGCATATGAAATGGGTAGGCCAAGGGTGTATATCACATGTTAGGTCTTGACTAGTGTAGCTAGTGGGTCAAATATAGGATTTATAATTAATTTTGTAATTAGTAAAATCCTATTCTGATTAACTTGGTATAAGTTAATGTTAGCGGTTTAAATTATGTTAATTGTACATTAGCATGACCTGATGTTTTTAATGACATATCAAGTCTAATAAAATTATTAGCTTGTTATGTGATTATAAAATAATATATATGTTAAATGATTATTTAACATATGATTATTGTGGTTAGCTTGTGTTTATGTATATAGAATTAATAAACATGTTGCCATGTTGGAAGTAATAAACATGCTATTTATGATTATGCCTCTTGGTGTTTATTTAAATGCCTAGGTGAATACAAGTATGTTGATTATCTTACATAACATGCTTGAGATTGTGTTGAAAATGTCATTATATTGCATTCATTATGTAATGGACATTATAAATAGTATCAAAGGCAATTACACATTGTATTGCATTATGCATGGGTTGCACTACATTCATGGGCACTAACATGGGTGGGAGTGTGTGCATTATATGAAATCAATCGCCGCATAGGTGATTGATCGTGGGCTCGGGAAAGTCGCACCAAGGTACGGCTGAGTCACACGAAAAATTAAATGGATAAATGTGTCGGGGATAGCAAGAAGGGCTAGATTCTCCCTCGGGTGCAAGACCCGCTTACTTGATTTATACACTTTCCGGCGGTGAAATTTCAAAAAAGTGTAACGGCATAAACGGAGTCGCATGTGGGATGTCCTGAAGATCCGTTGATTCTCCCCATAAAGACACAAGAAAATAAATTAATTAATCATTGAGTGTACATAAAACCAATGATCGGGGGGCTTGGAATGCCCGGATACATACACATGACATTGCATGTGTTGTGGGAGCTCGGGATGGGGCTCAGTGTTGGAATTGCTTGAGTGAGTCTCATCTCATGGCATGACATGATTTAAGAAATTTGTTCATAATAAATATATTTGAATGAATGCATGAAATGATTGTTGCATGTGATATTTCATATGCATTTAGGTTGAGAGGAATTCTCTATAGGTGTTATCCTATTGAGCGTTGGCTCACCCTTTATGGGAACATTTTTCAGGTGTCGGTCAGACATCCACTGAAGGCAAGGCCAAGGGCCCGCTTTGATGACAGAGCCGGACTGTGGCTCTCTTTTTGACATCGTAGTCCCTTGTTTATATTTATCTTTGGCCTTGTATAATTTTTTTGTAACAAAAACTTCTTTTATATTTAAAAGGCATGTATATGGGACTCTTTTGAAACATTTATTCTTTTATGAATGACTGTTTGTATGTAGCAATGATGATAATTATGATAGTATCCGATAATATGCAATTAAGTATGATAAATGGACCCGGTGTGGTCAATATTGTATATTGGACCTCGGATGGGTCAATGGTCTATGATTTTACAGGTTGTGTTTTGGGTAGAGTTTCTCGTACAAAGGAGACTCTGCCCAAATTTTGTTAAGTTATGGACCCCGATAAATGGAGCATAATAACGTGGTATCGAATTACATAGTATCCACGGGTATTCCACGAGTTGATTGGTGATAAACCGGGTAATTACGGACACCCGAATTTTGGGGCGTCACATAACGTCTTCAATTAGATGCTCCAATACTCATAATTCTCACCCTAAAAAATTAGAATCAGGGCTTGTTCATAATTGAACATGGAAGTGTTAGTTTTCATTGTAGATCTTTATATGAAAAGGCTTTGAGGGGATTTGAAACTTTGGCTCTGATATCACAATTATTGGAGTGCAAAGTGTAAACAAAGCAAACTCGGAAGTATAAAATGTAAACTTTAGAGAAGAAGAGGAGCAAACTGAAATTACTTTAAAAAGTGTAATGATTACATACGAACTCTCAAATCTGTCGGTTGGATCTTACTCATATACTCAATTTTTTTTATCTCATATTCTCTCTCATTCTCATTACATGAGATGATAAAATTTATACCTTTATATAGGAAAATTATCGCCACAAGTTAACCGCCTTAGTGTGCAGTCACCTAATAGGCAATTCTTCCTTGTGAAGCAACACACCCAGCTAACTCTATAAGCTTCAAAAAGTTTCAGCCACCTAGCTCCAGCTTGGGTCCAGTTGCTACTTCCTTAGCCGTGAAGGACTTCAACACAGGGTAGTTCTATAACATTCTGGAAAGTAACTGATCACCCAATAAAATTACAAATTATATTTTTAGCAAGATATAGATATAGATATAGATTTTGCGTTGTATACCTCAATTTGCTACAAAAAAATGATTTAGGGCACAACAAAAATCGGTTTGCTTATGATGATTATTTGAATGGAAAAACCATCAAATATTGGTGAACTAGTTAATTTTGTTCATTTAGGAATTATATCACTCCTACATCATTTAGTTGCTTCTTAGTTGCGTTTATGTACAAAGACAACCCACCAAGCTTTGTTACGTTTCGGATCTTAGGATTTGCAATTTCATTACTTGTGTTAGTGATCAAATGAAGGAAATAGCAAAAACATGAAAGAAAAGTGAATGCAAGTCTTAGTTTGAACACTTAGAAGTGATCATCAAAAGCTTATGATGATTTTTTGAGCTTAAAGACACTGTGTCTATTTAATCAGGAGTCAAAAAGGAGGGTAAAACACACTGCTCGTCAAGGCTGGCTTGTTCCAAGTGAATTACAATGAAAACTGCTAATCTGAAACAAAGCCAAGGTCAGTGTAACTGGTTCACTGTCTATTTGATTGGAAACGCCGGGAATTTAAAATTTCTTACATTTGGACTAGTTGTTAGCTGTTGTAGCCCCTCTATGTATATCCATATAAAATTTTCTTAGGTAGTTTTTGATAGCTCCGAAAGTCTTTTGATAATCTCAAGGCTCATACTTATTCTCTGATGAATGTCATTTTCACAATAATACAAGTCATAAAATTGTTAACCTGGAACCTGATACAACACGAGCTATAGAACTTGAAGGGGCAAAACAACATTAATCATTGTAATATGAAATTACAGCCTTTACTATGAAATGAAAAAATAGGACAAGGCAAAAACTTTGCTTAACAAAGAGTTATCAAGACCATCAAATAGATATCTCGGCACTTCACAAAATGCCGGCCGCAATGGTCTTGTCCACCAAGGTTTGAAACTTTCTTTTGCTGTCAACATATGTCAGAAAAATAAAAGAAATAGGATAAATAACAATGATAGCTGTAGAATATTGACAATTTTTAGCATATTTCTTATCATTTACTCAATGACATGCTAGAATATTGACATCAAGAAGTTATAAGTTTGAAATTCTTAGTTGAATCGAGGGATATTATAATCCTTTCTAATATGTCATTCTGAAAGAAATTCAACCTAGAGTTCTTTGTCTTATTTCTTAAATCTAAAAGGTTTTACTTATTGTTTTGATAAAACAATGAGGATTAATTACAATTTAGCCTAATAAACAAATTCAAGCTATATCTCAATCAAGAGCTTAGAATTAAATGGAATTGTGTTATGAACTTGTCCCGCATTAAGAAAATGGGGGTATCTCAAAGTAGCCCTTTGTATTGTTTTTTTCTTTTCTTTTCTTTCTTATTTGTGGTTTACATTTTGCCCATTTAGTTAATATTGAAATTTGCATATATGTGTGTGTGTGTGTGTAATTTCTTCAAATGACATATATAAAAAAGAATAATGGACCCTTGAACCCATTCCTATTAGGTATTGGCTTTAGACGTTAACATGTTTGAGATTTTGAGTTCAATCTGCTGATCTTGTAAATTATAGAGATAAAATATTTCAATCATTAATGATAGATGTATTATTGTTTTACAACTCTTTATTTGAATGATATTTAGAAAAGAACTAAAAAATCATGATTGATTGTTTGAATCCTGGATTAAATTCTTAAATAACCCGGGAGACTTGCAGTTATTTCAAAGTACCAATACCATGGACCTTCACAATTACAATCTATTTGTGATGTGATTACACTTAGATGATATCACCTAGTCCAATCATAAATCTCTCTCTCTCTCTCTCTCTCTCTGTGGTACTACTCAAACCATTGTGAAATGTACAATGGCAGTTGTGCTTCATTTAGTAATTCTCATTGCCAAAATTCATATCAATTTTCCTCCCTCTTAGAAAAAGTTAGAATTGATCACAAAAAAAAAAAAAAAGAGAGAAACCAAGTAATCTATTTGTGACAAAGGTCTTTACTATTCCAAATTGATCAACATTTGAGTGGTTGAACATATATTAGGTCCATATGAGAAAATGAATAAAATATATTTGAATAGACGAGCGTACTGCATGTCTTACAATAAGAAATGATAAAAACATAACGGCCATTATTTTTTTATTCTCCAACTAGAGGTGCTGTTTGAGAAAAAAACTATCATAATTGCCTCCTCTTGAAAACATTCGGCTTCTTGTTGCATTATGACGCAGTATATGAGCTGCAAAACAATGTTAGTTTCAATGAAAAGCTGTTCACGACAAGAGATAATGAAAGGCAGTATTTATTTACCAAACTTACATGAGCCGTGAAGATAAAGCGGTTTCCTTATTAATAAGGCTTGGGAGGAGGAGGAGAAGTGTAGTAGTATGGAGGAGGAGGATATGGTGAGGGCGGTGGTGGTGATTTGTAGTAATATGGTGGTGGAGGTGATGGTGAGGGCGGTGGTGGGGACTTGTAA
>CM042187.1:18317428-18352156 GCA_023539305.1 Ilex asprella
AAATCTATTTATTATTGTTTATATATAAATTGCATGTTATATGATCTAACTATTGTTTACATGTTTTATTTAGAATAGTTATTTTGCACACATCATAATTCTAATAATTGTTGATTTGGCCAAAAAAAAATTAGTAGAAATTTTCTTAATTCCAATTATAAATCTAAGCTTAAAATATATAATTTCTTTTTACAGTTCCATCCCCAGAGCTCGTTCCCTTATCAGCCATGTGTTGAAAACTCTCTCTCTCTCTCTCTCTCTAAATGCTTGTTGTGGTAGTGAAGAGAAAGCAATGTGGGTATTTATAGGCTGCAAACTAATTTTTTTTTTTCATTTTTGTGTGTTTGTGTGTTTGTGTGGTTGTGCATGTGTGTGTGTTCGTCAAATTGTATGGGAGCTCAATTTATTAAGGGAAGTCTCAGTGTGATTGTATAGGGGTTGCTTTGTAAGCTCCAAGAAAAACCCATACAATTCTTCCTTTCTTTGAATGTGTTTGTGTGGGTATTAGTGTGTTTATATGTGCATATATGTGTGTACATGTGTGTGTTTTTGTGTTTAAAATTGCATGGGGAGCTCAAGTATAAGGAAAATCTCTCTCTGATTGAGTGGGAGTTTATGTGTAAACTCGAAGAAAAAGTTGTTTTGTGGTTTTCTTCATATTTGTGTTTGTGTGTATGTATTTTTAAAAATGTGTAGGAGCTCAAGTTTAAAAGGAAGTCTATGTGTGTGATTGTGTGGGGGTTATGTGAAAACTCAGAGAAAAAAACCTTTCTATGGTTTTCTTGGCATTTATATTTGCGTGTCTGTGTGTGCGCATGTCTGTGGCCCAAAATTTTTATTTACTTATATGTTAAACAAATTAAATTATAGGAAAGATGATGGGGAAGTTTCCTTTAATTTCAATTGTCCTCATTTTTAGAATTTTTATGTATTTGCTTACAATACAAGATTCCAATTAGTGTTGTAAAGGATAAAATAGGTGTTCATTTTCTGACATCTTTCAATTAGTGTTTATTGCTAAGTGAACAGGTCCTATTCGGACTTCTGGGTGAATAGGTCGTAGTCGGACTTGAAAAGGTTAGATTAAATGACTTTTTGTTATCTTTCCTATTGCTACGAATCAATCGGCCATTGTCTTCTAAATCATACTGATTTTGACAGAAAAAAATGTTGGTGAACCCCGACTGCGAACGAGACTTCATTGTGAAAGTTTGATCAAAATTAGTCTAATTTATTTATGCTATAAATAAAAGGTGATGTAATTTGACATAACATGTTGACAAGAATATTGAATCACTACAGTCGATTTTTGTTTCTATTCAACTATTCGGTTTTACAATTAAGTAGGCTTATACCTAGTTAAAAAACTTGATTGGCATGTGTTGCATATTGATTTCTGCTGATTTTTAATTTTGTTAAGGTGCCCCTCATCGAGTAACAACACTCTCCTTTCTTTGAATATCATTGTTTGATTCATTGGTTAATGACTATTAGAGCTTGGGAGACCCTATGGAAAATTAGAAATATCGAGGGGAGATGTATCTTACAAATAGCAAGATGAAGAGAAATCAGGAAGAATTCAATCCTAGACCTAAATTTTTTGATTAGGCATGGTATAACTGCTTTTGAAATTAGAGAATTCTCTTTTTTTTTTCCTTGGAATTTTATAATTATAAAAATCAAGTCAACTTGTAATTTATTGGGAACCTATAGTTCACAGAGTTAATATATATCAATTTGACCATTGCATGATCAATTATCAAAATATTTGACACCATTAATTAAATAAATTGGATTAGAATTGATTAATAGTTTAATTCCCGATAGAAACCCAAAATAGCAAGAGACGATGTGATTTGATTTCCATCCTACTAAAATTCTTCCTGTAAGAACTATTAGAGTTGGTAAACTAAACATGTGAACTCTTGGTAAACTTCATTTATGAACCATAGGAAACATATATAGAACATGGAAACAAAGCAAATACACCACCGACCGGTCCCTAGTAATTGGCTTGGCTACATAATCAAAACAAGTTCGAGTGCTGGACAACATACTTTAGACGTGTATAGTATATACTATATAATAAGCATATGGTACTATATTAAGAAGACCCCTCATCACCAGGCTTGATCTTTTTCTTGTCCTTGAAATTGTTGATAGCAGAATCAACGGATTGGCTTATGCGCTCACCAATCATCGTCTTCACCGACTTCTTCTTCGGCGGAATCAAGCTCTCACCCTTGTCTTTGAAACCCGGACGGCTCGCGGCTGTTCCCTCCCCAGTGCTTACCACCCTATCTGCCATCTCTAAAAAACACACTTTTTTTTTTTGTGTGGCTTTCTTTCTAACAAGTGCTTGTTGTGGTTGTGAAAAACAAGCAATGCTGGTATTTATAGGCGCCAGGCTCACATTTCTTCTTCTTTTGTGTGCGTGTGTGTGTGTGTGCGTGTGTGTGTGTGTGTGTTGGTGTGTATTTGTGCAAGAAAGTTTATAGGCAATCTCTGTGTTATTGTGTGGGTTTTTGTGTGTAAACTCAGAGAAATACCCAATTGATTATTTTTCTTTGTATTTGTGTTTTGTGTGCATGTTTGCAGCCTAAAATTAATCAATATAATAACTATATATTAAACGGCTCAAATTAAAGGAACATTCTGTCACATTCTACCACATTTCTTATATAGCCACTCTACCACCCCGCTAACTTACTGCCATTCATTTCAATTTAAAAAAAAAAACATTTTAATCACCCCATAAGATACTATATTCCTCTATCTAATATCCCAAATACGGGTGTGGAAGAAGGAAGAAGGAAGAAGGAAGAAGGGTTGGAGCCGGGGTCTAAATCTCATGCATCTCACGGGTTTATCGCTAATATTTTTTTCACTAAAATCTATATTAAATCAACTTAATCAATAGGTCTTACCAAAATTTATCTAATTATTTATGGACTATGTATATGTCGTGTTAATTGATATGTAATATTTGGTATAGGTTTCGGTGGACACAACATTATGTGGGAAGTTAATTCAGAAACCATTGTTTCTATGATTGTGTGGACTCCAAGTAAGAGGACTCACACTTGTAATTTTTTGTGGTTGTGTGTGGGCGTTTTTGGGTAGATGAATTCATGCATAAAACCTAGTGTAAAGGGTCAATGACATGCTAATGACATCCTGCTGACATAAGTTTCTAATTTGATTAAAAGTTGGTTAATTTAAAGTGGAAGTTCGTCATAATTGTCCGGAAAATTTGAAGAAAAAACGTAGTGTAAAACAATAAACTACAATACCTCTAGTTTGCATGGGTCAGTTTTTGACGTTCCTGTCATATTCAAACAAGAAACTTAAGATTGTATCTTTTCTCACATATGAAATTGCAGTTCTGGCCATCAAATTTTATTTTATTTGTTAGTTAAGATGACCTCACATAAGGGTTATCAAAATAACAATGAGACCCCATTAAGTATAGATAATCGTACTAAAAATGCTAAAGGATTAGGGTATGTCAATGGCGATGAATTTGTATAGTTATCAAATTATCATAACACAATCAACGAACAACCAATGAATTTCTATGGATATTAATCATCAAAATGAAGTTGATTAATTAAATGGTTGCCTTGATTCGGTTGATTTTAGTGTCGGTGTGAATCATTTGAAGTGTAAGGCATATTTAAGTCAAGAACAAATGATTCAAATATACAATGAAAATTACATACCAGCTTACTTGCACCACGAAACCGATCAAAAAATAAAGGACTTCTAGATCCCTTCTGAGGTTGGAGGTGATTTCACATGAGATTAACAAGGTTTCACAACATCTTTCAATATCTCTTATGATATGGTGTTCAAAAAGTATATTTTGGAATTAAGCTTCTAGTCTTCTGAAACAAGACCCAGAAACACAGTGAAAACACCTTTAATTTTTATTTTTATTTGTTGACGTAATTGCTCATCGCCAATACCTTTCTTTAGCGACAAATTGTTTGTTGTTAATGGGTCAAGCCCAAATTAAAGTTGAGGTGGGTCAACCTCTTCTGGGTCTTGTAGCTAAGCTGAGGTGGCTCTCTGGTGAACTTGATTGGGCTTGGATCTCACCTTCTCTACCACTTTGGAAGCAGTCAACATTCACCAGGTCTTATGGAGAACTCCTCAACGGCCACATCCGTTGAGGAGAATCTGCTAATCCCACCAGAGTAGCTGAGTAGTTGTCACTTAGTAGCTCCATTTTGTTGGAGGCTAACTATAAAATGTAAGCCCCACCAATGCTTGGGGGGGCAAGACACTCTACAGAGCCTAAAACTCCTCCTCCTCTCCATTCTGTAACTCTCTGTTCTCATTACTCACCGGAATCAATAAAATACCGGCAATCCTTTGCCATTCCAAAGTGGACATAGGCCACATTGGCCGAACCATTATAATTTATGTCTCACTCTCTAAATTACTGCCTTTAATTTCCAAATTACTTGACTATTGGTGTGCAAAGTCAATTTTGTGAATCATCAATTTGGCGCCGTCTGTGGGAATCTGACAAAATTCTCACTTTTTGATACTTTCTCCGTTGAATCAATGGCGATCACTACCAGGTCAATGAATCAACATGAGGACAATCCACCACGAGAGGAGGAGGTCGCTCCTCCACCGACCAATCCCATCCCAAGTGCACAGTAGATGCTAGAGACCATGCAGGAGCTTGTAGCCCAGAACCAGAAAATCCTCCAAATAATGTTTGCTGGGCAAGGAGGAGCACTACTTGGAACTCAGGTGAAAGGAGCCCCACACCTTGAGCATCAAATAGCTCCCCATATGGGCCTACCCCTTCATGGCGCCACCTTGGGAGCCCCTTTGGGTGCCCAGCGCGGGGTAGCTCCCTACGAGGTACCTCCTCCTCCTCCTCCTCCAGCTTCTGCACCTCATGGTGAAGACCCTCTTCCCCAAAAGGATGAAGATGAAAACCAGAGCATAAATCATGGGAGCCATATCCATGACAATTCTAAGGGAGCTCCCAATCAGTGGGACGAAAAAATTAAAGAAGTACAAAATCAGCTAGACGACGTCTTCAATGCCATGAAGGCGCAAGGACCAGAGACTGTGGATTATCTTGTTAGGCGAACCGACACGCCATTCAAACCAGATGTAGAAAATTACCCCTACCTTCCAAGTTTAAGATGCCATCAGTGGAGATCTTTGACGGTAAAAAGAATCCACTGGACCATCTAAAAACCTACAAAACTTTAATGCAGCTACATAATGTCCCTGATGAAATCATGTGTAGGGCATTCCCAACCACTATGAAGGGATCTACTCGACAATGGTTTTTCAAGCTCACCCTAGCCTCCATCTCCTCCTTCGTTAAGCTAAGCAAGTCGTTCGTGTCGCACTTCATTGGAGGGCGCCGCCACCAGAAGCATGTTACTCACCTGCTTAGCATAAAACAGGACATGGACGAAAGCTTGAGAAGCTACCTCACTCGTTTTAACGAGGAGGTTCTTCAGGTCGAAGAGCCTGATGACAAGGTATCTATGACTGCCTTCTTGGGAGGCCTTCGCTCGTTAAGCTTCCTATTCTCGGTGATGAAACGCCCACTAAGTAGCATGCCAGAGCTACTAGCCAAAGCTCAAAAGTACATGAATGCATAGAACATCACAAGGGCCAGGCGAGGTGAGTCATCTAGAAGAGGGGAGAAGAGAAAGGAAAGAGACAGAGACGACAAGAAAGAGTCCAGCAACAAGCATAATAGGACAGAGAGGGTACTTGTCAAGGACCGTCTTGGTCCTGCTCCTCAAAGAGATCGACAGGCCTTCACTCCCCTCAACGTCGCTATCGGACACATCCTATTTCAGATCCAGGATGACCCCGCAGTAAAATGGCCTCGGAGGATGAAGTCTCCCCCAAACCGCAGGAACCGAAGCAAGTACTATCGCTTCCATCGCGACCATGGTCATGACACCGACGACTTTTATGATCTCAAAAGACAAATTGAGGACCTTATTCAACGTGGACACTTTTGCCAGTATGTTGCTGGAAGGGGGCAGACGCCGCCTCCCCCTCACAAATAGGAAGATCAACATCCTATTGGTGAAATTCACACCATTTTTGGAGGACTTGCAGGAGGAAGAGAGTCCCTTTCCGCCGTGAAGGCTCACGCCAGGAAAGCGAGGCACCTTGAGAAGGAGCGACCACCCAAGATGCTTAGGTTTGGCAGCAACGAAGTCATATCCTTCTCAGACAAGGACTTAGAGGGAATCCAACACCCCCATGACGACCCACTAGTGCTCACCATGACCATTGTCAACTTCCAGGTACAAAGGATCTTAGTGGACAATGGCAGATTTGCGGACATCCTATTCGTAGAAGCTTATGACAAACTCAATCTGGGCAGGAAGAGACTCCAACCCATAAGATCACCCCTCATTGGGTTCTCAGGGGAGAAGGTGTATCCCCTAGGGTCCATCACCCTACCAGTCACGGCCGGCGCTGCACCCCGAAACTCCACAGTCATGGTTAATTTTCTAGTAATAGATTGTCTATCCGCCTACAACATCATACTGGGATGGCCTGTCCTCAATACACTAGGAGTTGTGCCCTCCATCTTTCACCTCATCTTCCGTTTTCTAACCCCTAATGGAGTCGGAGAGGTAAGAGGAGATCAGGTAGCAGCAAGGGAATGTTATGTCTCCTCAATGAAGACCAAGAAGCCACAGGAGGCATTACAAGTAGAGGTCCTTGACCCCAAGGATGACGTCGCCACAGAAAAAGGAGAACCAGTTGAAGAGCTCACCCCGGTGATCTTAGACGAGGAACATCCTGACAGGAATGTGTATATTGGCTCTCTCTCTCCGAAGATCTGGTTCACTAGCTAATAGATTTCCTGAAATGCAACATGGATATTTTTGCATGGTCGCATGCAGACATTGAAGGGATTGATCCTGAGGTAGCCACCCATCGCCTTAATGTCGACCCTCGTTATAAATCTGTATGCTAGAAACTAAGGGGCGCCTCCACTGAAAGGGCCAAAACAATGGATAAGGAGGTGGAGAAGCTAATAGGAAATGGGACAGTCAGGGAAGTGGCATACCCAGATTGGCTCTCAAATGTGGTGATGGTGACCAAAACCAATGAAAAGTGGCACCTCTGCATGGACTTCACCGAGCTCAACAAGGCGTGCCCAAAAGATAGCTATCCACTACTAAGGATAGACCTTCTCATCGATGCCACAATAGGGCATGAACTGCTAACCTTTTTGGATGCGTATTTTGGATACAACCAGATCAGCATGCATCCCCAGACCAGGAGAAGACATCCTTCATCACTTCGAAGAGGACCTACTGCTACAGGGTGATGCCCTGTGGGCTAAAGAATGTAGGGGCAACCTACCAGCGGCTGGTGAACAAAATGTTCCAGTCCCAAATTGGGCGAACGATGGAGGTATACGTCGATGATATGCTGGTCAAGAGTCTTGCTGCAGCAGAACATGTTGACCATCTCCAAGAGACCTTAGATGTTCTACGGGCATACCACATGAAGCTGAATCCTGAGAAATGCGCCTTTGGCTTGGGGTCAGGAAAGTTCTTAGGCTTTATGGTCAACCAGAGGGGAATTGAAGCGAACCCCGACAAGATCAAGACAATCCTCGACATGAAGTCACCATCCTCAACCAAGGAGCTTCAGCGCCTCAATGGAAGAATTGCAGCACTTAACAGGTTCGTGTCCAAGTTTGTCTGCAGATTTTTGATATGTTTGTCTGCCTTTCTTCAAAATCCTTTGAAAGGCTTTCGAGTGGGGACCGGAGGCAGAGGAAGCCTTCTAAAGACTTAAGGTTTACTTAGCTACACCACCCCTCCTTTCAAATGCCACTTCAAGAGAAACCTTGTATTTATACTTGTCTGCTTCCTTATTGGCGGTGAGCTCAGTTCTTGTCAGAAACAGTGACGGAGTGCAAAGACCAATCTACTATGTGAGTAGAGCATACAGGGGGCAGAAGTTAGATATTCTGAACTTGAGAAACTAGCGCTCGCCTTTCAGAGTCACAGTGTCGTTGTAGTTACAGACCAGCCTCTCAAGAGAATTCTGGAAAAGCCTGATGTATCCGGAAGACTACTTAAGTGGGTAGTAGAACTAGGGGAGTTTGACATCCAGTATCAACCAAGGACAGCCATCAAAGCACAAGCATTGGCGAATTTTATTGCTGAGCTTACACCAGAGACCCCCTATGGCTCCCAACCAGCTCCTCCTGGCGACGAGACAGCCCCCTTGGGCGCCCAGACTCCTCCCGGTGCTCAAACTGGCACCCAGACAACCCTCTTGGGTGCCCAGACTTCTCCCGGCACCCAGACTGGTGCCTAGCCAGCTCCTTGGGGTGCCTAGACCTCATCTGGCACCTAGACTGACGCCCAGATAGCTCCATCAAGTGTCCAAACCCCTTCTGGATCCCAGCCTGGCACTCAGGCCGCCCAACCTAGGGCCTTACCTCCTCTAAAAACCTCTGAGCATTCTTCTCTATCACTCTGAAAAATCTACGTCGATGGCTCCTCAACCAACGAAGGAGGAGGAATAGGCCTAGTCTTGATCAGTCCAGATAGCACCATTCTCAAGTATGCAGTGAAGCTTCACTTTATTACCTCCAACAATGAGGCAGAATACGAAGCCCTCCTATCTGGATTAAGATTGGTAGCCAAAATGGCAACCCAGCATCTTGCCACTTACAGTGACTCTCAGCTGGTGGTTAATCAAGTAAAAGGCGAGTTCGAAGCAAAGGAAGTAAGAATGCAGGAATACCTTGCTATGGTGAAAAGTTTAATCACAAAGTTTCACTACTTCTAGATTCGCCATATCCCCAGAGAAGATAAAATGGCGACTGATGCACTTGCAAGACTCGCCTCAACCTTGAAGGCCCCTCGAAGAGGACCAGCATTCGTTGGTCACCAATTCGAGCCAAGCAAGTTGGACATGGTGACCGCAAATGTCAACTGTGCGTCAGCTGAGTTAAATTGGATGACTCCAATAAGGGCATACCTCCAAGAAGGTGTGCTGTCAAATGATCCTTTAGAAGCCAGGAAGCTGAGGATGAGAGCCTCCAAGTTCACCATCTTGCAAGATATTCTATACAAGAAAGGTTATACCTTCCCGTTGTTGGGGTGCCTTGCGCCAGAGGAAGCGACTATGCCTTGCGAGAGATTCACGAGGGAATCTATGGGAACCACTCTGGAGGGCGCTCCCTTGCCTGCAAGGCCCTCAAACAAGGCTACTTCTGGCCTTCCATGGCAAGGGACGCCCAGGAGTTCTCCAAGAAGTGCGACAAGTGCCAACGCTTCGCAACTATGTCTAGACAACCACCGGAGGAGCTAACAACCATCACAAGTCCATGACCTTTCTCTAGATGGGGGTATTGATATCCTAGACCCCTTACCTCTCAGCAAAGGGCAGTGCAAATTCGTGGTGGTGGCAGTCGACTACTTCACCAAGTGGGCAGAGGCCGAACCCTTAGCAAAGATAACAGATGCAAAGGTGAAGGACTTCATCTGGAAGAACCTAGTCTGCCGTTTCGGGATATCTCACACCATCGTCAGCGACAATGCAAAGCAATTTGACAATAAATTACTCAACTCTTTTTGCGCTGACTTTCAGATAAAACAACCTCACTCCAGCCCGGCACACCCGCAGGAAAATGGCCAAGCAGAGGTCATGGTGAGAACAGTGCTTCGCAACTTAAAGTCAAAGCTTGAAAAGACGAAAGGTCTTTGGGTGGATGAGCTACCAGGCGTACTGTGGGCTTATCGAACCACACCAAGAACCCCTACCGGGGAAACTCTTTTCTCCCTCGCCTTTGGAACTGAGGCGGTCATCCCTGTGGAGATAAGGGTACACTCTCTAAGGGTCCAGCACCACAACCCCATCACCAACGAGGAAAAACTCCGCATCAACCTCGACTTGGTAAAGGAGGCAAGGGAGATGCCTACAGTCTGCAACACCGAGTACAAAAGACGCATGACGAAGTACTACAATTCGAGGGTGAAACCTCACTCCTTCCAACCAGGGGACCTGGTCCTCAAAAAAGTGATCCTCGCCACAAAGGATGCACGTGAAGGGAAACTGAGACCAAATTAGGAGGGACCTTATCTCATAACAGAAGTAGTGAGGCCGGGCACCTACAAAATCCAGAACTTTGAGGGGAAAGCCTTACTACATCCGTGGAATGCTGAACACTTAAAGAGGTACTACCAATGACACATTGAGAGAGTCAAAGTAATAAACAGTGAGGACTTGGTTTGATTTTATACTTTTTTGGGATCATTACCCAACATTTAATGTACTTTTTGGGGTTACCACTCAATATTGCAATGGATTAATAAAATTCTCTGCATATTACTCCAAAATGATTTTTGCATTTTTCAAATTCAAAGGAGTACCAGTACAAAAATAAGACTATGAACCGTCTTTCTTAAAAAAAACAAAAGAAAAATCAAAAAGTCCCCAATACTCTAGCTACTCTCATGGCCATCGTCGTCCTCCTCCTCGCTCTCCTCATCATCCTCAGCTTGGTCAGAGCCTCCATCACTACTATCAAGCGCCTCAGTCGGCATGAAGCCTGAGATATCAATATCAGGATAGGCAGCTAAAATCTTCCCTCAGAGCACCTCATACCCATCAATGAAGGCATCCGTAAGGCCATTCATCAACTCTTTCTCAGCTGTGGCAGCCCTCTCCTCAGCCTGCAGAGCTCTCTCATGGGCTGTCTTCACTTCTGCCTTCGCAGTAGCCTCTCTGAGCATGACCCTCTCATGGGTCTTTACAAGCTCAGCCTCACTGAGCGTGACCCTCTCACGGGTCTTCACAAGCTCAGCCTCTTTGAGCTCGTCCTTCTCACGGGTCGTAGAAAGCTCAAACTCAAGATTAACTATATTCTCATGAGCCTCCTTAAGCTCAACCTCGAGCCTAGTTACCTTCTTACAGGACGCCACAAGCTCAGCATGAGAAGTCTCTCTAGCAACTTCAAATTCAACAATCCTCACCTGAGCTGCAAGGAGCTCATTCTGTATAGCATCACGATCTTATTTCATCTGATGGTGACTATAAGTCCTTGAAAGTAAGCACAAGGATGCAGTGCAAGCCTGGAGAAAGATAAAAGTAAGGAGAAACTTAAGAAAGAACTGGAGAAAAGGGGACAACTGACCCTTACCTGACCCAGGCCTTCCAAAAAATTACTGACGATTCATTCCGTACCCAGGGCATTAATCCCGACAACATCATCAAAAAACACAAACTGCCCAAGTCGATCCCTTACGATTGATGCATTACCCAACATGGAGCTAATCAATGGTGCACCTCGTGGAACTCCCACAGGAGGAGCCGAGGCACCTGAAAAAGAAGGAGAAGTCAAAGGGGTCTCTAAATTAGCGGATACTGATGAAGGAGTCATAGCCCGAGGAGGCGCTTGATCGGGGCACCCCCGGGGAACCACTGGAGAAGTTACTTGAGGGGGGTTCACCTCAGGGGACACATTTGGAGAAGCCAACTAGAGGGCATCTCCTTTCCTTGCCACCTTGGGAGGAGGAGGGCTCCTACTAGAAAGGCGAGATCTAATCATTCCCCTATACATCTCTACAGAAGCAATAAAGTACTATAGATGAGCAATAAAGTGCTATAGATGAAAAATATTGATACAACGCAAATATCGTACCTTTCCTCTTCAAAGTGGAACCACCCGACTTAGAAGGAGGAGCACCAGCCTTAGTAAAAACCGTGGAGGAAATACCGCCTCCTCCATCTTTGACCACAAGAGTCCCGAAATCGCGTATAGTATGAGCTTGCATAGCTTCAAGCTTCCACTCCTGACCCTGGGAGAGTGTAGGAGAACCTACATGAAACATAATGAGTACATAACTTACAAGGAAGGTGATGAGAGAAGAGTAAAAATATGGGATGTACCAACTTTCTTTGGAGTAACCCATTGCGATGGTACTAGTGCCCTATCGACGTCCGAGGCCCACTCTCCACCAACGAATATGAAATGAGTTTTCTAACTATGGCAGTTGGAAACCAACCAGTAATCAGCTTGCCTCCTCGCGGATTAAAGTAATACCAACCTCAGTTGGGAGCCAGAGTCTCACTCAGGTAATATGCTACATAGAACTCAATAGGAGATACATCATCGTGATGTTCCCTTCTCCACAATTCTAGAAAGGCTAGCAGGACCCTCCAACCGTTAGGTGTCAGCCGCCCTGGCGTCAGTGAAAAATAGTTCAAAATGTAGCAAACAGAAGAAGGAATGGGGAGCCTGAGTCCAACCTCAAGCATCTCCTCATAAATAACAATATCACCAGAGGAGTCATCACTAGCGGACTCGCCCTTTTATGCTCGGCGGCACAACACAGTCGGAGGAATGCGATGGTGGAAATAATCCGCGAAATATCAACATCAGAAATTAAAGAACTAGTCAAGGTACTTACCTTAGACCCGCTGTGATCACAAATTACTTTGCCTTTGTGTTTTTTGCTGCGAAGATGTGAAGGATTACCCAAACTGCGGCCAGGATCCTTGCCGTGAAAAATGCCTAGAGTATCCACCCTATGCGCCACATGCTCCACATCACTTAGTCCAGCGTCAAGCAAGGTGTCCGACGCTCTCTGATAGCCTAATGGAGAAGGCCCAGCGTCAAGCGAGGTGTCTGATCCCCTCATCACGCCAAAAATGGCGTCTGGATGGGCGTTTGGCATGGTCTTCTAGCCCAAAGTGGCGCCTGGAAGGGCGTCTGACATGGTCCCCTCGCCCAAATCAGCAACCTAAGGGCTTGCCATGGTCTTCTCGCCCAAAGTGGCGCCTGGAGGGGCGCCTATGATGGTCTTCTCGCCCAAAGTGGCACCTGGAGGGACGTCTGTGATGGTCTTCTCGCCCAAATTAGCCAGACCAACGCCCAAAAGCGCGCTGTCCAGCTCACCCCGCTCATTACCCATGGCGCCCAAGCGGTCCTCGCGCCCACTCCCGCTTGGATCAGCGCCTATGGTGCCCAAACTGCTACCCGAACCTGCACCTATGGCGCCCAAGCAGTCCAATGGCCCACCATGGCTCACCTCTTCAATATTCTCTTGATCCATGAAAACTCAAGGAAAGCTTGCTCACAAGGGAGTTTCGGCTATGACTTCTTAACAAAAGAAATCTAGCTTCTGCCCTCTTTTGCTCAAATCCAAGAATCTTAAAGCACAAAGTCTTCAAAGTTGTCAAGGAAGCATTCTTGAATCACTTGAAGGAGTGGGTAGTGCTCAAACCCAAGAATCTCTAGTCTTGGGTCTTCAAAATCTCAAGAAAAGTTTCACCTCCCTCATTCCAAGAAAGGTTCTATGTAAAAATGTGCAAATGAAGAAGAAAAGTATATATTTACTGCCTAGGGTTTTCAAAAGAGGGAAAAGCCCCAAATTGAAAATCAAGAGCTATTTTTTAATGCCAAGACTTGTAGTGTTCAATGAAGCAAAAATAATATCTTGGAAGAGAAGAGTTATCTAGCGGAGGAAGTCTACACCACCAAGAACTCAAGACTCAAGAAAATGCCCCCTTCTCCAAGTTTCCTAGGACACGGGGCATTAGGGGACAAATGATGAGTCAAGCCCAAAAGGCTCAAAACCATACCGAAGCCCAGCTGTAATTAAAGACTCAAACCTATGAAGACCCAGTAGGCCAAATGAGATCCAAGCTCAATCAAATTCACCAGGGAGCCACCTCAACTTAGTTACAAGACCCAGAAGAGCACCCATGACCCCTCACATTCTCTACCACTTTGAAAGCAGTCAACATTGACCGGGTCTTATGAAGAGCTCCTCAACGGCCACACCCGTTGAGGAGAATCTGCTAATCCCACCAGAGTAGCTGAGTAGTTGCCACTTAGTAGCTCTGTTCTATTGGAGGCTAACTATAAAATGTAAGTCCCACCAATGCTTGGGGGGCAAGACACTCTACAGAGCCCAAAACTCCTCCTCCTCTCCATTATGTAACTCTCCATTCTCATTACTCACCGGAATCAATAAAATACCGGCAACCCTATGTCATTCTAAAGTGGACGTAGGCCACATTGGCCGAACCACTATAATTACGTCTCACTCTATAAATTACTGCCTTTAATTTTCAAATTACTTGACTATTGGTGTGCAAAGTCAATTTTGTGCATCATCAGTTGTGGCAAAAAAAATTTTCAGACAAAGCTATTACGAAAAATTTGCAACAAAGCCTAATTATCGCTAAAAGTATTTTGTTAATAATGTGTCTTTTATTTTTATTTTTGGTAAGGTGTGAATAAAACAAATACTCTTCACGTCCCGCAACGCAGTTGCTTTTGAAACCAATAAGAGTCGGAGTCGAAGTAGCACCCTAATAACTGAATTAACCAAAGTCTATGGCTTGTCTAATACAGAGAAAGTGTTTTGGGATTGCAAAGCATTTCTGTTGGAAAACTTTTGGAAAGTCCAGAATTTTCGAAGTCATGGAAAGTGGAGGAGAAAAAGTTACGGTAACATGGAGGTTTCAAAGAATGAGCTAGGCAATGTGCCCTGTGGTTTGACCAAACTCTTGACGGTTCCTTATGGAGGTGGGGCCCATAGAGATAATATTGATATCTTAAAAAAGTAATGTTATATTATTTTCGGTCAATTAGTTAATATGATTACATTGAATTAAGCACTCAAATTAAATGATAATAATATATTTTTTAATAAAAAATACATTGTTTACGAAATTAAACTTCTAATGATATATTTATATATATATATATATATATATATATATATATATATATCCTTAACAACACCATAATGGCAGAAGCCCTTTGCCTGCGGCATTATGGTAATAACAAGAGAAGTGGAGTTACATAATTATTAAAGGAGATTGTCAAGTGATAAGGTATACAGGTACACTTTCACATGAAGAACCACCGCCTGACAGTAGGGGAATTTATAGATCGGGTTATCTATGGGTATGTTTGGGTAATGGAATAAATGTGGTTATCCACCAGTTGGATGAAATAAAATAGGAGTGAAACTCATATAACCTATGTTTGGGAAGCTATTTTTGAGATTGGCTACAAATTTTGGGTCACCGCTTGATCCGGTGCTACAGTTAAATATTAACCCCCATACGCCGGTCTAATATAACCTAGCCCCCCAGGTTACAGACCCAGGCAATGGGTTACCCTCCCCCAAGACGTATTTACCCCTCTTTCTTTCTCCACCCACCAACGACGAATCTCTCTTCTCTCTTTCTGCTATCAGCTAAGCTCGTCTAAGGGTGAGCACAGAGGTGAAGACGATCGCGACATTGGAGAGGTCCTCCAATTTCCTGCATCTGTGGGTGAGAGCTTCATGGAGTCGACGAAGAAGACGACATCGCTGGACAAAACGAAAACACAGCTTCTTCTTGAGGTAAGTTTCTCATCGCTCTCTCTATCTCTATTATTATGTCTCTCTCTCTCTCTCTACGGACAGAACGAAGAACACACACCGAAGACCAAATTTGCTTTCGTTCACCTCTGGTTTATGTATTATGTTGGATTTGTGGGTTTAATTATGTTGTGTGTGTCATTCGTTTGCCATGTTCTTAATTTGTGGTCAAGGTTGTATTTGATTGAATATGATTCTCAAGTATTGGTTCAAATGGTTTTGGGGAAGATAGTGGTGCTATTTTTTAATTTTTTCAATTCATTTTTGGGTGCTTATTTGTTTTGTTTAACGTGCTTATCAAGTCTAGGTAGCCAACGCACACAAAGCCTGATGGTACCTCAATGTAAGGATTCTTATTTGTCATTATTTTCCACATTTGTGTATGCTTTGCATTAATATAGGTCACTTGTTATGCTAAAGTCTTGGGAGGTTTCTTTGCAAGGCTGGGTTAAAACAACAAGATGGAGTGGATAGTTATAACTTCCTTCATTTGGTGATGAGCATTTCCAAAGGCCAAGAAATGAGTACTGCTTGTCTTGGGGTAGAAATTGATGACCTTGAACTGGACAATGAAAATATGGAATTTGGTCTGTCCCCAGAGCATATTTCTAGTTTTGGTAAGCTTGTATTCGAAGATAGTGCTGAATTTGATACTGACATAGACAATCAAAAAATGGAAGCGATCAAAACTAGTGAATCATGTTGGGAAAAAATCAGAAGAACCTACTAAAGCCAAATGACGGAAAAATCTGAAGAGCTTGCTAAAGCCAGCTAGGGGAAATGAATTTGCATGTGCCACAAACGGAAGAGGCTCGAACAGAGGCTCTTATGTTGATGGGGTAATTTTCTCGTCTCTGAATATAGTTGTGATATAGGAATATGGGTACCATAGTACCATGTCCATGTTCAACAGTGTTCTATTCTTGTTGGGCATATTGCATGTGCCAAGTGTTTGTTATTATGCCTCTATGGAGGGAACAATAAGAAGTATTACAAGCTAATTGTTTTATGCTCTTTTGATAATTCTGTTGATTTTGCCACTAACATTTTCAATATTTGTCAAAAGAAACGGCTATATGTAAAGATCAAATGGTGTATAATTGCAATGGAAAGTAGTATCTGTACACTCCTTTCTTATTCTATGCCCCGAGTGATCTCATGTATGGATTCTTTGCTTTCAACTGTAGAACTTAGATTCCATGTAAACCTTCATAAACATTCATTATAGTTCGTGATAGCATAACTAGGAAAATGTTGAACCTTTTGGTGAGGGTTGTACAATGAATTATATATTCTTCTCATTTGTCTTACAGTTGAGTTGTTATTTGTTTTGGTGCTATTCATGAGAATGGAGTCTGATCACAAGCAGGTTATGGTGTTTGCTGATGAGAGTTGAGGGGTTGTATCCCCTGCTTTGCTTGCTGTGTGCAGAGTGTTGAAGATATGTTTTGCTGGGGGAGGTCCAGAAGCTGAACTGTGATAAGCAGAATGTTTCTACAACCGGTCCAGTTTGCCTGTGTTCTGATCAAAGGGACTGGAGCTGAGCTGTGAGGACCAGAAATAAAGTTACTATATAGGAATTTTAAACTGTTTTGTCTGATATTTGGTACCAAAATTTCTATTTTTTTTTGCTAAAATAGTTTTTTTTTTTGTTTTTTGATTCTTGTAATTCCTGAGATTTATTCAATAAATTTATCTCTTAAAAAAAAAAGAGTGTTACGAGTTCATCTTCCCCACAAGGATCTCACGTTTTAGTCAAGTGCGGAGATGTAAACCAAATTATTGTGAAAACTAGTAATGTCACAGTAAGTGGTAGCCTAATACAGAGAACTTGGATTTTGTGATTTGGTGGTATCCTTGTCTGATCACATGACTTTGAGAAGAAATGGTGTGCGGTCATACAAGCTATTTATTTACCAGAATTTGTTTTAGCTACATTCATTGTTTTATATGTTGCTTTAATGATGAATGGAAATCTGCATGACATTTCTAACTGTGATTTGTTGTAAACATTCAAAAGATTTTGCGTGTTTCTCTCTGTTTAATCTTTTTGTCTTAGAGACCTGTTTTTATATTTTCATTATTTTGGTTGTTTTATTATATTGTTTTAAGGCAAGGTTGTTTGTTTTTCTTCCATTGTAATCACTTTTTAAGAAATGAAATAAAGTGTTGATTTGTTTGAAAAAAAATACAAAAAAAATTATATTTTTAACTTTCCTTATTTTTATATGTTTTTATGTATATGTGAAAAATGTATAATTTTATTAGGCTTGTATGGGTTAACCAAACATAAGATATGATTAGTTTGGATTGGAATGGATAAAGTCATGGGTAGAATGGTAAACTACTATAAAATTATTTGTGTAATCTATGGGGCCCGTTGAATTACACATTTGATTCCCAAACAAAGCTTAGGATTAGATATAACATTGATTTAGAGTTGGAAAGTGAATGAATGAGTTTGACTTGGATGAGTCCGGATTTAAAAAAAGAAATCTTACCCTATCCCACCCCATTACCCAAACAGGTCGGGTATGAGTCCTATTATTTGGCTCGAAATTCGATAGGCTTAATACTTGACTTGTTCGAGCCCATTATCCTTAAAAAAGAGGGTTTGACTTTGTCCCCAAACTCATTACCCGACTTGAAACCCGTCCGCTCACACAGCCTACTACTCTTCATTTGAAAAAAAAATTATACTTTTATATCATTAAATTTGAAACTTTGAAATAAGTCTCCCAATATCGGAATTTGATATTTTAAAATTTTAGATATTATAATTAATGTATTATTTTCTTTTCCATGTATTAAGCAAACAAGTTTTAAAGGGTAGACTAATGCAAATAATAGATAAGTTAGTAGGTTACGTGTCAACCTAGTTGAAATTTATTCATTTTATTGGATGTAGTTCATCCCCTAATAAAAAATAAATTATTTATTATTTTATTTTTATCCATTTTGACTCTATTTTTTATTCAAAAATATAATTTACACAAATATTAAGTTATAAAAATATTCATTATTTTAAAAAAAATATGTATATAAAAAAATCTTCGCTCGATAACTCACTTAGGTAAGGGTTGAGGCCTATCCTACTCAAACCCGGCCCAAAAAAAAATTGCAGACCTATACCAGTCCGGCCCATGAACACCCCTAACAGACAGCAAGGGCAGCACTACGAGCAGATTTGACCCGACTCGATAGATATTTTTTTGTTTTACTTGTATCTCCACTTTCAATAGCAAAAAAAAATCAGCACCATAATGATTGGGGGACTTTAACTAGAATTATGAGGGAGAAAAGCAGTATTATCATTCAAATCTTAGGGGTCGCTTGGAATTCATAAATCATTATAGAGGATCTCACCTAAAATTGAAACATTTGAAGAAAAAACAATCTCGTTATTCAATTAGCATAGCTGAATCCCCAGAAGTGTTGTCCTCTCTATAGTCATATGCCTCTAATCTCTAGCCTTGCTCCACAAACATGACAGTCAAAAGGTTACATGTCTGAATAGCTCTCTCTCTCTCTCCTCTAACCACACACACACAGCCCCAAGATGAACTTGATTCCTTTGAAAGATCACTTTAGCCATTTTCGGGTGAATAAGAAGAAAATAGAAAGTTTTCTCAGTTAAGCCATTATTGTTGCAACAAAGCCCATTCTGACCAAAGATTTTAGATTCCCATAATTTAATGCTTAAAAAAGAAAGAAGATGCGGATTGGGATGCTTGGAAGCTTTTGACTCTAAAACTCTAAAGTGCTGAAGATGATGAAAAGGGGAAAGTTAAATCCAATCCGAAGGAAAATAGAAGCTGTTTCCAACTACATTATACATGACCCATTATAGTATACTCTGCAACTTTGGGACCCTATACTATATTTGCCAACATTTCACTATCTCATACAACATATGGCATCATACGTTACCACAAAATCAATTTTTGTCAACAAGATTTAGCGACCAAAAAAAAAATCTTTTTGTCAAGGAAAATTAAGTTGACCTATTTTAATAACTTTCCACTTCGAAAGAAGTTCGATACAAATTAAAAATATTGTGTCCTATAAAATTTGGAAATATTTTAATTTACAATTGTTCTTGCATTGTATCCTCGGTTTTGGACCATCTCCACGAGATATGTTTGGACATAAAAAATCAGAAGAGATGCAAGCACCGTAGTCCTAACTAGATGAGTAATTGAGTAGATATAAGACAGAGATGGATGCTAAGTAGTTAGAGATGGAGGCTCAATAGACTCAAATAGAGAAGCAAATGAGTCGGATGGAAACTAAGTTTGAGGCTTAACAAAAAGAGTTTGAGGTTTTTCTCACTCTAATGCTTGCAATGGGTATGCCTATTCCCAAACCAGCTCACAAAAACACAGATCTATTTCAGGTTAAAAATGTAATAAAAACTTCAGTGACTTATATTTTGAGTTAGAAGAGTTATGGTATCATTGTATTATTTTTTTTCATGAATATTAAGTATTTGCAATCTTAAAAGGTACCTGATGCATCTAGTACTCATAATATAAACTCTCATTGATCATTAATGAGGAGTGAGTCAAGAAGTTCGGCAGTGCGAGACATAGAGTTTCGAGGTCATTCTAGAGCATCTTCATTTGGTCAGGTGAGTCAATAAATAGAATAGTAGCTCAAGTATTACATGAGTTTGTTGACTGGTATTGATCTTGTTGCAATTACTTTGGTTTGAATGAGTTTGACGGAATTCATGAGTCAATGGAATTCATGTGTTAATTTATATTAAATTTAGGTTCATCAACAAAAGAGATTGAAATTGCAGCGTGTTAATGACCAAGCAACGAAATTCCCATCCAAGTGACTCTCCCTCTTATATGCCATGGATCTGTCCACCACAGATATTTGAAGAACCGAGATTTGAAGAAGCAATTGCCATGGATCTGTTCCTCCATATAATCTTGCTCTCCCTCCTATTGTCTCGCCCACTCTCTGCTTTCAATGTAACGTAGGCACCTGATTGTTCTAATCTAATTCGATTTGTGAGATTCCTTGGTTCATGTTTAATTTGAGGATTTGGTTCATGTTTTGTTGAACTGATCTTTAGTGGATTGAATTGAATTGATTTGTTATTTTGTGGTGGTATTATTTTTGTTACTATTTGTCATTATTTGTTATGTTGTATTTACCAGCCACACATATATAGGAAATTAGTGAATGAATGTTCAGTCATCTCAATCTGTTGTAAACATTTTGCAAGTTCGTGACTTAGTTCATGAACAGTGGCAGTTTTTTTGTAGTTTTCTGCCTGAGCCAAAAAGTAACTTCCTTGATGCAAACCACCATGCCATGGGTGATTTCTCCCTGCAACTATATTCCAGTGATTGTAATCCCTCTTAAGATGACGATACTTGCCAAGTATTCCTTCCCCCCCCCCCCCCCCTACTATGATATTGATAACACTCCTTTCAGATTCTGCGTGCATGTTCAAGCGTGTGGTGTGGTGCTGTTTCGTATCATGTCTTTTACCTCTTAAGAAGCATGCATTTTAAGGGGTGGTCATTAAATGTGGAGGTATACTTTTTTGTTTCAAGATCAGCAAAAAGACAAATCCCTATTTTATATTGGCATGTTGTGGTATATTAAGCTCTTCCTAAGAAACAGAAGAGAGCTGACCATCACAGTTGTAAAGACACACACATTCAGATAACCTAAAACTTCTTGAAGCAGAAATTCATACTCCACTCTTAGCTTTCAGACATTGCTCACGACGAGGAATATGTGGAGGTATACTGCCTGTAGGTATACTCTCTGAAACATCACATGAATGGATTTCGTAAGAATGTTAGATGGTTGAAATGAAGGTCTTTAAATTGAATGATTGTATTAAATGACTGAATTAAATTGAATGATTGTGTTAAGTTGCGGAGTTTACAGCTTTGTGCGATGGTTTGGAGCTGATTATGACTTATGGGCTATCTTGTTGTGCTTTTGTGATTGAGTGTGATTCTCTTGTTTTGGTTAAGTCTGTTTTGGGTACTTTTGCTTGTCCCTGGCCTTGTTTGGAGTATTTGAGGCAAATTAAAGCTATTCTGGGATGTCTTGAGTTTAGTTTGGTCCATATTTTTTGTGAAGCTAATTCAGTGGCTGATAGTCTTGCTGGCTACGTTGTGTCACACAGAAGGTCGAGGGATTTCTTGGTAGGTCTGAAGTTTCCAAGTGAGGCTGGTCTTGCCTTATTTTATGATCAACAAGGGTTGCCTATCTTGCGTAAGAAAAAGCGGGTTTTTTTTTATGATAAGGGTTGATGGTTTGGGTGTGATAGCTGAATTTGAGTGTTGATTTGTTTGAAATCTTGGAATGTAGAAGTTGCTGTGTTGGAGGTGTTGTGCTGGAGTGGACCAAATTTGCTTTGCTGCCTCTATATTTTGGTTGTAGTTTTATTTTGGCTTTTGTAACTATATTGGGTTTATTTGTGATGTTAAAGGCGTTTGTGCCATTATTTGCTTCCTGTAATGTTCTGTTTTGTGAATAAATAATTTTTTTTCTAAATATATATATATATATATATATATTTAAAATATCCATTCTATTGAAAATGCAATGAAGCTAGGTTTTATTATGAAAAAAATATTAATTATTATTACCGGTGTTTATATAACTGCCAGAAACCAGTTGTTCAAAAATAATAATTACTGGCGTTTAAATAAATGCCATAACATAGCTTCGGTCACTGAAATTTTACGAAAAAATCGTCGATTAAATAAGCGCCACTTCAACATTTAATAAACGTCACTTTAATTTTTGTAGTGTTTAATTATACGCGTGGTAATTTTTTCAACAAAAGTTTCGATGACGTTAATCACAAACATCAGTAATAATATTTTGTGGCGTTTTTTACATTTTATTGGCGTTTAATAAACGCTGGTAAATGTCTTTTTTTTTTTTTGCAATGAACAGTGATAAAAATATCCACAAAAGTTATAAATTATTCATAAAAGTGATAAATTTTTTTGTTATAAAATAGCAACAAATATTATAAAACACTTTTTAAGATAGTAAATTTGAAGGTACAGTATTAACTTTTATCTGTCGATACCGTAGTCAAATTTAGTCTTTAATGGCATTGTCAACATCAATGGACCTTGGAGAGAACTTTAATGAATAATATTATTTGGATCTAAAAATTTGATTTAATTTATTGACATAATGATGTGACTTTATAAGAATTATTAGATCAACATCAAATTCTAATATTTGATAGGGTCTACAATCAATTCAAATGTCACAATTAATTAGGTCAATAAATTATATCAATAAATTAGATCACAATAGCATTTGCTCAACTTTAATTGCGGAGTTGCTTATGGTACTCTGAAAAGAAAAAATTAGTATCATATTTGTGAATGTTTTGATCATTGTTATGAGTGTTTTTTTAAGTCTTGGAGTCCCTATTAAAGTTCGGTGGTCTTGTCCCAAGAGGTGTTCTAGGAGTAGGTTAGGACCTTATGATCTCACCGATGAAAGCCTAACGAGGTGGTCGCTGGGCACTCTTCTTTGCCCCTACCGTTTTTTTTAAGTGTAAAAAAAAATTAATAAAAATAGTTGCCACAACAGTGATAAAAAAAGCTCACAAATGTAGTAAATCACTTACAAAAGTGATAATTATTTTTATAACAAAGAAAAACGATAAAAATAACTATTACAATAGTGATAAAAAAATCAATAAAAATTATAAATCACTCACATAAATTTTTTATTTATAAAATGATCCACAAAAATTATAAAAATATCAATTAAAATAACAAATATTATATATTCGGTTCCTAATTTTTTATTTTTTATTGTTTTTGTAACATAGCCGAGGCCATTAATTATAAGTCTGTTCAATTTCTTGAACAAAGCGATGAAGAACAATCATGAAAAAGATGGCTGTTCCTTCAAAACTATTAGTCTCAGAATGATTGCGAATTTGTCCGCAGCTAGAAGAACCGAATTTGGTTATGGAAGAAAAGCACCCAAATGTTGGCTCTGGCGTCAATTGGAATTGAAATGGCCTGATTTACTGATTCCTTTTTCCTTTTTTTTTTTAACTTCACTTTCTTGTAAATAGAGCTGATTGTACAGGAAAATGTTGGAAAAATATCCTCCCTTGAACACCAACTGCTACCGAGACGCCAAAGTGGACGTTTGAACAAAACCAATCTTATTTTTCATGTGCTATAAATTAGGAATGATATGTTTTAACATGACACGGATCTAACATAAAATTAAAATTGTTTAATTTTTAATATAAATCCAAAATTGATACTTCTAACAAAAATAACAAACAAGTCAAATGTTCACTATAAAAAAATCTAGTTTTACCGGCGTTGATTAGTCGGCATTTGGAGGATTTGTTCGTACGAACCGAAATTTTACCGCATTTAGTGGAAGTGCTGGCAAAAATGAAGCAAAACACCGACGCTTAAAATAAATGCTGGATTTAAATGCCGGATTATGCCCAGACCTACCTCCTCATTTTGTGCTTTAGCCCTAAAGTCCTTATTTCTCTTAGCTTCCACCTACAACTCACCTGCGAAATCCTTATTTATCTCTCTTTCTTTGAATTCCACTAACTGGTAAGTTCGTTCCATTTCAACTTACCTTTTTTGTTGTCTTAATTTTCGGTACAAATCTTGAAGATCTCACCCATTGATTTCATATAATGAAGCTGGAGATCAAAGAAACAGACGAACTCAATTTCGTTTCGGTTTTTCATCCACAATCAAGGTTCAATTTGACTGAATTTTTACAAGCATATATTTTCATATTATATATATGTATGTATGTATGTATGTATGTATGTATGTTAATATATATTTTGCGCGGTGATTTTCGCACAATAAATAAAAAGACATTTCTCTCCCTTGATGAACTCGTGTTTACCTGAAAGATTGACGATTCCATGGCGAAGGGAGGCCGAAGAGGGCCTAAGAAGTGGTGATGAATTGCTGTCAAGGCCTGTTCAATCGATTTTGGCGAGCCGAATGCGCCGGAGTGTTTTCCTCGCACTCAAAAGATGGGTTAGAAGGATGCCGGAGTGTTTTTCGACGTATCCTTTCCGACGGTCAAGTTAGTTCGTGAGAGAGGGGAAAGAAAAAACATTCTTTTGTGTTCTGGGGTGAGCTTGTGTACTTTTACCTCACATTTGTGAATTCTATTTATACCTTCCATGAAGGTCATAATTGTTGTCATGTGGGTCATGTCAAGAAGAGACTTTCCATTGGTTTATTTGGAAGACAGTGGGTAGTGTTCAGTCATTGGACATAACACCTCCTGTTCTGCATGGGAAAGACTCCAGCCTTTAATATTCGTGCTCTTGAGCATTAAATGCCCTTCTTTGTAAGCTTCCTGGGCATTAAATACTTTTCTTTCTAAGCTCCCTGAGCATCATGGATGTCCAATCCTTCTGAGGGATTATTAAATGTTCCTTTGGGATGACTACATGTCAGTAGGTGTATTCTTGTTGATTTACCCTCATTCCTGTACATTGTGCCATGTGTCTAACTCTCTTTGGTTGCTGATCTTGTCATTTCTGCCAGTTTGATTTTGTTGGGACGGCAAGCCAATGATTCATTGTCTAATTCTGAGATTAATGGGCAGTAACCGTCAATAATCCATCTTGGAGCCGAGGTGACGTATCTGAAAAGTCATCGGGATTCGATCATGTAAGGGACATGTGTCATCACCGGAGAGTTGAAGGTGTTCTTGGTGCTGATGACACATGTCATTATCAGAGAGATGAAGGTGTCCTCGATGCCGAGGACATGTGTTATCACTGGAGTGCTGAAGGTGTCCTAGATGCCAAGGACACATGTCTCCACTAGAGTGCTAGAAGTGCCCTCGGTGCCAAGGACACATGTCTCCACCAGAGTGCTAGAGGTGTTGAAGGTGACGTATCTGAAAAGTCATCAGGATTCGATCATGTAGGGGACATGTGTCATCACCAGAGAGTTGAAGGTGTTCTTGGTGCTGATGACACATGTCATTATCAGAGAGATGACGGTGTCCTCGATGCCGAGGACATGTGTTATCACTAGAGTGCTGAAGGTGTCCTAGATGCCAAGGACACATGTCTCCACTAGAGTGCTAGAAGTGCCCTCAGTGCCAAGGACACATGTCTCCATCAGAGTGCTAGAGGTGTTCTCGGTGTCAAGGAGACGTGTCTCCACCAGAGTGATGGAGGTGTCCTCGGTGCCGAGGACATGTGTTAGATTCTTATTCTTTCTCAGAAGTGTCCCATCAACTATCCTTATCCCTTGATCTTCGTACGGCATGGGACATGTGTTGTCAGAAGATGGAATGGCTCAACCACTCCGTCGATGTGTAGCCACAATCCCGCCTTCGGAGGTCGTGCCCATTGAATGCGCCCCTTCTTGTGTTTCGTGTGCAATGGGGGCGGGGAGACAAACTCTAAATAAGCAAATCCTTGCTTTCCTCCTTTTACTTTCGAATCATTAGCTAATTCTCAGAAATTTTTCGCTGGAGAACATTCAGAGTCACTGTTGCTCACGCCTGAACAATTGCCATCTTCCTCAAAAATTGCAAAAGAAGAAAACCTCTAAGTCACTGGTTCTTCAGAAATTTTCAAAGAAGAAAGCCTTGGTATCCACTCCTTTCGTTTTTGGTGAGTAACTCATTCCATTCTCTCTCTCTCTTCTTCTTCACCACCTTCTTTTCTTTTTCGGTTGTCATTCTCCCTTTCTTTCGTTTATTCTGGCGTCGTTGTTCATCCCCCTGAGTCACTGGTTTCTTTGTGCGTCCCTTAGGATTCTCAATATTAGAAAAAAAACCCTTCTCTTTTACCTCTGCAAAAAATGTCGAGACGTTGTCGTCCTGTCGCCGAGGTCGAAGAGGCTAGACCCTTTAGGCCGAGGAAGAACACAGTTAAGTGTTGCCAACAAATCACCAAATTCAAAACCCACTACGACATCCCTCGTAGTGTCGTCGTGGCTGAGTTCACTGCCAGATGCCACCGAGTCAATGCTAGCATCGAGGAGGCCATGCCCTTTTATACCAAAGCTATTATGGAGGGTGGGATTATATTCCCCCTCCATCCACTCCTCCTTCAATTCCTATTTCGGTTTCGTCTCTTTTCGGGGCAGTGTTGCCTCAATAATTGATAGTGATGGAGGTATTTCTATTAAACTTGGGTTTTATACATTCTGATGAGCCCGAATTTTACTGGGTCAGCCCACATTAAATTAGTCAAGAAAGCCTAATCGAAGCTGGATCAACCAAGGGTCAAGTGGGAGTCCAAAGCAGAAGACATAAGACGCCACCTAAAGTGCCCAAGAGGGCGCCACCCATCAAGGCTCTAAGTGGGCGTCGCCCATATGGCCTCAAGTGGGCGCCGCCCATATCATGCTCATCGCCTCCTTCCCTCTTCACTCCAGTCCAAGACCACTCAAGTCCAAGTCCGAGCTTAAGACAACGATCAAGTCCAATCTAGCTAAGAGTCCTCCCCCGACTGAATAGGAGCACGAGGGAGAAGATACCGGGATTGAGAAGATTGAGTCCTACTAAAATAGGACTTACCAAAGTCATAGAGATCTATTCATACCTTAAGTGTACTTACCAAAGAGGTCTACTCCTACCAAAAGTGTGCTCACCGCCTCACCGCCTCATCACACCTATATAATGTGAGCCACTCTCCACATGGAAGGGCATGATGTTGATCACCTCCTTGAGACCTCTACACTTGAAGCTCCTACACACACTATACCTCCCTACACACATTGATCTCTCTCTCCCTCTCTCTGCATTGTACACTCTACGGAGTACCTTGGTTCATTAATAAAGATCGCCGGTCACCGTTGCCATTAGAGAAAGTGGACGTAGGTTACCCAGACCGAACCACTATAAATCTTGCTATTGACCATTTATTTATTATTTTTCATATTTGATTGCCATTGATTGCTCATTACTACTCATTAATCACACTCGTAACTGTTGATCTCGCACGAAGACCGATTTGTGCATCATCAGTTTGGCGCCGTCTGTGGGAACCGACGTAGTCTTCCTACCTTTCTCGCAATCCATGACAATCACCACCAAATCGAGGTCTCATCAACCCGGATACAACAACCCTGTGCACTGGGAGGAGGCTCCCCCTCCCCTCGCACCCGAAGAACCCTTAGCTACGGCGACTCCCGCCGTTGGGTCACAACAACAACTCCTGCAGACCATGCAGCTGCTAGTGAACTAAAACCAGCAGATCATCCAGTTGATGTTCTCTCAAGGAGGAGTCACCCATCACCCTGTTGGAGGAGTCCAACTTCCACCGACGGGAGAGGAACCATTGCCTGTCTTCTCCGGACGCCAGGTCCCTCATCGGAATGCTTCGGCACCGCGCCAGGGAGTCCCTCGACAACCGATCCCTCCTCACCGCGCAGGGAGCTCGCATGTTCACCCTTCGCACATACCTGTGCATGAAGACGAGGGAGAGAGTCAGTATGGAGACCATGAAAGCCAGTACCATCACCAGGATGTCCCCAATCAGTGGGACGAGAAGATTAAGGAGGTGCAAAACCAACTCGGTGACGCCCTCAACGCCATCAAGGCGCAAGCGCCGACACCCGTGGATTACCTGGTAAGACGCACTGACACACCTTTCACTGCTAATATTGTCAACTACCCACTCCCTTCAAAATTCAAAATGCCCAACATCAACACCTTCGATGGCAATAAAGATCCCCTTGACCATCTGGACACCTACAAGTCCCTCATGCAGCTCCACAATGTGCCTGAGGAGATCATGTGTAGGGCCTTTCCTACCACCCTGAAGGGGTCCGCTCGCCAGTGGTTCTCCAAACTCAGGCCCTCCTCCATCCACTCCTTCACAGAACTCAGCAGGTCCTTCGTCTCCCACTTCATTGGGGGACGCCGCCATAAAAAACCAGTGACCTACCTACTCACCATTAAGCAGGATAGGGATGAAAGCCTTCCTGACTACCTTGCTCGCTTCAATGAGGAGGTGCTCCAGATTGATGAGTCGGATGACAAGGTAGCCATGGATGCTTTTATTGTCGGCCTCCACACCTCCAGCTTCATATTCTCAGTCATCAAAAAGCCACCCTCTAGCATGCCCGAGCTGCTATCTAGGGCTCAAAAATACATGAACGTCGAGGACGTCACCAGAGCCCGCAGAGGAGAGTCCTTCCAAGGGGAAAAAAGGAAAGACAACCGAGAAGATCGAAGGGAAACTGATAATAAGAGAAATAAAGCCGAAAGGGTCCCTGTAAAGGACCGTCTCGAATCATTGCCTCCGAGAGACCGTCAGCCATTCACTCCACTTAATGTCTCAGTGGAGCACATCCTACTCCAGATACAAGATGACCCCGCCGTCCGTTGGCCGGGAAAGATGAAGTCTGACCCCAAGCGCCGGAATTTCAGTAAAAACTGTCGTTTCCACCGCGACCACGGTCATGACATGGACGACTACTTTGACCTTAAAAGGCAGATCGAGGAGCTCATACAACGTGGCCGATTGAGGCAGTACGTTGCTGGTAGAGGACAAGCTCCACCGCCTGGCCAAGACCAGGACAACGTCGAACGCCAACAACTCCTCGGAGAAATTCAGACGATCGCCTAAGGGCTAAGAAGAGGATGCAACTATAACCCCACCAAGGAAACATTGGCCCACCTATGGGACGCCGAATACCTCAAGATTTTTTCTATTTTTATTGTTGATTTATTTAGTTATTTATAATTTTATGAAATAAAAATTGATAATTATCGTGCTCGTAACTGTCTTGCTTTTATTTTTAAATAGCTTATGACCCAACACCAGGCACCCAGACGGGAGGTCTCGCCCTCTCCACCTTGGGCGCCCTTATGACGCCGTTCAGACTAGATGTTTCGCCCTCTCCACCTACGGCGCCCCCATGATGCCAATGAGGGGTCTCGCTCTCTCCACCAGAGGCGTGCCATGACGGCCTCGCCCTCTCCAATTCGGGCGCCCCCATGATTCAGACGAGGAGTCTCGCCCTCTGTAACACCCCAAAATACGCCCTGGACGGCATTACATTCAATAACCATTCATACCATGAGAGCACTAAGATAAACCATCAATAAAGAAGACTTCATAATACTAATTCATACATTTACATCAATATCCCAAAAGAATATGTCATCTTTGGCCTTTACATTCCCAATAAAAATTTACTATTATAGCGCAGCGAAAATTACAAAAAAAATCTAGACTATACGGTGTTTCAAAAGAATATTCTAGTCTAGAACAAAAAGTAAACTGCATCTCTAGATGTCCCACTCAGGATCCAAGTACTCCTCTAGTGAAGCCTCTCCAAGGTACGGCTCGTTAGCACCGAGCTCATCCTTTGGTCCAACATCTAAAAAATGTAATTTGTAGGGGGTGAGCACGAAGCTCTGTAGCCACATTTCTCCCAAACTCAAACAAGGTTTTAAAACATAGAAAACGGTCTGTCTCATTTCACAAGTAACATATATATAACCTTTGAAATAAAGCAGGGGCATTTTAAAAGAGATCTGAAGTTTAAACAGTAGCAATAATCAAATAAACGAAGAAAAGGAGCTTAGAAACAATAACCAATATTCTAATTTAGGCTATTTAGAAAAAGGGCTTCTTCCCCATGCATTGTCCCATACCAATGCATCGGCAAGAACGACCCAACTCATAATTTCAGGTATTTTCGGTTCATCCTTGTACCATGTATGATGATTGCTTCCCATGAATCTACCTCACGATTATACCTAGTCCACCAATCACAATCACAATCACAATCACAGTCACAAGCACTTTAGAAAGGGGCGTCTACCATCACAATGGCAGTGATGAGTCCCTTCCTAGGAAAAGTATACTATCCCTTGTTCGAACTCCAGTGAACGATGGTGGTTGCATTACTAAATGACAACCCACTACAAGTGTTAGGAAACCATCTCACCCCCATTGGGGTAGACTAACCTCTAACACTCTACGGCATCTCTCGAAGGTAATCCAAGTCCACCACAACACCCATACAATGAGGAAACCGAGAATATGCTCAATTCACAATAATTTCACAAATATAGTAAAATCTACAATTTTTCTCACATGTGTCATATAATCGAACAATCCAAGAAAATATGCAAAAGATCATAATTTATATAATTTTGTTGTACAATATTCAACACTAAAGTTTTGAAATCAAGAATTAAGAACAATTTAAAGAAAAATTCATTTCTCTTGGAATCTAGGGTTTTTAAGCCAGAAAAAGGATTCAAGGGTTAATCAAACAATAATATTGTTTAAATCATGGTAGTAGTCACAAGGTATTAATAAACAATGATTATATAGCATACATGTATAATTTAGAGTGAAAAGATTACTTATATACATAGGCCCTAGCCTCAATGTAAGTGAATGAGAGAAAACCCCTACCTTGTGTTCTTGGAAGCTAGGTTTAGACCTTGGATGTCCCCTTTAGACTCTTGTTTTTCTCTTCCTTTCTTCCTCTCTTATCTTTCTTTCTTTCTCTCTTAGGGTTTCTAATGTAGGAGGGGCCGAAATAGAGCCAAAATAGACGACCTTGGGTATTTATAAGGCTAAAATGGGGCCAAGATCGCGACATTTAAGTTTCAGGATTCTTTCGGCTCTACCGGTACAATACTCTACCGGTAGATATAACTCTCTGGACCAAAGTGTACCGGTACAATACTCTACCGGTAGACTGTACCGGTAGGGTTTTGTCCAGTTTTGCCTTTTTCCTACATTTTTCATTTCCAATCCATCCTAAACCTTTCCAAAACCAACCCAAACTTTCACAACATACATTTGTCCCCCTAACCTAGTTGCTAGAAGTTCATTTACAATTCATGTCACCCATTCACTAGCTAAACTAGCTTTACTATGACTTACACTAACATTCAAAATTTTTACTTTTCCAACCTACCGAATTAAAACACACACCACTACACATATCCACACTTTTACCACAAGTAGTTTTTATATATATATATATACATATATAAAAGAAAGTGTGGAGTGTTACACCCTCTCCACTAGAGGCGCCCCATGACGACCTCGCCCTCTCCAACTTGGGCGCCCCCATGATGCAGACGAGGAGTCTCGCCCTCTCCACCTTGGGCGCCCTTATGACGTCGTTTAGACGAGAGGTCTCGCACTCTCCACCTATGGTGCCCCCATGATGCCAACGAGGGGTCTCGCCCTCTCCACCAGAGACGCCCCATGACGGCCTCGCCCTCTCCAACTCGGGCACCCCCATGATTCAAACGAGAGATCTCGCCCTCTCCACCTTGTGATGCCGACTAGGAGTCTCGTCTCCTTCACCCTAGGCGCCCCATGACAACCTCGCCCTCTCCATGATGGCGCCCCCTATGACGTCGCTCAGACGAGAGGTCTCGCCCTCTCCATCTTGGACGCTCCACTTAAAGGCGCTCTAGACGATGAGTCTCAACCCATCTCACCGGAATGAGTCAATGGAAGGAGTTTTAGATGTCCAGCTCCATAGAGCCGTCCTCATCTCCATCTCAAGGGAATGAGCCTCAGACATCAAGCTCCTCAAAGCCCTCCTCAACTCCGTCTCACCGGAATGAGTCAATGGAAGGAGTCTCAGACGTCCAGCTCCACAGAGCCTCCTCATCTCCATCTCAATGGAATGAGCCTCAGACGTCCAACTCATCATTTGCATAGTCCACTCTCAATGACTCTCACTGTCATCACTCACATAGTCCTCATCATCGGACTCAAGAGCCTCCTGAGGCCTGATATCAGAAAGATCACAGTAATGGTATGCTACAGAGGCCTTCCTCTTGAGCTCCTCATAGCCGTCAATGAAGGCACTGGCCCTAGCCCTCTCAACAACATCCCTCTGCGTCTCCGCACTAGTAGCTCTCCCAAGTGCTACGCCGAGGTCAGCCTCAAGTTGAGCAACCTTCCTCTGAGATAACTTCAACTGCTCAGCGTTGCTCTCTCGTGTCCGCCGCTCGAGCTCAAATCGCTTTTCGGCATCCTCTCGTGACTGTCGAGCTAGCAGCGTGTCATTCTCTCGTGTCTGTCGCTCAAGTAAAAGCTTCATCTCAGCAGCCGCAAACTGTTCCTCAGCAGCCTCACGCGCCCGCCTCTCATTTGCCTCGCCAAGAACTGCCTCCCTGATCATCATCGTATTACTAAATAAGGCAGGCAAGACAGCCATCACCTATGGACATTCAAGTATAAAGAAAGCCAAGAGCTAAGTCCAGACATGCCAAAGAAAGCCAAATACAAAACAAAGGGAACAGAGCGTACCAGAGTAATACCCTCTACAGTGGCGTTGACTACGCCCCCAAGACCCCGAGAGGCAATCTCATTGGCCTCAACACCGGTCACCAAGGCACTAAATCTCTCCTTTGCTACCTCCACCTCCATCACGGCGGATTGCGGTGCTGGCACCTCAGCTCCCACAGCGGTACCAGAACCGTGTCTCAGGGAAGGGGAGACATAAATCGAAAGAGAAGGTGGAACATCATCAAACTCAGCCGGTACAGAACCTGCTGGGTCAACTGGCCTCGACCGAGAAGAAAAGGGGGCACCAGACTTTGCCCTCTTAGAATGAGGAGCAGGAATGAGCGCCACCCTAGAGGCAAAGACCTCATCCACTACGGACCTGTCAATGGGGAGACCTGCAAAGAACCAATAAGTCAAAAAGCCAAGCACAAAGCCAAAGAGGAAGTGCGAGACATGTCTAGTAAGCCTCTGCTACGGCAGCCATCATCCGAGACTATACGTAGCTCGGCCTATGACTCTGCTCTCACGTAAGTCACCTTGTAAGCTTCTGCTACGGTAGCCACCTCTGAGACTACACGTAGCTCGGCCTATGACTCTGTTCTCACGCAAGTCACCTTGTAAGCCTCTACTACGGCAGCCACCTCCGAGACTACACGTAGCTCGGCCTATGACTCTGCTCTCATGCAAGTAGTCACCTCTGCTACGGCAGCCATCTCCGAGACTATACGTAGCTCGGCCTCTATGACTCTGCTCTCATGCAAGTAATCACCTCTGCTACGACAGCCACCTTCGAGACTATACGTAGCTCAGCCTCAGCTCATGCGGCCCTCTCTCGAGACGCCCACAACACTGTCTTTGCTCTCACGCAAACAACTTGCTTATCTCTCCAGGTAATCATATTAAATAATTTAATATTTTGAATAACATTGTCTTCGCCATCTCTAGACAGGCTCTTGAAACGCCTTGACCGAAGCCAAGTCAAAGCATGCCCAGCAAGCCATATAGAGCTACGGTCCCCGTAAAAGACCGCACAGGAGTCTCAACTCCTATAGCATACAAAGGCTAGCACAGAAGTCCCAGTCTATAAAGGAGTGGGGGCACCACCTGGATCCATCTCCTGGGAAGCAGCCTGGCCATCGGACCTTGACCGAGAAGCATTGGGGGCATAAGATCTCGTCCTCTGAAGAAGAGGGGAAGACACCACCCAAAAGCACAGAGATCTCCACCATCGCTCTATCAAGAGGACACCTGTAATTAGAGACAAGGTCAGTCAATAATCAAGCTCCAAAGAGACGCCGCCCGTAGCAAGACTCAAGGCGTCGTCCAAAGCGCCCTGCCAGCCTCATGGAGTCACTAAAGCACCTTACCAACCTCCGGGTGACACCCACAGCGGCCTCCAACATCGCCCACTCCATGCCCAAGAGGGCGCTGCCTACTCTTACCCAAGGTCACCACCACCTCTTTGCCTAAAGATGCCGCCCAGTCGAATACCCAACGAACAAGGAGGCAGCGCCCAAGACCACAAAAAAAAAGGAGGAGGCGCCAACGCCCAAGTAAAGACAAAAAAAAAAAAAAGTGAAGGGGAGGGCGGCGCCCAAGTGCAAATCAAAAGAAAAAAAAAATGGGATGAGGCGACGCCTAGTGTGGCCAGCGCCCGAGAAAAAAAAATAGTATGGAGCAAAGGGCGACGCCCAGTGTGGGCAGCGCCCAAGGAGAAGGAAAAAAAATTTCAGTAAGGAGGCGCCCAACTGTCAGACCAAACAAAGGAACAAAAAAGAGAAAGAGGGAGAGAGAGAGAGAATGAGGGGCGGCGGCCAACTCAGACCAAAACAAAAGGGAAGAAGAAAAAAAAAAGAGAAAGAGAGAGAATGGGGCAGCGCCCAGCAAGAGAAAGAAGAAGGAAGAAAAAAAAAGGGAACAAGGAGTCAGGCACTTGTGACCAACAAAAAAAAAGAAAAAAGTAAAAAAAAAAGGAAAGTCAACAATTGTAGGCTAAGGGGCCCACCAATATATATATATATATATATATATATATAT
>CM042187.1:18362156-18388907 GCA_023539305.1 Ilex asprella
TATATATATCCTAGCCTCAATGTAAGTGAATGAGAGAAAACCCTTACTTTGTGTTCTTGGAAGCTTGATTTTTGATCTTGGATAACCCCTTTAGACTCTTGTTTTTCTCTTCCTTTCTTCCTTTCTTCTCTTCCTTTCTTTCTCTCTTAGGGTTTCTAATGTTGGAGTGGCCGAAATATAGCCAAAATAGACGACGTTGGGTATTTATAAGGCAAAAATGGGGCCAAGATCGCGACATTTAAGTTTCAGAATTCTGTCGGCTGTACCGGTAGACTGTACCGGTACAATACTCTACCAGTAGGCTGTACTGGTACAATACTCTACGAGTAGGCTGTACCGGTAGCTCGAACTCTCTGAACCAAAGTGTACCGGTAGACTATACCGGTACAATACTCTACCGATAGACTGTACCGGTAGGGTTTTGCCCAGTTTTGCCTTTTTCCTCCATTTTTCATTTCCAATTCATCATAAACCCTTCCAAAATCAACCCAAACTTTCACAACATACATTTGTTCCCCAACGTAGTTGTTAAAAGTTCTTTTATAATTGATGTCACCCATTCACTAGCTAAACTAGCTTTAACTATGATTTACACTGACATTCTAAATCTCCACTTTTCCAACCTATCAAATTACAACACACATCATTACACTTATCTACACTTTTACCATAAGTAGTTTCTATATATTTATATACATATGTAAAAAAAAATGTGGGGTGTTACATGAAAGTTGTAGAGCTCTTTCTTAGCATTCCATAGAATCTTAAATCATCTCAATCAGAGCTCGGATGACAGAGTTATCCATAGATAACGAAGCGATGTCAAAACAGTCCAATTAGCTTCATTTTGCATTTAACATCTCCATTTGCTTCCTAAATCAAAATATAAGAACAATGAGTACATTTAGGCAACACTTGTTACCTATTTAAAAACATGCCCCTTTCATTGCAAGACTCTTGGTAATTAATTTTTTTAATGTTTCTACTTAGCATATATATTTATTTTTTTTCTTGAAATGATATACTATTTTTTCGTTCAGACTAAGTTTAATGTTGTGGGATATGGTGAATTTGATCATGCTGCGGAATTCATTGACAAAAAGTTTTCTAAGTTGTATAGTCATTACCATTGTAGAATGCACAAGTATTACATTAGATTGGTGGAGTCTGGGGTGGACCCAAAAAGTAAGCCTTATCAAAAAGTTAGTCAAAATGATTGAATTTATATAATAGAACATGTCTACAAGGATCAAAACTTCCAGGTAATTTTATTATGGTTTTTAATGCAATATAAATGAGTAATTTGTTGTTCTAATACAATTTTTTTTTTGTAGAAGCGATCAAAGACAAATTCTGAAAATCGTTCTAAGTTGTCCTGTTGACTGCGGTGTTCTAAAATAGTAAAATCACCTCTTGATATTTTTGATAATATGTAACTTAACATAGAATAAAATAGTAACTACTTGGTGTGGACAGTTGCACATAAACAATCTTATACGAAAGAGTTACAATAAAGAGATACAGTAAAGAGTAACAGTGATAAATTTTCACGAAAGAGTTACAGCACACAGCTACACGTAACTATACTGTCTAAATAAAATAAACACTGACCCGTTTGTAGACCAGGAACTGTGATTGAACTTCAATTAGATCAAGGCTAGTGTTTGACACTATGTCCTTAAGACAGATTTCGCCCTCACACACGGTGCTTATGGAATCACGAGCGTCTGCCTCCCAGGATACAATGATCTTTACACGGGCAGAAGTAGCACTCCAATCTCCCCGTCCAGTGAACCAAACTTGAATTGTGTACTCTCTAAACTCACAGACTTAATACCGAAATGTAGACCGCAATGTATGCCTTAATGCCGAAATGTGGAGACTCAATTGAGTGAATGTCTGGGTATTTTTTATTTAAAGACGTTGATGACTTTCCGGACAGTCACCATAAAAAGACACACCCAGGAAAAAAAAATGCAATAGCCAGTGGACACCATCTACATTTGGAAGGAAGCAAAAATCGTGCCCATTAATTAAATGAATTTTTTCCAAAAAATTAAGGCTTGGTTTAACCCGTACTCGAGCCCGGCCCAGCCGGGCGGGCTGCGCGTACATGTGGTTGAACCAACGACATATAGGCGCTCACTCTGCTCACAAAACTGTGGTACCCCTTTGGGCCCAACCCAAAGAGCAAAATTGGCCTATATATGCCCATGTTGAATCTCTTCCTTAACCAATGTGGGATTGGTGTCACATCCCACATTGCACTTCCTTTATTTTCACCCTTTCAAGAGGGTCACTTTGGAGCCTATTTTTTCATTTATTTCTTACTCGATTTGAGCAAGTGAATATACTACATTATACTCCTCGCAGAGTAGAATATGAACCCACAAAAATTTATTCAATATAACAATTGGGTCCTACTTTAATTTTGGCTCAAAGTCGATAAAAAACCTGTTTTGGTCCAATAATCCCCCACATGAATGGAAAATTGACTGTTAGTATATAAATGATAATGCTGACAACTATAGAGAGTACATTTTTGGAAAGATCATGCATCGAGATAGGTAGCTTTTTGCCTTGAACCTTCCCTAGTGAAAGCCCATCGGACTTACCGCCTAAATAGTGAACGTGATGTCTTGAACTATTCAGTTGTTTGATAAATCAGATCGAATAGACTTCACACAGTCTCTTTCCTAACACAATTGGTTCTCATGATTGTGTTTATTTTGGCCCTGAACAACTCCTGATTTTCATGAGTGCTTTAGAGAATTCAACCTTTACAAATTCTCACAGAAGCGGCCCTTTCACACTCATATAGTTGACTCTTATTAGGAATATCCTGCAATATCCCACTTGGATTTTCTAAGGTATAAGAATCATTAAAATCATAGCTTACCCTAATAAACTTTGCAGACAACACTCGTTTATCATAGGAATAGGTAGACGAGATTATCTCCTTAGTGCTTCTTTTGAATCACGCATAATTTGGTTGTCCCTTTGAACCTAGATCTTGGGATCTCCAGTCAACTAGGTTGGGTTGCCATTAAGGTGACTCTTGTGTCATAGGATTTAGTCCCATTCCCCTCAATGTGCAATTTACTTGCTCTTTTGTCAAACCTTTTGTAAGTGGATCCGCTAGATTATCTTTGACTTTATATAATCAATAGAAATAATCCAATTTGAGAGCAATTTTCAAACAGTATTACGTTTACGACGTATATGTATAGACTTACCATTTTACATATCACTCTGTGCCCTGCCAATTTCAGATTGGCTATCACAATGTATACAAATTGCTGGCACAGATTTAGGTCATATTGAAATATCCTCTAGAAACTGGAGAAGCCACTCAGCTTCATCTCCTGCTTTATCTAAAGCAATAAATTCAGATTCCATTGTGGATCTGATAATACACATTTTCTTAGAGGATTTCCAAGATAAAGTTGCACCACCAAGTGTAAAAACATAACCACTTGTGGATTTTGTATATTTCATATCAGATATCCAGTTAGCATCACTATACCCTTCAAGTACAACTGGATATCTTGTATAGTGCAATCCATAATTCAGGGTATATCTTAGGTATCTAAGAACCTTGATAATTGTCTTCCAATGGTCTACTCCCGAATTACTCGTATATCTACTCAAGTTACTAACTGAGTATGTTATATCTGGTCTAGTGCAGTTCATGACATTCATTAGATTGCCAATTATATGAGAGTATTCCAAATGCAATATGTTTTGACTAGTATTTTTAGACAAATGAAGATTTATATCAACTGGTGTTTTAGCAACGCTACTTTCATCTTTGTCGAACTTCTCAAGTATTTTCTCAATATACTGTGATTGAGATAATACAAGTCCACTATATATTCTAGAAATTTTAATTCCTAGTATAACATCTACAACACCAAAATCTTTCATATCAAATTTACTAGACAATATTTTCTTGGTAGCTGTAACAATAATAATAATATTATTATTATTATTATTACCTAAAATAAGCATATCATCCACATATAGACAAACAATGACATATCCATTATTTGTGTCTTTAATATAGACACATTTATCACATTCATTAATTGTGAAACCATTTGACACCATTACCTTGTCAAATTTTTCATGCCATTGTTTTGGTGCTTGCTTTAACCATAAAGTGATTTAACAAGTCTACACGCCTTCTTCTCTTGTCCCAGAGAAACAAACCCTTCGGGTTGCTCCATATAAATTTCCTCATTTAAGTCACCATTTAGGAAAACTATTTTCACATCCATTTGGTGTATCTCAAGATTATGCAATGATGCAATAGCTATGAGCATACGAATAGATGTTATTCTCGTAAAAGGAGAATATGTATCTAAGTAATCAAGACCTTCCTTTTGTTTATAGCCTTTAGCTACAAGTCTAGCCTTGTACTTATCAATTGATCCATCAATTTTCATTTTTCTTTTGAAAATCCATTTACACCCCAATGGTTTACTCCCTAGTGGAAGATCAACCAATTCCCAGGTGTGATTTTGCATGATGGATTCAATTTCACTGTTTATAGTTTCTTTCCACATAGGTGCTTCAGGAGTGGACATTGCTTCATTGAAGCTTTGAGGCTCATTTTCTAACAAATATGTTAGAAAATCTAGACCATTGGACTTGGAAGTCCTTGCCCTCTTACTGCATCTAAGTGCCTCTTTACTTTTATTATTTATAGACTCATGGTCTATATCACTAGTCGCAGTATCATGAGTTCTTTTAAGAGAATTCTCATCATATGCATTTTTATAAGGAAAGACATTTTCAAAAAATGATGCATTTATTGACTCAATAATTGTATTGACATGTATATCAGGAATATCAGATTTATGCACTAGAAAACGATATGCACTACTATTTATTGCATGACCAATAAATATACAATCAATGGTCTTAGGTCCTACTTTAATCCTTTTGGGAATAGGAACCAACACTTTAGCCAAACACCCCCACACTTTTAAATATTTGTAGAAAGGACTCCGACCTTTCCATAATTCATAAGGGGTTTTGTCTAACTTCTTATGGGGTAGTCTATTTAAAATATAATTTGCTGAAAGCAAAGTTTCCCCCCACAAGTTTTGAGGTAATCCCGAACTAATCAACATGACATTCATCATTTCTTTTAATGTTCTATTTTTACGTTCAGCAACTCCATTTTGCTGAGTTGTATAAAGCGCAGAAGTTTGGTGAATAATATCATGTTCTTGACAGAACCGATCAAAAGGTGCATCATATTCACCACCTCGATCACTTCTTATTGTCTTAATCTTTTTGCTAAGTTGATTCTCAACCTCATTCTTATAATGCATAAATTTTTTCAATCCTTCATTTTTACTCCTTAGCAAATATACATAACAATATCTTGTGCAATCATCTATAAATGTAACAAAGTATTTCTTTCCACCTCTAGTTTGAACATATTTTAAATCACAGGTATCACTATGAATTAACTCTAGAGGTTCAATACTTCTTTCAATGTTATAAAATGATGATCTAGTTAATTTTGATTCAATACATGTTTCACATTTATAATTTGCATCAATATTGAATTTAGACAACAATTCTAAATTCATTAATTTACGCAAAATATCAAAATTAACATGTCCCAATCTACCATGCCATACATTTGAAGACTCAAGCATATAAGCAGAAGATGTGTTCTTATTATTAAAATTAGATACAATGGTCATTGCATTCATCTTAAAGAGCCCATCGCTCATATATCTCTTGCCTACATAAATCCCACTTTTAGTGAGTACAAATTTATCGGACTCAAAAACCAACCTAAAACTCTTCTTACTCAACAATGACCCAGACACAAGATTTTTTTGAATTTTTGGAACATGTAACACATCATTGAGAATAAGTTCTTTCCTGGAAGTCATCTTCAATATAATCTTTCCTTTGCCTTCAACTTTGGAAGTGGAGGAATTACACATGAAGAGTTGTTCTCCATCATTAACTACTTCATATGAAGAGAACATCTTCTTATCCGAATATATGTGTCTAGTGGCCACAGTGTCCACCCACCATTCTTTGGTATTTCCCACCAAGTTGACTTCGGATACTACAACAGAAAAACTTATGTTAGAAACATTTTCAGAAAGTTTTTCTACCTCGGTTATATTGGCTTGGCAGCCTTCCTCTTGTGGTTCACTTGTGTTTTACGGTTTCAACAATCCTCTGCACGATGTCCCGGTTTATTGCACACAAAACAGTTGCCTTTGAACCTTTTAGAATCACTACCCTTGGTCCCTTGTTGACCAACATACTTCCTTTTTTTGTTGGTTTTATATCCCTCTTCAATCACATGTGCCTTTGACTCCATGGAATGATTACCCACTTTTTTTTAGGAGACTCTATTGTCTTCCTCAATCCTCAATCTCACGATCAAGTCTTCAAGTTTCATTTCTTTACGTTTGTGCTTTAAATAATTTTTGAAATCCTTCCAATTTGGCGGTAATTTCTCAATAATTACAGCCACTTGAAAAGATTCACTAAGCACCACCCCTTCGACATGAATCTAATGTAGGATCACTTGAAGATCTTGAACTTGACTTATGATAGTCTTGGAATCAGCCATTTTGTAATCGAGGAATCTGCCCACAACAAATTTCTTCATTCCGACATCCTCCGTCTTGTATTTTCTATCCAAGGATTCCCACAGCTCTCTAGCCGTCTTGATTGGACTATACACATTATATAATGTGTTATCCAATCCATTAAGGATACATTTTTTGCATAGAAAATCAGAGTGCTTCCATACATCCACCGTAGCAACAACTTGGCGGTCAGTCTCATTCTCACTACAAACAAGAGCATCCTCACAAAGAAACCTTGCAAGGTTCAACGTAGTGAGATAAAACAACATTTTTTGTTGCCATCTCTTGAAGTCGTTCCCGTTGAACTTTTCGAGTTTCTCTCCATGAGACACATTAGTAGGTACAAAGATAGGCACCACAAGCACAACATGATTTGTAGTAATAGGAACATTATTATCATTTGCATCCATTTCTGATCAACAAAGATTACAAACTATTCAAAATAGAAAAACAGTAACACTTTTCAAAGCAAGTTATAAAAATAGATTTGGTGTCATTGTTTTGAAATTACTGTTTTAACGTTTCTGTATGGTGTCACTGTTTGGTGTAACTGTTTAAAACATACATAGAAATAAAGTCACTATTTGGTGTAACTGTAATAGTTTAGTGTCACTGTTTAAACAAAATCACTATTTAAAATTAATCACATAAACAGAACATGAAAATTTTCATAACAAGATTTTCCAAGCCTTTTCTAACTATCACTGATTGAAAAAATAATTTTTAACAATTTGTAAAATTTTAGAACACTAAACAGGTATCAGAAACACAACAAGTAATTAAACTAATAGAGTAAAGAAATCTGTCTTAAGATTGTTGACTGCGGTGTTCTAAAATAGTAAAATCACCTCTTGATATTTATGATATTATGTAACTTAACATAGAATAAAACAGTAACTACTTGGTGTGAACTGTTGCACAAAAACAATCTTATACGAAAGAGTTACAGTAAAGAGATACAGTAAAAAGTAACAGTGACAAGCTTTCACGAAAGAGTTACAACACACAGTTACACGTAACTATACTGTCTAAATAAAATAAGCACTGACTCGTTTGCAGACCAGGAATTGTGATTGAACTTCAATTAGATCAAGGCTAGTGTTTGACACTATGTCCTTAAGATAGATTTCTCCCTCATACACGGTACGTATGGAACACGAGTATCTGCCTTCCAGGATACAATGATCTTTACATGGGCAGAAGTAGCACTCCAATCTCCCCGTCCAGTGAACCAAACTTGAGTTGTGCACTCTCCAAACACACAGACTTAATACTGAAATGTAGACCACAATGTATGTGGAGACTCAATTGAGTGAATGTCTGGGTATTTTTTATTTAAAGACATTGATGACTTTCCGGACAGTGACCATAAAAAGACACACCCAGAAAAAAAAATGCAACAGCCAGTGGACACCATCTACATTTGGAAGGAAGCAAATACCGTGCCCATTAATTAAATAATTTTTTTCCAAAAAATTAGGGCTTGGTTTAACCCGTACCCGAGCCCGGCCCATCCGGGCGGGCTGCGCGTGCATGTTGTTGAACCAACGACATGTAGGCGCTCGCTCTGCTCACAAAACTGTGGTACCTCTTGGGGCCCAACCCATAGAGCAAAATTGGCCTATATATGCCCATGTTGAATCTCTTCCTTAACCAATGTGGGATTGGTGTCACATCCCACATTGCACTTCCTTTATTTTCACCCTTTCAAGAGGGTCACTTTGGAGCCTATTTTCTCATTTATTTCTTACTCGATTTGAGCAAGTGAATATACTACATTATACTCCTCACAGAGTAGAATATAAACCCATGAAAATTTATTCAAAATAACAATTGAGTACTACTTTAATTTTGGCTCAAAGTCGACCAAAAACCTGTTTTGGTCCAACAGTCCTACAATCAAACTATGGGTTCTAAGTCTTTTATTTCTGTGATGCATGATATGGTTATAATTTTTAAACTTAAAATTATTTGTCTTTCATTTGTTTAAAAAGTTGAAAAATATATAGTTTCACATGAATTTTTGAAAACAGTTGGACCCCGAGACACATGAGCCATCTCATATCGTGGACTTTTTTTATAAAACCCATATCAACAAGAAGTCAATGAAGTGGATTTCACCAGAAGCAGAGTCTCGATAAGTAAGAGTATCAATTGTCTTTGTATTTCCATTTTCAAAATACATAGGTTTTGTTGTTGGGTTATAATTTTTTAAAACATTTTGGAACGGATAAAAAAGTTGAAGGATCAACCAACAGACGATGGTGCATCCCCGTTTTCTCAAGATGAGATTGTATGCATTGTTCTTGGCAATAGATCCAGTTATGAGCTTGGCCTGAAATCATCTTCTTCAATAAATGTCAAAACTCTTGAACATGAGCAGAAGGTAAGAGGTTTTAAGACAGTTGTTCCGATCCTTCAGGGTGAAAATGAAAGCAAACAAAGAGAGTTGGATGAGACTAAGGCAAAACTGGAGCAGATGGAAAAGACACAAGAGATGATGTTGCAGTAAATGACAGAGGTAAAGTTGGCGATGCAACATGGTGGAGGCAATAGGGAGCTAGCGAGACGACTTCATCTTGGTAAGTATTTTCAGTTCTAAATATATGCTTAATTTACTATTTATTCTAGCAAAGATTTTTTAGTTTTGCTAATGCACTTTTGTTGTGTTTGATACAGATTAACAATGGATTACTTGGAGTTGGTTTTGGCGATGAGATATCTTCCTCTATGATCCAAGTAGTTCGAGTTCTCGTGGCATCTAGATGTTGTGACTTTTTTTTTTCTAGTTTAGTTTTTTACATGGGATGTTTTGGTATGAGTTCTTGTATGAATGTTTTTAAATGTGTTTTGAATGAATGATTTGGAAATTACTTTTTGTTTTGTTTTACGGATTATTTATTTTAAAATAATATTCAATGATTGAAACACTACAGTGAATTTATTTTGATTTGTTGCAAGGGCAATAATAATCATAAAATGTCATTATTTAGAATTGATTGTTTGGCGATGAGTAAATTTTGGTAGCTAAAAATCTCTTATTTTGGTGACAAATAAATTTTGTTGCCTATTATTTAAATATGAGAGTATTCATTTGTTATTTGGCGACAAAAATATGTTTATTGCAAAAAGTTTACCTTAATTTTCAGCAACAAATATTATGTCATCGCCAAAGAAAAAATATAACCCTAATGTAATTTCTTTCGGCGACGAAATTATGTTAGTTGCAAAAAATTTACATTCACTTTCAGTGACAAATATTATGTCATCTCCAAAGACAAAAAATATAACTATAATATAATTTCTTTAGGCGCGAAGGTATTTTTGTGACAAGTAAATAAATTTTTAGGCGACTAAATTTTTTGTCACTAATAATCTACTTTAGTGACGATACTTTAGTTGGTCGTAAAAAACTTTCAGTAGTGAGCCTGCCACGACAAAATAACGACCAAGTTTTTTTGTCACAAAAATTTTTAGCGACGAATTATTCACTTTTAGCGATGACTTTTTTTGCCACTAAAAAACATTTTTCTTGTAGTGTATGTCAATTGTGGAAAAAGAGCAAAGGAAAAAAATAAACAAAAGAAAGCTGACTTAATTTGTAGGTGCTTAAAATGATGAAATTATGTAGTGTGTTGTCTTGATGCGAAGATGTGGGGAAAGTGTTGAATGTTCTTAGAATTTACAAGCATATAATTTATTTATACTATTTATAATTGTCAGAATGTGTGAAAATCTTTTGATTTCCTATTTCACCCTTAATTATTACCATAAAGTCAATTATACCCACATATTTTTCAGTCTTTCATACCTATTTGACTTCCAAAATATTAGCTATAGATAAACTTTATCAAAATATTACCTAGTTTTTTTCATTCAATTCAACAAATCCTTGAAAAACTGTCAATTAAAGAAGATTTTCTAGACTTATGTAATTCCCAAACCATTGAAACTCTATCAATTCAATTATACGCACATATTTTCCAGTCTTTTATATCTATTTGACTTTCAAAATATTAGCTATAGATAAATTTTTATCGACATAGTACCTAGATTTTTTCATTCAATTCAGCAAATTCTTTTAAAAACTGTCAATTAAAGAAGTCTTTCTAGAGTTTTGTAACTCCCAAACCATTGAAACTCTATCAATCAAAATTTTCCTAGGATTTTCAATCTTCTCTCTATATCTCAGCTCTCTCCTCCATCGCACATAGTGACAGTACTTTTCTAGGTAAGTCTCTCTCTACCTCTAAATTTATCTAATCTTTCATATTCTACCCCACACCACCACCGTAAACACACACACACACACACAATCACCCCTTTGCTTGAGCAATCCACCCACCCACCCACCCACCCGAACATAGCCTTTGTTTTCTTTTCGTATAACAATTTTTTAAACAATGTTTTAATAAAAATTCTAATTGAGGTTAGTTTATTAATTCCTATGTTTTAGTTTATTAATTCCTATTTTTTGAAAAAAAATATACTTTTAATGGGTTGGAGTATTGTTGAACCAATACTGTGCAAACCAAGTTTTTACTATGTCTTAGTTTATTAATTTCATTGTTTACATTAATTCTTATGCTCTGTGGCACTTAATTTTTCTTGATTTAATGTCAAACAACTTTCTACGAAATTGGTATGGCGGGTCAACTTTTCAGCACAATTGAGGTTAGTTTATTAATTGTTATGTTTTAGTTTATTAAATTGGTGTCGCAGGTCAAGCATTCATCATAATTGAGGTTAGTTTATTAATTCTTTCTTTTTAATTTATTAATTTCTATTTTTTAGTTTATTAATTACTTTATTTACGTTAAAATTTTCTCTGTTGGTGTTTCTTTGTTTTATTACAACAGGATAAAATATAAATTGTCATATGATTTGTAACTGTCACATTCTTCTATTCTTGTTCTGTATGACTTATGATTTTGAAATTCGTATTTTAGTTAGAAAGTCAATTTAAATTGTATTTTTAATTTTTTTTTCCTTTTTTAAAGAGCACCTCAAATAATTTTGAGAGATTTTTTTAATTATAACTTTTTAAACAAGTCATTATTTAAGGAACAAATTTTAGTTTGGCAATTTGATCAGTTTAGTATTTTAATATGATTTAATCCGACAAGCCATAATGAGTTTGTTCTTTTCTCCATGCACAAGCCACGTGTTTCGGTTTTTTATGCACAAAGTTGACAGTTTGAGAAACAAAAGTAAATCTAGGTAGGTGACTCCTAAACTTAATATGGGCTAATTCAATTTTTATTAGGGTGGAAACTCTTACGTGTTGATATGAACTGACATATTATAAAAATTACATAATTATTAAATACGCATAATAAATAATATTAAATATTTAAATTACACGATTATTAAATATACATAATAAATAATTTTTACTAATATTTAATATTTAGAACACACTAAATAATTTTTTTTTTGTGGTTCTTGACACGAACACGACACTAATAACAATAACATGACACGAAAAACACGACACGTAGGTTACACGAACACGACACGATTGACACCCCTAAATTTTTTGCCATAAATCAAATCATTCTCATTTAATTTTAGATTAAAGTGGTACGATGATAAATTATGTTTAAAATAATTGTAGGTAGGTTTATCAATATATCAGATTTTGATGCTAATCCTAAAAATTAATTAACAGAAACCAAAAAAAAAAATAATAACATGGCAAGAACCACATAAAAAATTAATTTGCAGAAACCAGAAAAAAATTACTATAGAAAAAACATACTAACACTCTAAAAGCACTTACTAATTAGAAGTGACTAAAACTGAAATTTATAGAGTTCAAATAAACAAATTCATTTAATAAAAATCTGTTCATGGTCAATGACGTCTATTAATTTACAGTCAAACAACCTCAAACCTATTTGTTAAAATTTCTAAAAGAGCGATTGAAATCGATTCAAACATTAATACTCTGTAATCATATTTATTAAACTTATTTTTGCATTCTCATATTCTATTATAGAATTATAAATAAAAATTGTATGTTCCAAAAATTTGTTTTTCTAACCATAAGAAAAAAGATTTTAAAAAATAGTTAAAGTTAGGTACCACACCAAAAATAAAGAAGTTAATGTACTATGTACCATATTTTTGAGTATTTTAATATGTACCATATTTTTGTGTATTTTTATCATTTATTGGCTGAAATTTATCATTTTTTTGGTTCACCTTTTTTTTTTTGGTAGAGTTTATCATTTTTTAGATAAAATATAAAGAATCATACTTTTGAGGACTTGCATGAACTTACACTCAAACAACCCCAAACCTGTTGATAAATTTTCTAAAAGAGCAATTAGAATCGAGTCAAACTTTAATACTTTGTAATCAAATTTATCAAATTTAATTTTTTATTACTCATATTCTATTATAGGATTATAAATAAAAATTGTAGGTTAAAAAAATGCGTTATTTTAATTATAAGAATAAGAAAAAATATAGAAAAATAAAGTTAAAGTTTGGTGTCATGATTCAAAAACCACCTCTTTAGCAACCAAAACACGGGTAGTCTACCATTTTATATATATATATATATATAAAGTATCATTTATACTTCATATCTAAGGCTCTTATCCTATCAGTGAGCAACTGTTAAAAAATATGTTTGGGTTCAGGTTTCTCAATCAACTATGTCAATTTATTTTAAGAATGACGAACTTCATTTTTATATCAAATTATATGTTTCTTATTGTGTACCTTAAGAATGTACTAAAAATAGACAAAACAACTTTAAAACATAGCAACCTTCCGTAAAAAAACTTTCAAACATAGCAAAAAATAAAGTAGCTTAAAAACATAGAACAATGGATCTAAATAAAATATAACACAACACCTTTTTTAATAAATTCAAATCACATACATTATAATCACAACTTACTAGCATATGTAGAAAAACTTTAAATTGACAGATCTTATTATCACAGCTTACCAACATAAAAAGAAAATTTTCAATCCAATTGCCTATATAGATTATATGATATGTCTATCTGCACATGGAACTGTTTTTTGTGTCGGATTGTATGCATTCTATTTTTATGTATATCACATTTTTTTGTTTGGTAATAGAGATGTCTTTGATGCTATAAAGTGGTTAATAGTAATAGTTTTCATACACAAAAATTAACAAAAGATATTAAGTATATATGTATCTGAATGAAATATCATTTTAAATTTACCAAACTTAATTTTTCATTGTTCATATTCTATTATAGAATTATGAAAACTTTACATATTCCCAAAATTCCTTATTTTAAGTATAAGGAAAAGGATTTGAAAAAAAAAGTTAAAGTTCTATTCTTTTAGTATTTCATGATTGAGAATATTTTTTTCTAATGTAATAATAATTTTCATACACAAAAATTAGTAAAAGATATAAAGTATCTGAATGAAATATCAAAATCTTCAAACTTAATTTTTCATTGCACATATTCTATTATGTTCCCAAAATTTACACACACATTATAAAGCATATTAAAATTCTAAATAATTCAAGTTACTAAAAAACAAACTACAATCTATTTTCACATAAAATCATAAGACAATTTAGAAAGTTTGTCGTAATTGAAGAATTATACTAATGTAACATTAATTGATTAAAAAACTCTATATACGATTGTTTAATTAAAAAAAATTCAGTGGTCATGCTAATAAGAGAAAGCAGTCAGAGTTATTAAATGGAGAAGGGTATCTACCCCTGCAGTCAACCAATAGAAAATTGAAATAAAATCTAAGAAATTATTTTCTACTATGTTAACTATTTTTCTATTCATAAATTTTAGTTTATTAATATCATAATATTGCTACAAGTTGCAGTAAAAAGTATACTCGATAGAAGGAGAGAAGGATATTGCAAAAATGACAACATGACGAGCAAGCAAGAGTTATTCTTGACTAACTCAGGAACAAAGAGAATTGTACATCGAAAGAGTGAGAGACAGAAGAAGGATATCTAATAATCAGAATAGAAGTATAAGACAAAGGATTGATTGGTTACAAATTGGCCAGATAAACTCCTATGAATATGAAAGTTAGTTAAATAAAATATATTGAATGTAAACCATTAAGTTCTCATTACTTTACTAACCGATCATTATATATTCTTTTATAGGGCAAACAATATATGAACCAATATGTTGTGTGTTACATCAATTAGAAAAAGCCATGTTTTGTGTCCATTGTGGCGCAAAGAAACTCCATTATGAACCCCCAACATTATGTTGTTATAATGGTCAAAGACAACTAGCAATTGTTGAAGTTCCAGAAGAGCTGCACAAATTGTTTACAACCAATTCAGATGAGGCGATTGAATTTCGTAGACACATTCGAACTTATAATAGCATTTTTTCATTTACATCTTTTGGAGTTAATTTTGACAAGGAACTCACGACGGCTAGACAAGGAGTTTATACATTTCGTGTCCAAGGACAGATTTACCATGACCTTCCAGCCTTGATGCCAGAATGAAACAGTCCGTGTTACTTTCAGTTATATTTCTTTGTTACCGAAAAAGAAGTGCAAAATAGAATGAGGTTACTACAAGATATCAACCTAGATGAGGGAGTTATAAATAAATTGCTGAAAGTCCTTGAAGGGAATTCTTATGCTCAATTCTTACGTAGATTAAAAGATTTTCCATCTTTGGATAATCTTGAAATTCATATTACAGAGGATATTAAACTAGATCAACGAGTTTACAACTCCCCCTCATCAGACCAAGTTACGGGTATATGGATTGAAGGAAATAATCCTAATGCTCCTCTAGAAAGAGATATTATCGTACTTGTAACACCCTGCATTTTATTTTATATATGCATATAGATATATAGTAAATAATTGTTGTAAAAATGGGGATATGTGTAGTGATGTGTGTTTGAATTTGGTAGATTGAAAAAGTAGAAATTTAAAATATTAGTGAAAATAATAATTGAAATTTAGTTTTAATAAGTGAAAATATGAAATTTTAGGTCCTAGAACTTGTATTAAATAGGTTTGGTGTACAAATATGGTTTGGAGAGGTTTGGGATGTATTTGGTTGGCTTAGGAATGGATTGGAAATGGAAAAAGGGATGAAATAGTGAACAGTGCACATGAACAGTGCACTGGCTGCAACTTCAAGCCCATTTTAGACCTTGATGCAATCAATAAATCTCAAATCTCAAAACATGAAAGTTGTATAGCTATTTCTTAGCATTCCATATCATCTTGAATCATCTCAATCGGAACTAGGAGGAAGGAGTTATGCCCATATTATGAAGTAGTGTCTAAACTATCCAAAATCAGTCCGGCAGACTATCTTTCGCTAATTCGATCATAACTCCTTATTGGAAAGTCCAAATTGCACACCGTTATTTTTGTTAGAACCCTAACTCGTATATATTTCCAACCATATAGGTCACACATGCTAGAAATACCTGAGTCAAATCAGTTTATTCTCCGAAGTTGACCAAAAATCTGCCAAGCAGTCCGGCAGACTACCTCTCACTGATTTGATCATAACTCTTTGTTGGAAAGTCTAAATTGCGCACCGTTATTTTTGTTAGAACCCTAACTCGTATATATTTCCAACAATATAGGTCACATAGACTAGAAATACCTGAGTCAATACAGTTTATTCTCTGAAGTTGCCCAAAAATCTACACTGTAGTGTTCCTTGGATAGTAAAGTGTTGTGTTTTCTTCTTAGACATTGAAGGTGTATAACCTCATATGTTTATATTAATATAGTAATGTACTTGCTTAGTGATTCTTATATAAGTAATGACTTAATAATAAACCATATATATATATTGAAACCGTAAGAATAGAACCTATAGCGGTTCGGAGGAATAAAATAGAAATTTTAATGTTTCAAGTGTGAATTTATTTTAGTTTTGAAATAAATCATAAAAATAAATGTTTTTAGGTTAAAATAAGATTAAAAATGAATCCGGAACATCGAAAAACCTTAGGGTAGTCATATAGATCAAATTGGAGATTTTAGTGGTAAAACCGTAATTTTGGAGAAGACAAAAACAGAATGTGAACAGTAACTTCAGGATTTTGCTGGTTTAAAACCCCATATTCAGCCCTTTACTCTCATTCCACTCTCAACCCACTTCTCTTAGGACTCTAGAGGAAGATCAAGAAGGGAGAAAAGGGAAGGAGGAGATCACAAGAACTTGGGTTCTAAGTTTAAAGTCTTGATTTAAGGTAGGGGATTTTCTCTCAATCTCTCACATTGAGGCTAGGTATAAATATATATATATATATATATGTATATATATATGTTTTTACACTCTCCTTCTCATATATAGAATATGAAATACATGATTCTTGTTCTAGTTGTAATAAATGCCATGTTTGGAATAATATGAAAGGTGGGTAACTACCAAAGCTCTATTTTCACCTTCAAAAAAACCTAGTTTTCAAGAAAAGGGGTTTCCTCCTAATTCGTTCTTTGTCTTTGATTTCAAAACTTTAGTATTGAATATTGTACAACAAAATGATATAGATTATGATCCCTTGCATAGTTTCTTGGATTACTCGATTATATGACACATGTGAGATAAATTGGGGATTTTACTATAATAGTGAAATTGTTGTGAATTAAGAATATTCTTGGTTTCCTCATTGTATGATTATTGTGATGGACTTGGATTACCTTCGAGAGATGCCGTAAAGTGTTAGAGGTTAGTTTATCCCAGTGGGGGTGAGATGGTTTCCTAGCACTTGTAGTGTGTTGTCATTTGATAATGAGACCACTATCGTTCACTGGAGTTCGAACATGGGATAGTATACTTTTCCTAGGGGGAGACTCGTCACTGCCATTGGTATGGTAGACGTCTTTTCCTAAAGTGTTTGTGCTTGTGATTGTGATTGTGATTGATGGACTAGGTATAATCGTGGGGTAGATTCATGGGAAGCAATCATCATACATGGTACGGGGATGAACCGAAAATACATGGAATTATGAGTTAGGTTGTTCTTGCCGATGCATTGATATGGGACAATGCATGGGGGAGAAGCCCTTTTTCTAAATAGCTTAAATCGGAATATTAGTTATTATTGCTAAACTCCTTTTATTCGTTTATTTGATTATTACTACTATTTAAACTTGAGATCTCTTTTAAAATGCCCCTGTTTTATTTCAAATGTTATATATGTTACTTGTGAAATGAGACCGACCGTTTTCTATGTTTTTAAAACCTTGTTTGAGTTTGGGAGAAATGTGGCTACTGAGCTTCGTGCTCACCCCCTACAAATTACATTTTTCAGATTTGGTGCTAGAGGAGAATCTCGGCATCGACGAGCCGGGGCATTGGGAGGCTCCACTCAAGAGGAACCTAGATCCCGAGGTGGATATGTAGCGTTGTAGCTTCTTTTGTACTAGACTAGAACATTCTTTTGGAACATTGTGTAGTCTAGTTTCTTTTGTTTATTCTGCTGCGTTTCTTTAACTAATTTTTGAGATGTAATAGCCATTGCTTGGCCTATTCTTATGGGATGATAGTGTAGATATTATATATGGTGAATGGAAGTTTAGTTTATGATGGATAAATGGACCCGGTGTAGTCAATAGCTATGCATACATGGATTCGGTGTGGTTAATTGTAATATAACTGTACAGGTTGTGTTTTGGGTAGAGCTTCCCGTACAAAGGAGACTCTGCCCGAATTTTGTTAAAATTATTACAGGTTGATGAATGAAATTTTTGTCTTGATGGATTTACTTAGTGCTCGCATGATGTAAATGGTGATTAGTATGTAATGCCGTCCAAGGGGGTATTTGGGGTGTTACAGTACTTGCACACTCTTGCCGCAGACATAGAGTTAAACATTATTTTGGGTGCTATGATCCATTACAATATCCTCTGTTGTTTTCCAAAGGAGAGGTTGGATGACATCAGAATATAAAAAAGAAAATTGATTCTCGCAATGGTGCTTCTAACAGAGATACAACCAGCTCAACAAGCGCTACATTCACATTCGCATAAAATATCTTTCATCGAGAAGAAGAAGGTAATACTAAATACAAATATCTCAAAAACATATATTGAATCTTATTTTGATAGATTAAATTCCTAAATATTTTTACAATGTAGATGTTGGACCTGGAAGCTCAGGAAAAGTATCATGTCGGGAATACTATTTCTACAAGCCACAAATTAGAGAGAATTGTCAATCTACACTCCTATTTGCTGGTCGATTATTCCAATAATTTGTGCAGTTGATGATACAAATAATCACTACCAAGAAGAATTCTTAAATTCCTTGATGCCAAATGGCCTCCCCCCGCACAAATTAACCCTCAAACCGAATTGCCCGATCACGCTTCTAAGAAATCTGGATCCATCAAATGGTTTATGCAATGGAACAAGAATGGTATGCAAAGGATATGTCAAAAATGTAATTCATGCTGAAATAACATATGGGCAACATATTGGGAAACAAGTTTTCTTACCAAGAATACCACTTTCACTAGCCGCGAATGAAGGTTATCCATTCCAGTTCAAGTGAAAGCAATTTCCAATACTTTTGTGTTTTGCAATGATTGTAAATAAAGCACAAGGCCAAACAATACCATATGTTGGAGTTTACCTTCCTCAACATTTTTTTTCCTATGGTCAATTATATGTCGCATTATCACAGGGAACTTTGATGTCAACAACAAAGATTTTGGTCAAACCAGATAATAAGAAAAGAAGAAAATGAGCATATACCAAAAATATTGCGTACAAAGAGGTTTTATCCCCCCACAGGTAATGATACCCATGAATTATTGTTTTAAGTGATTATACAACTTCTTTATACTATTAATAAATATAGTGTAGTATTTCACGTTCATGATTAATGCTTTCATTCTTCAAACATTAAAAATTGTACTTCTTTTTCTAACAATTGATGATGAAACAGCGAGACTCCAGTACACTCTACAGATTTAGTGGATTAATGTTCGAAACTATAATTGCAATTTAAAGCAGCTTAGCCTTTGCATATTCTACCTACTTTCAAAAACAGGTGATAATCAAAGCAAGAATATAATTTTATTTATTTTTCTATTTTTTAATTCAGTTTCACATTGAATCAGAAATTAGTATATGCAAACTTTTAGCTTTCATATTGCATTCTTTATGTGTATCGGTATGTTTTTTTTTAATTCTGTGACAGTAACAAGCACGAATAATAGTATATTGTTTTTTTCCTAAACTATATATGCAATAAAATTATTTTGCAGGCAATATAAATTCCAAGCAATGATGTCAACTGACAAAGTCCTAACAACAACACTTTCAACAATCAACCAACTAACAAAATATGAAAACAACTGGAATCTAAAAGTGAAGGTTCTTCGAAGAGGATCAATTACCACATATAGCAATAACAAAGGCATTGGAGAAATTTGGAAAGTCATTTTAGTTGATGATGAGATTAATTAAATTGTCAATATTATCTTAGTACTTTTGAGGTACACATTGTTAATGTTTTATTTTTTCAATACCATTTTTTTTGCAGGGTACAAGAATACAAGCGTTGATGTTTAGCAATGTAGTCATAAAATTCATAAACATTTTTATCAAAGATAAAACATACTTTGTTTCCAATGGTATAGTCAAGCCTATAAACCCAAAATACACAAGTGCTCACAAGGACATCGAATTGGTACTAACATTCTTAACTGAAATCAAGGAAGCAAGCAAAATAACATCTCAAGAGCAATCATATAACTTCATCTGTTTCATAGATGCAGTAACACAAGCATACGAGAATCTGATATATGGTATGTATCCTTAAACTATATTTCACATACCATGCATAATCAATTCTCTTAATAATAGTAATTTTGTAATTGTACATCAAAATTTGTGATGCAGATATAATTGGTTTTGTTATTGAAGTCAAGTCAATAATCAATATAAACAAAGATGGAAAAGTTCCCCCATCTAATATGAGAGAAGTTGAACTCAAGAATAACAAGAATCGATCATACCACATTTTTCTTATGTTATAGATTATAGAATTTACTTAATACTTTCTAATAATCACATATTGTATTTGTTACAGTTGACCCTATGGGGGGATCTAGCAGAAAATGAAGGTCAAATACTTGAACAATTACTTCGACAAAAACCAATCATTGCAATTTCTCGAGCAAAGGGCTCAACATACGAAGGTGAGTACTAAATTATATTTCTGAATTAAACAGATAATTTATAGTACTAACACATTTGTTGTCCTATTTCAGGTGAATTTTGGCTTACTATAACATCTATTACGACAATTGAAATAAATCCAGAGTTGCAAAAAGTAAAGCAAATGCGAGAATGGTTTGCAATTAATATAAAGATGTTCCTTAATTTTTTTTAAACATCTTGTGATAATAAATCCAATATCCAGGTTAACTACTTTTCTAGATGATGAGAATGAAAAATAATTTTCAACTCCAACAAAAAGAAAAAGAGATGCAGAACAAGTAACAATTGTTGATTTCATAAAGGGAACACCATCCACAAAGAAGGTATGACTTAAATATATATTACACTTAACAAATTTTTACATTTTAGTTTAAATATATATTTAAATTTTCTACAATTTCCAAACAGTTTTTTACACTTTAAAAGCAATGATTCTAAGCATAGAAAATAAGGAAGAACCATGGTACAGTGCTTGCAAGCAATGCCAAAGAAGGGTCATCGTCACAAAAGATGGAACAGAATGCAAAAAATGTGAAAAAACAAATGTTGAACACACTCATATGTAACTATCATATGCAATACTTACTTCAAATTTCTTACATTTTTTAGCATTCATCACCATTAAATATTTTCAACCATCTGATTAACATTGTACAAATTTTTTATTATAATAGATATCTACTCAAACTCATCATATCAGATGGAGACGAAAGGGCTTCTGTTACTTTATTTGATGCAGCTGTGACACCCCAAATTCCGGGGTTCCGTTGATTACCCATCGACTTGCGGAATATCTGTGGATACCGAGTAACTCGATATTGAGCCGTTATGCCCCATTTACCAGTGTCCATAATTTAACGAAAATCGGGCAGAGTCTCCGTTGTATGGGAAACTCTACCAAAAATCCAACCTGTGCAATATATCTACACATGACCCGTCTGAGGCCCAATATAAAACATTGACCACACCGAGTCCAATTATCCATACTTATATCAAAACATAGAAGGTTACTTTAACAACGATCCATATATGTTCTATTACAATCATTTGCAAAGGATTACATGCCCAAAATAAAATTTTCACAAGTGTTGTACATTAACACAAAATAAAGCCACATTCGGCTTTCTTCAAACATGAGGGTCCAAATTGGAGCCATCCGCCAGTGTATTTCTCCCACCTGAAATGTTTTCCCGTATAGGGAGAGCAACGCCCAGTAGAGTAATTTTCTACAGAGGCTACTCCCCACCTAAGTGCACATGCAATGTTCTCATACAACATTTCATAATCACATCAACAATCCAAGTAAGAATAGGCAATTCTAGATTGGAATTCTACCATGCCATGCTATGAAATGAGATGAAACTCACTCATGCATCATGACCCGAGTCCTCACCGACTCCCACAACACAATTCAATGCACTCGTGCAGTGTAACTGTCATATGACGAAAATAAATCTAATGATCGCTTTGTTTTTAAAATCATGCGTTTTATAAATAAATCAGATCATTATTGGATGGTACTCATGAAATGAGTATTTTTATAAATCAAAATCTTGTGTCTTGTTGGGCAACGGATTTTGAATTTTATACCACCAGTTCTGTATACCATACTACACTTTTCTGGAATTTCACCACAGGGGAGTGTATAACAAAGTCGTCGGGTCTTACACCCGAGGGGGGGATCTAGCCCTTCTTGCTATACCCGATACAAGTTTTCCATGCAACATGCGGCTTAATGGGATCTTCGATCCGACTTTACCAATTCCATATATCAATCACCAAGAATGATTAATCATGCATACACACACTCACACTCATGCCTAAGCCCATGAATGTGATGCCTCCATGCATATGCAATGTATATGGAATGAGTGTCATATGAACCAATTAAACCATATATTTTAATATGTATCATGGACAATTATATCATATGTATATAATCTCCAAAAATCCATAACAACATTGAAACATCAACTAGCATGTATTAACATTTATATCCAATACAATTCGCAAGCATGTTATAACACATCATGACCCACAAATTCAGCCCATGAAAGTGCACAAAAACAGTCCATGAAAGTCCATAAAAATAGTCCATGAAAGTGCACAAATTCAGCCCATGAAAGTGCACAAAAAACAGTCCATTTAAGTCCATAAAAACAGTCCGCAAAGTGACCTATATGCAGTCCACAAAATGGCCTAAAACAGTCCACAAAGTGGCCTAAAAACAGTCCACAAAGTGGCCTAAAAACAGTCTGCAAAGTGGTCTAAAAACAGTCCGCAAAGTGGCCTATATGCAGTCCACTTTTTAGCTAATAAAACAGTCTGCAAAGTGGCCTATATGCAGTCCATTTTTTTAGCCACTAAAACAGTCCATTTGGACAGACCACATACCACTCAATTTCAGCCGCTAAAACAGTCCAAAAGCAGTCCATTTGAATAGCCTATATGCAGCCTCTTTTTAGCCACTAAAATAGCCCATAAACAACCATATTTCAGCCAAAAAACAACCACATAACATTCACCTTTCAGCCACCAAAAATAGCCCCTTTAGGTAGGAGTAAAACCATAGTAGAAAGAACCCTACCTCTTGTAGCATGTAGGAAGTGATAGAACTTCCAAAAACACCAACCAAAGCCCAAGAACTTGATTTCTCCAAAATCTTTTCTTTGGATCTTTGGTGAAATCTCTCGTTCTTGGTACGTACGCGTAGCCCTCGTCGAGGAGATGAACTTTGGTTCTTGGCTCGACGGATTCCGAGCGACGGAACTCCGGAAAATCAAATATGAAGCTTGAAGAACTTTTTTTTTCTCTCTTTTCTCTCTTCTCTTTCTATGGCCGGCCAAATGCTGAAAATATGAGATATTTCTACAGAAATATCTCAATTAAGTCCCTATTTATAATTTCAAAGACTTAGCTCACAACGCGCCACATGCTCCCTTTTTTCCGGGTCTGTTTTCGCCCTGAAACGATTTATTATACCTCGGATTAAGTTCAAATTAATTTTATTTGAACTTTAATTTAAGTTTAAAGAAATTTTCAAAAATTTATTTTTGGGGACCTTTAAAATGTCATTTGCCACGCAGTCGCCTCGAACGACGTGCAAAAGTCCGACTATCTTAGAATTTGACTGGTTGACTAAATTTTACGATACAAATCCAACAACGAAGTTCGTTTCCTCATCCGAAGTCCAAAGAATGAGTATCTCAAATAAGCATTAGGATAATAAATGACTATTTTGCCCTTATGCACAAAAAGTTCAAATTTGCCAGAATTTTACAGCAGCACAAACTCTTATAGGATGTCCAATTGTAACTCCATTTGTAACTCAAATACTAACTCCATTTGTATGATATGACAGAACAAAATGCAATGTATGTATTACCAAAATCTACTATTATGCAGTGGGCACTACTTCAACTTTTAGATAAAAGTGAGCAAATTAAATGAGAACGACCAATCAACCAGAAGATTTGTTGCTCAAGAAGTTGAAGAAATTGAAGATTCAGAAACAAACATACAACCAAGAAAAAAAGGACATAAAACAAAGAAGAATTTGTTTCCATGAATATACAAATTTGACAAGAAAAACAACCACTCAACAATGTTTTTATGCATTAATATCCTCCTTTTTAGTTATTGTTGAACACACATGACTTTTGGCATTTTTTATATTCAAATAAGGACTTTTCATATTGTTTTTTAATTCTAATATTTGATGGGACTCGCAATCAATTTAACAATTATAGTGAATTAAATCATTAAATTAGTTCCAAAATAGTATTGCTCATTTTCAAACACCCTATACTATAAAAAACATTTGGAAAAATTAAAAAAAAATAAGTGCCTTTTTCCTTAGTATTTTAATTATTCACTTACCTTTACAAAAAATAATTCAATTTTATTACTCATCAACTTTGTATTTCAAATACATTTAATAACAAATTAATGAACTAATTTTTTTCACGTGCAACGCACGTGTGCATTACTGGTATAATATATGTATGTATGATTTAAATAATAACAAGTGGGAAACTGGGTGCATATGCAGTGTATTGCTGCTCTATGTTAAAAGAAAACGTGTAACGCCTAGAGGGAGGTGTGTGTGTTGTCAACTTTGTAGACAGATTAGTGTTGAAAACGCATCTCTATAATATAAAACAGAGCCACTTCAACAAGCCGATCCTACGGTTTCAAATTCATTCATCCAACCATCAAGAAATTATCATTTTTTCCTTAATATTTTTCCTTCCAAAAAGTCAACGATTACGATTGATCTTGTAACACATCCTACGGTCTCAAATTCATTCATTCAACGGTCAAGAAATTATCATTTTTTCCTTAATATTTTCCCTTAAAAAAAGTCAACGATTACGGCTGATCTTGAAACACATCCTATGGTCTCAAATTCATTCATCCAATGCTCAGGAAATTATAATTTTTTTCCTTAATATTTTCCTCCAAACAGGAGATCTATAATATAAAACAGGACGGCTTCAACAAGTTGATCTTATGGCCTCAAATTCATTCATCCAATGATTAAGAAATTATCATTTTTTTCTTAATATTTTCGCTTCTAAAAAGTCAACGATTACGACTGATCTTGTAACACATCCAACGGTCTCAAATTCATTCATCCAACAGTCAAGAAATTATAATTTTTCCTTAATATTTCCCCCTAAAAAAATCAAAGATTACGGCTGATCATGAAACACATCTTACGGTCTCAAATTCATTCATTCAATGGTCAAGAAATTATAATTTTTTTCCTTAAAATTTTCCTCCAAATAGGTCAACAATTACTACTGACCTTGGAATACATTATTTTCTCTGACATAATAATTAAATTAGTTAAATTTGTCATTAATATCATATGTATAGTGTAACATTTTGAATGTCTATATTAAAATTTTTATTTATTTACTTGATTATCTCTTTTTTTTAAAAAAAATTGGGGGGGGGGGAGGGAAAGGGGAAGGAGGAGGGAGACTTGAACCCTTGATCTCAAGAAGGCAAAGCCTTTACAAGACAACGAGTACCTTTGGATCAAAGACCCGTTGATTTTTTAATTAATTATCTCAAACTAACATGTCTTACACATATCTTGAATCAAAAATTTAAGCCCAATTTTTTTTATCTCTTAAAAAAAACTCAACGCTAATATATTTTTATAAATTAATAATTTTGTAATAGTTTGTATTAATTAAAAAAATTTATATTTTATAGATGATATTTGTAGATAATTTTTTGATATAAAATATTTTGGCAATATGCTCTTTGATAAATTAAATTTTTAGTTTGCATTAGATTTAACTCGATTTTGATTATATGTATATAAATTAATATTTTTTTAAGTCAGTCTGTATTATAAAACAAGGCAGTTTCAACAAGTCGATCCTACGATCTCAAATTCATTTATCCAACGATCAATAAATTATAATTTTTGTCTTTAATATTTCTCCCCCCAAAAAAATCGACGATTATGGTTGATCTTAGAACATATCCTACGGTCTTAAATTCATTCATCCAACAGTTAAGAAATTACAATTTTTTTCCTTAATATTTTTCCTCCAATAGGTCAACAATCACTACTAATTTTTGAATACATGATTGTCTTTAACATAATAATTAGTCCTTGTTTAATATTATTTGTGTAGTGTAACATTTTAAATTTTTATAAAACACAAAAATAACATTTTGATTAAAAAAAAACTCATCAATTTTACAAAAAAATAAGGACATTTCTTATCACATTTCTATTGAATATAATTAATTTTATTTTTATTTTTTTAATTAATTATTTTAAACTAACATGTCTTGCACATATTTTGAATCAAAAGTTCAGGACTAATTTTTTTTTATCTATTAAGAAAATCTAATGCTAATATATTATTATAAATTAATAATATTG
>CM042187.1:18389307-18424645 GCA_023539305.1 Ilex asprella
AATCTAATGCTAATATATTATTATAAATTAATAATATTGTAATAACTTGTAGTAATTAAAAAATAATATTTTATAAATGATATTTGTAGATCTTTTTTTGATAGAAAATATTTTGGGGATATACTTTTCATAAATTAGATTTTTAATTTGTATTAGATTTAACTCGATTTTGATTAAATGTATATAAAATAATATTCAATTTTTATTCTATGTGTATAAATTAATTTATTTTAAGTCAATCCTATCATAATTCGTTGATTTATCTATAATATCTATAATATGAAACAGAACGGCTTCAACAAGTCGATCCTACGGTCTTAAATTCATTCATCCAACGGTCAAGAAATTATAATTTTTTCTTTAATATTTTTCCCTCAAAAAAATTAACGATTACAACTGATCTTGTAACACATCTTACGGTCTCAAATTCATTTATCCAATGGTCAAGAAATTATAATTTTTTTCTTAATATTTCTCCCTTTAAAAAGTCAATGATCACGGCTGATCTTAGAACACATCCTACGGTCTCAAATTCATTCATTCAACGGTCAAAAAATTATAATTTTTTTCCTTAATATTTTCCTTCCAACATGTCAACAATTACTGTTAATTTTGGAATACATGATTTTCTCTTATATAATAATTAAATTGGTCAAATTTGTTATTAATATCACATGTGTAGTGTAACCTTTTGTTTTATTTATTTAATTAATTATCTCAAACTAACATGTCTTACACATATTTTAAATCAAAAGTTCAAGGCTATTTTTTTATCTCTTAAGAAAACTTAGCGCTAATATATTCTTATAAATTAATAATAACTTGTATTAATAAAAAAATAATATTTATAAATGATACTTGTAGATTTTTTTTTGATAGAAAATATTTTAGCGATATACTTTTTGATAAATTAGATTTTTAGTTTGTATTAGATTTAACTCGATTTTAATTCTACATATATAAATCAATATTCGATTTTTATTCTATGTATATAAATTAATGTTTTTTTTAAGTCAATTCTATCATAATTCATTGATTTATCTATAATATAAAATAGGGCAACTGCAACAAGCCTCATCCAACGGTTTCAAATAGACTCATCTAACTACCACCAATATTTTTCTTAAAATTATTTAAATTGAATTTGTCATTCCTCTACTCACTCTTCACTCTCTCTCTTTGGTAGTGGCGGGGCGAGGAGGGAGAAGAGGGGCCTAAGGCCACCCTAAAAAAATATATTTTTTTTAGTTTTATATGTTTTATATATTTTTTTAGATTAATTGAACCTACTGTAATAATTTATGAAAAATAAATGAGCAATGTTATTGGGATATAATTTGTGAACTTAATGATTGTGGTCATTAGATTGTCAATGAATCTCAATATTAAATTATCAGTGAATCCCAACACTATCAATCCAACGGTCATAATGCATTAAATCCTCAAATTATGTCTCAATAGCATTGATAAAAGCAAAATTAATTAGATCAAACAAGTTGGGTACTAGAACAAAAAAACAAAAATAAAAAGTTCATACAAAATCTCTTCAAAAAAGCAAACTAAAATTGATTCTTTAAAATATTAGTATGATTTTTTGAAGTCTCATTTGGTTAAAAAATTATGTCAAATTTGTAAGAAGATTAAAAATTATAAAATATTGCTTCTATTTGTGTCAAATAAATTATATAATTGATTCTTAATGTATAGATGTTATCTTATTAATTTTTTTTCAAACATACATTTTTATGATTAATGAATTTTTAAGTATTAAATTCGATATAAAGAAATATAAATATATCATATTATTTTTATCTATTATACTTAAAGTGTGAGATCCCATATTTCATATAAATATAAATGATATTAACTTGATAGTATTTTTTAAATAATTAAAATGATGAGAGAAACTTCAAATCGTTGTTAAAGAAATAGTCGCGTAAGTTTGAGGTACGAACGTATTGACTTTTGAGTCAAATTTAATTTTTTGAGGTGTTGAAGGTTGATAAGGGTAACTAAGTAAATATATTAATGTTTTTAGGTCAAAATAATATTACCATTGAATCCAAGAGGTTCGAAAAACTTGGAATAGCTGTTTAGCACATATAGCGGTTCGGAGAGATAAAATAGTAATTTTAGTGTTTCGAGTGTAAATTTGCTTTAGTTTTGAGATAAATCATAAAACTAAATATTTTTAGCCTAAAATAACATTAAAAATGGATCTGGAAAGTTGAAAAACTTTAGGGTAGTCATATGGATCAAATTGGAGAAGTTTTGGGCCAAAACCATAATTCTAGAAAAAATACATTTTTTGGATCTTGTGAATAGTACCCGACGCGAATTTCAGCCATTATAACTCCATTTTTACATCCATTTCTCTCATTTTTCTCACATCTCTCACCTAATACTACTTCAGAAACCATAGAATTAGAGAGAGAAAGAGAGAAGAAAAAAGAAGAAGGTCATTAGAGCTTGGACTTTTGCTTGAAAACTTAAGATGAGATTCTTGAATTCACTTGAAGATTTGAAGGTGGAGCTTGGGTTCTTGGGTTTTGAGGTAGGGTTTTCCTTTCTCTTGCATATACATTGATGCATCCCATGTATGTTCTATATCTATTTGTTTAGTGTGAGCTAAATACATGCTATCGGTCTTAATTAAATGATGAGTTTACTATGAATTTGTAAACCTAAATGCATTAAATGAATTTGAGTATTGTGGGTTTGAAACCCTAACTTGATCTTTGTTATGGATGTTCGATTGAACTTAACATTTTTTATTTTTTAGAATATATGTGATTTTGTATATAATGTATTTGATTTGTTTCTTGAGAATAAGTATGTTACTTTATAAATGGGTATTTGGAAATTTTATGTCTATTATGTGTTTGATAAAATGCCAAAGTGACTAAAAGTATTGAAATGATAAATTGTGGAAAGAGGTATGGATGTTTATGATATGATTGAGTATATTTTATCATGATTTGGGGTATTATTGAGTTATTTTAAAGTATGAAAAGGGTGGTCTTGATCTATGTAACTTTTCTATCATTTAATTTGCGAAATTTGCTATAAAAGGGTACAAATTATATTTTTGGTGTGTATGTGAGTTATTTTGAAAATGTGTTATATGGGAAATAAAAATGTGAGATTTTGGTAAACTATGTATTTTTTTTAAAAGTTTCGAAGTTGTGGTTGGTGTTGGGAATGAAAGATGATTATAACATTATGGTTTGAAACTTGTATGCTCGATATCGACAGGCAGGAGGTTAGTAGATGGTTGGGGCCCTCGAGGGGGGGTTACCAAGGCTACTACTAGTCCTACGGGATTGGTGATGGTAGTGGGTTTCGGTGACAACCTGTGTGGCTTCACAAGTTGCGCCCTACACATCCTCCCTGAAAAGCAAGAAGGGCGATGAGACCCTAGGGTGCAAGACCCAAAAGGTTCTCCAGGGATGGTTCATTCGTGAACCGATGTTTGTTTGATGATATATGTCCGTATGGATAGCAAACATGAATTTTGGGTGCCAAGAAACTAATAGCCAATATTCCAACAAATCTCTTGAGTGGGGTGAGGTTGAGGCAAAAGTATGTGGAGTTAATATTTTTGAAAAATACCCTAGAAAGAACAAGTTTATGGAATTGTGTTCAAAATAAGAAATGATTACTTTACTAGATTTATTGTTCATATATTTGTATACAGATTTTTCACTTCGTACTTTATAAAATCAATGGTGTTGCATTATGTTTTAAGAAGAAAAATTTTATCGGGTTACCTTGAGATTTGATTTTGATGTGGTAAATTCCCTAATGTTTCACTTATATATTTCAAATGATAGTACGTTGTGTACTTTAAAAAAAATGCTTACTACTTATCGTGTACTGAGACTTATTGATAAATTATTTCATTACCTATCATTATGATTGTGAACTGTTGGTATTTAAAACCTTGTATATGCTTGAGAAAATGATTATCCTACTGAGCGTGTAGAATACATAGTGGGAGTATCGAGACAGAAGATAATTGTTAGATTTAGTTAGAGTATTTAAAGAACAATGTAGGGTGGCGTATATTATTGAGGAATTTGTAAATGATTTATACCTTGGTTAATTTGAGGGAATATGTATAGATTGAGACTTTTTAAATGGTTTACTTATAAAGATTTTAGATATTCTGTATATTATGTTCATGATGAAGAATTTTGAATAATTAGATTGTAATCTGGGTTTGGGAGGACTTCGTGAGCCTCTATTTGCCACCCCGGTACTAAATGATGAAGACTTATTTGTGGATATCATGAGAAGGGATGTATATAATTGATATGATGTGAATGACAAGTTAGGTATAATTATTATGTTTAATGCTCTCACAGGTAACTCTCACAAATTATCTGGATGTCCGATTTTCAAAAAAAACTATGCTGAAATTAAAAAAAATGATTTATTTAAACTAAAGGGATACTTTTCTAGATATTTTTATAACAAAACAGCATGTGTTTTTAGAATACACAAAGTAATTTTTTTTATCACGCTTTTTGAAATTTGGGACGTGACATAAAATGTGTCCACTCTAGATCATATTTTTAGCTCCGCCACTGCTATCAAGGATCTTCACTCCTCACTTTTTCAAATTAATCGATTAATCTACGTTGCACTGTAAATATTTTGTCATTTTAAAAAAAATGTTGCACCGAGCCTTCAGGCACGGATTATCTCTAATAATATATATATATATATATATATATATATATATATCTCATCATGTTATAGTAACGGGACAGAGAGAATGTGGATTGTATGAGAGAGAGAGAGAGTACCATTTGGTAAGATAAAAAAATTGCAACTGATCTTATGGGGAAATCAACCATATAATGGCAGTGGATAAGAGAGAAATTATTCTATGCTCCTTATTGAACCTCTTTGCAAGAGCAGTTTCCTTGAATATTTCTAATTGTATTCTGTTTTGTGCTATCGTTTTTCTAGGGCCGGCCCAACAATATGAAAAAAAAAAAATATGGGTTTAAGTCCCAAATTTTTGGAAAGTCCCATAATTTTAAGTACACCACTAGCCCACAAAAAAATTAAATCAAATAAATTTTAAGCCTACAAAAAAGCCCAAAATTTTTAAATCCAATCAAATTTTTTATTGCAATAATTTTGGACATATAATTCAATTCATAACATTAAAAGCTTAGAAATTAAAAAAAAATACTCAAAAATCAACTCATATTTACTCCCATCCAATTTCTCTCTCCGGTAAAAAAAATAATAAAAAAATAAAAGTTGAAATTAAACACTCTCTCTGCCTCTCTGTGATAAAAAATAAAATAAAAATTAAATTTTTTTTCACGACAATATTAACACCCTTTTTTTGAGACCCTCTCACATAGAAAATTAAAAATAAATTAATTTTTTTAAAAGATAATACTAAAATAAAAAAACCTTCATTTAATATTTTCGCTTTAGGCCTCAAATTAACTTGAGCCGTCCCTGCGTGTTTCATGTGTGAATGGGATTTTATGTTTACATGAAATGCCAATATTGATTGTTTTTGACAAAAATTTAAGATTTATCCTTTACTTTTGATTAAAATTATAGCAGGTTTTGGGTAACACATTGAAATTTAGCATGGTTTATGTCCTCAAATTGATGGGCTGTCTAAGTGTACTATTCAAATGCTAGAGCGATTTGGGAGTTACAGATGGTGATCGAGTATATTTATGAGTGTCACTTGGGAAAGAGGTTATGAGATTTGAAATGGGAAGTAAGCTGAGTTCAAGATATATTGAACCATTTGAGGTTCTTCAGTGAATTGAAATGGTTATTTGTGGTTTGGCGTTACTATCCGAACTTTTACGATTGCGTGATATGTTTCATTCATCGACACTGTAGGAATATATATCTAAATTTTTCTTTAGTGATGTCTGTGGGGTATATAAAGCTAAAAGAAGACCATTTTATAATTTTAAAGTTTTGTGGTGGGTCGTAAGCGAAGGAAATAACTTGGGAGAGCGAGGAATGTGTGTAAAAAAAGACAATTTCATTTGTTTTTGCGTGTTAATTTCGAGGATGAAATTCTTTAAAGATTGGAAGAGTTATGAGATCTGGACATGCATGCATGACACATTTCATATATTATCGAGGGCTTAGATGAGAAAACATCAATGTTAGCTGTGGGATAAATTGTAGTTATTGGGAACATAGGAAATAAAGTTTGAACCTCAACAATAATTCTTAGGGTCTGATTATTAAATTGACCAAAGTATGGAGTGTGATTGGCTAGCTAATGGAAGATTAAAGGTGGAGTTTGTGATTAATTAAAGGGAAACTAGGAGGAGTTTTGGTGTAATTAAGCATATGTGGTGAGTCATATATATAATTGTCTTATCCAGAGGTCTCCTAGCAAAGGTATTTCCGTGGAGATTAAGTGGAGAGTCCTCTCTTGCATGCACCGATTCCTTGCCTTGGAGGAGAGCTAAGGAGTTCAAGAAATCTTCAACTTTTGGTGAACTCCGGTTAGGGTGAGGGAGTTTTGCTCAATTGAGGTAAAAACAACCCTTTCTTCTCTCTATAATCTTCATAAGTACCATCTAGGCTCAAGTATTTGGGTGGTTTAGTGTAGAGTTTGAGCTCAAGAATACTAAGGTTGGACCAGTCGGAGGTTCCGGAGGAGCTTCGACAGAAATATTCTTGTGGGTAATCTCTTAAACTTACAATTTATATATTTTGAGTCATTAGATGTTAGGGAATGAGTGGTCAAATGTTTATAAGTGGTTGAGTGTGGAAGAAAAGGTGAAAGGAGGTGTTAAAACCAAGTTTCATAGCTTCAGTTTAGGAAAACAAGACAAAATTTTTCCTATCTTTGTTGGTAGACCCCTAATACTTCATCCACTCATTCCTTCAGCTTTCCAAAACATTCTATAGAGTTAAGAACAATTTTAAATGGATTAGGTTGTCGTCAACTACATGATTAATGTATTAAATCCGAATTTAGCATGGGGTTTAGCGTGTTAGCAAGCAAGATCCTTAACACTAAAAGGTCATGTTATGTGAGGGGAATAGCAATGCATTAACTCAAACATGAGAGGGTAAACACACATCAACACTTGAGTATAATGTTTGCTTTTGTAATATTAAAATGCATTTGTGACAATGCATGTGTTAGGTATGGAGGCATCTGCATCATCGACCATTCCACCTAAAGCTTCAACAAGGGATCAAATCTAAGGTAGCATCCAATCTAAGGTGAGTGTGTTATCTTACATTTTAATAATTGGTATGATCGGCTTACATGTTTATAAGTGTGCTATCTTATATTTTTATCGACTTATTATTGTGATGGGTAATGTTGGATACGTAAGACACTGCAAGTATGTCAAATATATTTTTCAGGTAAGTAGGAGCAACTATATATGTGTATGTTATGTAGCCTTGATGGCGGATATTGCCTGTGTGCCGAGTATTGTCTAGGTGATGAATTATGCCTGTGTGGCGGATAATGCCTTCGTGGAGAATAATGCCTATGTGACAAATAATGCCTGTGTGGTGGATAATGTCAGTGTGGCAAATAATGTATGTGTGATGGATTATGTCTGTGTGGCAAATGATTCCCGGGTAACAAATATTGTTTGTGTGACAGATAATGTCTGTGTGGCGAATATTGCATGTGTGACGGACATGATATAACCTTAGTTACAAGTATAACCATGGTGGTAGTAACAATCTATATATATATATATATATATATGATGTATGCACAAGTATGGTGGTTTCACTTTTACTATGTTGACCTAATATTGAAATTAAAGTAATGGAATTTCGTCTTTAACTGTGCATGTACAATCACTGAGCTTACTGTGCTCACCCTTTGCATTTTATGCGACGAGGGGAGTCCACTATTGAGTCTAGGGATTCTATGCGACGAGGGGAGTCCACTACTGAGTCTAGGTGGCCATGTGGGATTATACATCGGAAGTCTTTTGTGTTTCTCTTGTATACTTGGAACATTGAAGATAGTTGAGTTTGTAAATAATTTTTCTTGTGTGGTCTGTAAATATGTGGTTTAGTGATGACCACTACCCACCTAAGTATATTCCTAAACTTAACCTTTACTTAGGTTGCTACGGTGGATGTATGTCTATTGGGTTTTCAAATATATGTCCAGATTACACGACTTTGCTTAATCTACCCTACTAGTAGTAAGTAAATTTATTATGAGTAATGTTACACTGACCAAATTTTGGGATCAAATTTAGAGTTCAAATGACATGACAACATATTATTTGAAGTTTTTATTGGGACCCAAATAACATGACACCAAATAAAGAAGCCCAACTCAACTGTTATGTCATTTAAGCTCCAAATTTGATTCTAAAATTTGATCAGTGTAGCATTACTCATTTATTATCTCTAGGCTGGGGCTTTACACGTAGAAATAGCATTACTCATCATTGTAGCATCATGTCTTCGGTCATGGGTGGCTAGTATATCTATATTAAGTATACTTGTTTTTGAATTGTAGAAATAAAAAAACAATTCAGATCATTTTGGGATAACTAAAATGATTCTCCGAAGGATGACATTAGCCCAACATAAAAACACCTGAAGTCATTTTAGAATATATGGATCCAACAAATCAAAAAGAGTTAATTTTATTTACTATCATTCACGCCTTCAATCACCTCCTAACACTCTTACCAAAATATGCTCTCTACCACCAAAATATTCTATTTTTCTAAATTGAGCTCTCTAATCTAATGCTCAATTTTTATCCACCATGTCTCCCCCAAATCTTTTCCTTCTTTCCCCAAATGTGCTTTTCAAGAAAATATCCTCTCTCTCTCTCTCTCACCCTAATATCTATATGCCTTCATTTGCCTTGTTTCCCATCCCAAACAATCATGCCTAAAACAGCCAGTAGTGACACATCTCCTCTCTCTGGGTGTGTTTTGGATAATCGGTAAGGATAGGAATGGATTGAATTTTTTGTATCCTACCCCATCCCACCCAAACCCATTCAGACACTTAATTAGATGGGTTATGTACACCATCCAATCCAAACCATTGTTTGGCAAGGAACAATTGAATGGGATGGACTGCACTTGACTTTTGTAGATATTTACCATTGTACCCATTGATGAACCAGACCTGCCACCACCGCCGCCACAACAGAAACGCCACCACCACCACAACAGAACCACCACCGCCACAACAGAACATCCACCACAACAGAAACGCCACCACTACCACAACAGAAATGCCACCATCGCCACAACAGAACCACCACTGCCACACAGAACACCCCACCACAACATAACAGAACCACCACCACAACCACAACAGAACACCCACCACCACAACATAAACGCCGCCACCATCACCACAATAGAAACATTCACCACTACAAGATCTGAAAGATAGAGAAGTCAGGGTTTCAAAATCATCCACCATCATGGTGGATGATTTTGACTGTGAGCTTCTTCTCAAATCCAATCGACTGTGAGCTTCTTCGCTAGTCATTGTCTAGTAAATCGACGAGGTTTGGACCTCTGGTCCTTCGATTCTTCTTTCAGATTCCTATGATCGTGCCATTCGACTTCAGTTAAGAAGATCGAAGAAAGGGGTTTTGATTTCTTGGGGATTTATCGGCCTCATGGATCAATATAGAACCTCAAACATCGTTGGTGCCGGTGGGTAAGGAAGACGCCGTCGACGATTGCTGATAATGAAGATGTTGTTGGCGACAACTGTTGACGGACGACGTTAGTGGCGGCGACTGTTGACCGTCGTTGAGAGCAACATAAGCAACTGAGAAATGTAGAAGTGATCTAGGGTTAAAATGTAAAAAGGGGTATTATAGTAATTATGTAATATATCTCATTGGTTGGGTTTGTAACCCATGGGGGAGGTGGGTTAATTTTAGCCCGTGTAGGAGGGTTAAAATGTACTGTAGCAACCGGGTCAAGGTTAGACCCGGGATTTCTGTCCCACTTCTATTTTGTCTTCCCAAACAAGGGATATGTGGGGCCTATTGCCTTATTAAGTTGTCCTTATTGGTGTTATCCCACTTTAACCCATTAGCCAAATGCACCCTCTTAGTTCATCGTTAGCGACAATCGCTTTTTATCACTACTCTATTTGAGTCACTTCACAACCATTGCCAACAACAACCAACAATAGCCCTACCAAAGCCACTATCCCTACTAGCGCCAATTTCAGGTATCTCTGTCAGTCATCTTATCTCTCTCTCTATATATATGTATCATATATTTATCTCCCTTCACTTTCTCTCTCTCTCTATATATATATAGAGAGAGAGAAAGAAGGACAATTGTAACCTCGCCTGAAAACCCCCTTTCCTGTTCCTCCTAGTCCTCTGTATGCCAGTTGTTCGATAATCTGCCAAGCCAATATTTTTGGTTTCAAAAAGTGCCTTAGCCCTTGTGTATGGCCTGTGGGATCATTGTTTTGTGCCCTTTTTTTTTGTCCCTGATGTGTCCTCCCCCTCCCTCGTGACTACCACAACCCCACAACCCTTGCGACCACCACCACCACCACCAATTTGATTCTGATTGCAATTAGGTTTGGTTGAATGCGTTTTTGACAGTTGTGACTCTTGCTTAAGAGAATGATTGAAACATATAAGTGAGTGGAAGATTATTAGGTAAATTTGTTTGCTCTTTGGTTGCATAAGGGTTTGTGTAGAAAGTTCATAATCTTATTGTTATGTTTGGCTAATATTTTATGAACTGGTTTTGTAGTAGCATTATACAGGAAGAAGGCTTGGATTGGGATAATGGTCGGATATAAAAAATATTATTGAAGCATTGGCTGAAAAATAAATCAATGAAAGTTGTCATTGTAACGTCCCAAAATCCATCCTAGAAGACATTAACTAACTACACAACATTCAATAATGAGAGCATCTAAAAATAACAATTTGAATAATAAACCATCCATCAACTCAATAAATAATAAAACCAACGTCGATAGAACATTGTTAATTTCTCAAACTCATAATTCAAAATCAAATAGTATTTTGCAGCGGAATAAATAAAACTATTCAAAACAATATTTTGATAGCCAACTCTTAAAATCTTAACTAAGAACAAGCATCTCTAAGCGTCCAAGCTAGGATGCACATATTGATTCTCCTCAGCCACAAAATCAACCTGCTCCTCTATGGAAAAATTTGTAAATATTGTAGTAAGGGCTGAGCAAAAACCCATAGAAAATTTCTCTCAAAACCAAACAAGGTTTTTAAAGCATAAAACAAGGAAGTCTTTTTTGGGAAATAACATATATAATTTTTGGAAGAAAAACAAAGTCAATTGTAATGATCTCAAGTTTATGGACTACATTAATTAAATAATAGAAGTAAATATTTAGGAATCAAAGTAAGTAAAAAATAATTCAGTAAACATCATCTCAAGTATCTCACCTATTGTAAGTTGGTTTTTTTTTTCATGAATCTACACAATGAATCTACCTCGTTCACCCACCACAAACACAAGCAATCTCAATCATTCTCTGCAGGGCCACTTCACAAACAATTTTAGGACGGACGTGTACCGTCTCATACGACTTTGACAAATCAATTCTCAAGAAATGTATACCGTCCCTTAGCCTCGGACCTAAGTGAACAATAGTGGTTGACATCACAAGGAAATAACTCCATGTGAATGTTACGTAACCATATTATGTCCACTAGGATAGACTAATCTCTAATATTTTACAGTAGCTTTCGAAGGAAATCCAAGTCCATTACACCCAAACCATTTAAGCGATAAAAACCACAACTTTATCACTAACCGCATACTCAACCAATCACAATTTCCATTAAAATTCATGTATCACAATCTCACAATTATCAGTGTACAAGAAAAAATGATTTAAAATATGCAAGAGATTGTGTCAAGAAATCTTTACTTTTGTGGTATTCAAAATTTTAGGGTTTTGTCCAAAAACCTTAGTTTCTTGGAGATAAAATGAGTATTTGAATATAAACTTGGTTTATTCAAGAATTAGAATTTAGAAATAAAAAACCAATATATTTTATGCATAAAAACATGTATTTAGCAAAACTAGGGCTTTGAGAAATCAACAATAAGAGTTTCTTGAATATAAACATGTGTTTTGTTCACAATAATTTTTCAATCAGAAGGAAATCAAGAACTAACAATTATTTAGCATATAATCTTCAAGATAAAAAAACATCCCTATATAATATGCTTAAGTTTCAATGAAAGAATTCCAGAAGAACTCCCGACCTTTAAATCCACAGTTTGATGCAACCCTAGTGTTTTGATTTGATTCCTATACCTTAATTAATCCTTCACGATTTAGCCTTTCCTCTTTTCCCTCACCCTCTCTTGACCTCTTAGGGTTCACAGCTACTAAAAGCTGATCTAAGAAATGTTCTTAGGGTATTTATAGGGTGAACAACGGACCCAACGCTAAAATCTGATTGATGTAGTTTTCATCGTGGCGTCCGAATAATAGCATTGGCATTTGGACGGTATTCACTTTCAGTATCTTGTCTATGTCAGAACCTCAAATTCTATTTTTTGGGGGCGACTAGACACTAACAAATTTTTGTCCAAAATTTCAACTCGATTTTGACCTAATTAAAAGTCGATTTAGGAAATTTCATGAAATTTACTTTTGTAGCCCTTGAAGTCTAGTTTTATGTCCAAAAATCAGTACAATTGGGAGTCGAGGTAAAAAGTTATAGCCAAAATACTAAGTTAGTGTTAAATGCCAACTAAGTTAACAATAACCAATGCTATTTAACTAAATGGCATGCACATTACACACTTTACTTGAATCACCATAGAACAACACTGATAGATCCACCAGTATCATAAATTAAACAAACAAACACAATCATCAAAATGAGTGTCTTTTTAAGAAAAAATTCAAAGAACTATGACTATAAGACCCCATATAAAGTTTAAAGATGGATAACATGATATTAAGAGTGCTTATAAAAGGAAGATAGAAACTTTGAATCCTTGTGAAAAGATTGATCATGAAATTTAGGCTTCACGCATATTGACATATGTGTCGAATTTAGTTTCAGGGACTTTTAAGATTGAAAAGTGTAGACAGATAAGTTTTTAAACATTCTTAAGTTAAAATAAGGCTACCATTGAATCCGAAAGGTCGAAAAACCTTAAAATAAGTTATATGAAGTGTATTAGAAGTTTGAAAGTATTCCAAAGTTAAAAATGGTTGGGTTTGGGTTGACCCCCTAATCTGCCCAACCTACCTGAGTGCACCCCCAAAGAAAGTGGGTTTGAAACCCTAAAACTATATTTATGTGATACATTTGTATCACGATAAGCCAGTCCACCATTTTAATATTTTGGGAACCATGGTTAAGTTTCGATTTATTACCAAAAGTTTCAATTGAAAAGAATCAAATCCTTACAATTTTAATTTAGTTTCAATTCAACTCTTCAAAACCAAATCTCGTAACATGATCTTGCAATAATGAGCACCGTGCAAGATTTATTCAGAATGATATATTTGTCTTGCAAAAAAAATTAAAAAAATCAATGTCGACTAATGGTTATTAACTCTTATCTCTGTGTTGATTTCCCCCTCAACCCCCTTTTTAGTCTATCCATTTTCTTCAAATCAAACCAGTCAAGACACTAAGTGTCAATAACCAGTAGTTGGGGTTGTATTTGCTGACAAGAGAAACATAACTCTCCAAATAAGTCATGTATTGATCCAATGACTCTATCTTGTTAAATGACAAAATTGGATAGAAAAGTTGCATTGACATTCGATTAAAAAGTTAAGTACTTAATTTAATTGTTTCATTGAAACTTTAGGGACCAAATTAAAATTTGACTTAAACAATGAAGTTACAAATTGTAAAATTATTCTAGTGTTTCTGGCTAAAAGTCTGCGTGGCTCCTAAACTTTATTTGAATTTTAAATTGGCCCAAACAAAATCATTTTTAGTGTTGTCATCTAAGTTTGTATATTATTGTAATTTTAACTTTCTGATGGGTCAAGCCCAAAAGGCCCAAAATCATACCGAAGCCCAGCTGCAATTAAAGGCTCAAACCTATGAAGACCCAGCAAGCCAAATGAGATCCAAGCCCAATCAAGTTCATCAGGGAGCTACCTCAGCTCAGCTACAAGACCCAGAAGAGCACCCATGACCCCTGACCTTCTCTACCACTTTGGAGGCAGTCAACATTGATCGAGTCTTTTAGAGAGCTCCTCAACGCTCACACCCGTTGAGGAGAATCCGCAAATCCCACTAGAATAGCTCAGTATGGCCACTTAGTAGCTTCATTCAGTTGAGGGCTGAATATAAAATGTAAGCCCCACCAACACTTGGGGGCATCACACTCAACAGAGCTTAAAACTCCTCTGTCTCTCCCATTTGTAATCTCTCCGTCCACATTACTCACCGGAATCAATAAAATACCGGCAATCCACTGCCATTTCAGAGTGGACGTAGGTCGTATTGGCCGAACCACTATAAATTCTCTCTCTACTTTAATTACTACATTAATTTCTAAATTACTTGACTAGTGGTGTGCAAAGTCGATTTTGTGCATCATCAGTTTGGCACCGTCTGTGAAAAACCGACAAAATTCTTATTTCTAGAAACCTTTTCTATTGAGTCAATGGCGATCACTACTCGATCAATAAACCAACATGAAGACAATCCACCACAAGAGGAGGAGGTTGCTCCTCCACCGGCCAATCCTGTCCCAAGCGCGCAACAAATGCTGGAGACCATGCAGGAGCTTGTGGCTCAGAACCAACAGATCCTCCAATTGATGCTTGTTGGGCAGGGAGGAGCACAACATGGACCTCAAGCAAGGGGAGCTCCATTCCATGGGCGTCAGGAGGCTCCCAACATGGAGGCACCCCATCATGGCGCCATTTTTGGAGCACATTTGGGCGCCCAGCATGGGAGACCTCCTCATGAGGGACTCCAACCTCCAGCTCCTCCAGCTCCTGCTCCTTATGGAGGGACCCTCATCTCTATGAGGATAAGGATGAGAACCAGAGCATGGGACATAGGAGCCATTTCCATGGTGATTCTAAAGGAGCTCCCAATCACTGGGATGAAAAAATTAAAGAGGTACAGAATCAACTAGGTGACGTCTTCAACGCCATGAAGGCGCAAAGACTTGAGACTGTAGACTATCTTGTCAGGCGAACTGACACACCTTTCAAGCCGGACGTGGCGAACTATCCCCTCCCTCAAAAGTTCAAAATGCCATCGGTGGAGACCTTTGACGGGAAAAAGGATCCACTAGACCATCTGGAGACTTACAAAATCCTAATGCAGCTGCACAGTGTCCCCGACAAAATTATGTGCAGAGCATTCCCAACCACTTTGAAAGGATCCGCTCGACAGTGGTTTGCCAAGCTTGCCCCAGCTTCCATCTCCTCATTTGCTGAGCTGAGCAGGTCGTTTGTGTCACACTTCATTGGAGGGCGCCGTCACCAGAAGCCTGTTACTCACCTGCTTAGCATAAAGCAGGACAAGGACGAAAGCTTGAGAAGCTACCTCACTCGTTTTAACGAGGAGGTCCTTCAGGTCGAAGAGCCTGATGACAAGGTGTCCATGACTGCCTTCTTGGGAGGCCTTTGCTCGTCGAGTTTCCTATTCTCGGTGATGAAGCGCCCGCCAAGGAGCATGGCAGAGCTACTAGCCAAAGTTTAAAAGTACATGAACGCGGAGGACATCACAAGGGCTAGGAGGGGTGAGTCGTCCAAAACAGGGGAGAAGAGAAAGGAAAGGGACAGAGACGACAAGAAGGAGTCCAGCAACAAGCATAACAGGACAGAAAGGGTACCTGTCAAGGACCGGCTTGGTCCTGCGCCTCAAAGGGACCGACAAGCCTTCACCCCCCTTAACGCCGCTGTCAGGCATATCCTATTCCAAATCCAGGATGACCCCGCAGTAAAATGGCATGGGAGGATAAAGTCTCCCTCAAACCGCAGGAACCCAAGCAAGTATTGTTGCTTCCATCGCGACCATGGTCATGACACCAACGATTGTTTTGACCTCAAAAAACAAATTGATGACCTCATCCAACGTGGACACCTTCGCCAGTATGTGGCCGAAAAGGGACAGGCGCCGCCACCACCTCATAATCAGGAGGATCCACATCCCATTGGAGAAATTTACACTATCTCAGGAGGACTTGCAGGAGGAGGAGAGTCCCTCTCCGCCATGAGGGGTCACGCCAGGAAAGCCAGACACCTTGAGGAGAAGCGACCACCAAAGGCACTTAGGCTTGGAAGTAGCGAAGTCATATCCTTCTCAGATAAGGACTTAGAAGGAATCCAGCACCCGCATGAAGACCCTTTGGTGCTCAACATGACCGTCGCCAACTTTCAGGTACGATGGATCCTAGTGGACAGTGGCAGCTCTGCAAACATCCTGTTCGCAGAAGCCTATGACAAGCTCAATCTAGGCAGAGAAAGACTCCAACCCATAAGATCACCCCTCATTGGGTTCTCAGGGGAGAAGGTATACCCACTAGGGTCCATCACCCTACCAGTCACTGCCGGTGCTGCACCCCGAAGCTCCACAGTCATGGTCAATTTCCTGGTAATCGACTGTCCATCCGCCTACAACGTCATACTGGGGCGACCTGCACTCAATACACTAAGAGTTGTACCCTCCACCTATCACATCATCCTCCGTTTTCCAACTCCTAATGGAGTCGGAGAGGGGAGAGGAGATCAAGTAGCAGCAAGGGAGTGCACGTCTCCTCAATGAAGACCAGGAAGCCATAAGAGGCATTGCAGGTAGAGGTCCTCGACTCCAGGGAAGACGCCGCCACGAAAAGAGGAGAACCAGTCGAGGAGCTCATCCCGATAGCCTTACATAAGGAGCATCCAGACAAGAAGGTATACACTGGCTCTTTACTCTCTGAAGATCTGGTTCACCAACTAAGAGACTTTCTCAGAAACAAAATGGACGTCTTTGCATGGTCACATGCAGACCTTGAGGGGATAGACCCTGAAGTCGCCACCCACAGCCTTAATGTCGATCCTCGTCACAAATCTGTCCGCCAAAAGCTAAAGGGCGCCTCCATTGAAAGGGCCCAAGCTATGGACAAAGAAGTTGAAAAACTGATAGGTAATGGGGCGGTCAGAGAAGTAACATATCATGAATGGCTTTCCAATGTGGTAATGGTGACCAAGACTAATGGGAAGTGGCGCCTCTGGGTTGATTTTACGGAGCTCAACAAGGCGTGCCCAAAAGATTGTTATCCCCTACTGCGGATTGACCTCCTCATCGACGCCACAGCAAGGCATGAACTGCTCACATTCTTGGATGCATATTCTGGATACAACCATATCAGCTTGCATCCCCTTGACCAGGAGAAGACTTCCTTTCTTACTCTGAAGGGTACCTACTGCTACAGGGTAATGCCCTTTGGGCTAAAAAATGCAGGGGCAACCTACCAGCGGCTGGTGAACAAAATGTTCCAACCCCAGATAGGGCGAATGATGGAGGTCTATGTTGACGACATGTTGGTGAAGAGCCTTGTCGCAGCAGAACATGTTAACCATCTCCAAGAGACCTTCAATGTTCTACGGTCATACCACCTGAAGCTTAATCCTAAGAAATGCGCTTTTGCAGTGGAGTCAAGAAAGTTCTTAGGATTTATGGTCAACTAAAGGGAAATTGAGGCGAACCCTGACAAGATCAAGGCAATCCTTAACATGAAGTCGTCATCCTCAACCAAGAAGCTCCAACGCCTCAATGGAAGAATTGAAGCACTTAACATATTCGTCTCCAAATCTGCAGACAAGTGTCTGCCTTTCTTTAAGATACTCAGAAAGACCTTTGAGTGGGGACCTGAAGCAGAGGAAGCCTTCCAGAGACTCAAGGCTTACTTAGCTACACCTCCCCTCCTCTCATATGCCATGCCAAGAGAAACTTTGTATTTATACTTGTCTGCCTCCTCATCGGCAGTGAGCTCAGTTCTTGTCAGGAATAGTAATGGAGTGCAGAGACTAGTCTACTATGTGAGCAGAGCATATAGGGGGTAGAAGTGAGATATTCTGAACTTGAGAAACTAGCGCTCGCCCTGATCTCAGCAGCAAGGCGCCTACAACACTACTTTCAGAGTCACGGTGTCATTGTAATCACAGACCAGCCTCTGAAGAGAATTCTGGCAAAGCCTAACGTATCTGGAAGACTACTCAAGTGGGCAGTAGAATTGGGGGAGTTTGACATCCAGTATCAACCAAGAATAGCCATCAAAGCACAAGTGCTAGTAGATTTCATTGCCGAACTTACACTAACAAAGGAGGAGACTCGCTCAGAAGCCTCTTCAGGTACCCCTGCTTGCGCCCAAGCCTCTTTAGGCACCTCTACTGGCGCCCAAGCTCCTTCAGCTACCCCTGCTGGCGCCCAGGCTCCTTCAGCCACCCTTGATGGCGCCTAGGCAAGTCCCTCTGGCGTCCAGACATCTTCTGGATCCCAACCTAGTACCCAAGCAACTCACCCTATGGACCTACCTCTTCCAGAAACCTCTGAGCAGCCTTCTCCATCACTCTGGAAACTCTACGTCGATGGCTCCTCAACCAACGAAGGAGGAGGAGCAGGCCTAGTCTTGATCAGCCCAAATGGCACCACTCTCAAGTATGCAGTAAAGCTTCACTTTCTTGCCTCTAACAATGAGGCGGAATACGAAGCTCTCCTCTCTGGATTAAGGTTGGCAGCCGAAATGAAAACCCAACATCTTGCCACATATAGTGACTCCCAGTTGGTAGTTAACTAAGTAAAAGACGAGTTCGAAGCAAAGGGTGCAAGAATGCAAGAGTACCTTGCTATAGTGAAAAGTTTAAAGGCAAAGTTCCACTACTTTCAGATTGGACATATCCCCAGAGAAGACAACATCGCGGCCGATGCACTTGCAAAGCTCGCCTCAACCTCGCAAGCCTCACAAGGGGAACCAGCATTCATTGGGCACCAACTCGAGCCAAGGAAGTTGGACATAGTGACCTCAAATATCAATTGTGCATTAGCCGAGTCGAGTTGGAAGACCCCAATAAGGGCATACCTCCAAGAAGGTGTACTACCAGATGATCCGTTAGAAGCCAGGAAGCTAAGGATAAGAGCCTCCAAGTTCACCATCTTGCAGGATACCTTGTATAAGAAAGGTTATTCCTTGCCTTTGCTACGATGCCTTGCACCAGAAGAAGCTCACTATGCCCTGCGAGAAATTCACGAAGGGATCTACGGGAACCACTCTGGAGGGCGATCCCTTGCCCACAAGGCACTCAGATAAGGCTACTTCTGGCCTTCCATGGCAAAGGATGCCCAAGAGTTCTCCAAAAAGTGCGACAAATGCCAACGCTTCGCAACTGTGTCTAGGAAACCACCGGAGGAGCTAACAACTATCACAAGTCCATGGCCTTTCTCTAAATGGGGCATTGATATATTAGGCCCCTTACCTCTCAGCAGGGGACAGTGCAAATTCGTGGTGGTGGCAGTCGACTACTTCACCAAGTGGGCAGAGGCGGAACCCTTAGCAAGGATAATAGATGCAAAAGTAAAAGACTTCATCTGGAAAAACCTAGTTTGCCGCTTTGGGATACCCCATGCCATCGTTAGCGACAATGCAAAGCAATTCGACAATAAATTGTTCAACTCTTTTTGCTCCGACCTTCAGATAAAACAACCTCACTTTAGCCCAGCACACCCGCAGGCAAATGGCCAAGCAGAGGTCATGGTGAGAACGGTGCTATGCAACTTAAAGACAATGCTTGAAAAAACGAAGGGTCTTTGGATGGACGAGCTACTAGGCGTACTGTGGGCTTATCGAACCACGCCAAGAACTCCTACTGGGGAAACCCTTTTCTCCCTCACTTTCGGAACGGAGGCGGTCATCCCTGTGAAGATAGGGGTACACTCTCTAAGGGTCCAGCACCACAATCCCATCACCAACGAGGAAGAACTCTGCATCAACCTCTGCTTGGTGGAGAGGCAAGGGAGATGGCTACAGTCCGCAACGTTGAGTACAAAAGACACATGACAAAGTACTACAACTCCAGGGTGAAGCCTCGCTCCTTCCAACTAGGGGACTTGGTCCTCAAAAAAGTGATCCTCGCCACAAAGGATGCACGTGAAGGAAAACTGGGACCGAATTGGGAAGGACCCTACCTCATAACAGAAGTAGTGAGGCCAAGCACCTACAAAATCCAGAACTTTGAAGGGAAGACCTTACTCCATCCGTGGAATGCTGAACACTTGAAGAGGTACTACCAATGACACAATGAGAGAGTTAAAAGTAATAAACAGTGGGGACTTGATTTTATTTTTATCTTTTTTGGGATCATTACCCAACATTCAACGTACTTTTTTGGGGTTACCACCCAATATTGCAGTGAATGAACAAAATTCTCTAAGATTTTACTCCAAAATGATTTTTGCATTCCAAAGGGGTACCAGTACAAAAGTAAGACTTTGAACCGTCTTTCTTAAAAAAAAAAAAAGAAAAAAAAGTCTCCAACACTCTAGCTACTCTCATGGTCGTCGTCCTCCTCCTCGCCTTCCTCATCATCCCCAGCCTGGTCAGAGCCTCTATCACTAGTGTCAGGCGCCTCAGTTTGCGTAAAGCCTGAGACATCGATATCAGGGTAGGCAGCTGAAATCTTTCCTCGGAGCTCCTCATACCCATCAATGAAGGCATCTGTAAGGCCGTTCAATAACTCCTTCTCAGCAGTAACAGTTCTCTCCTCAGCATGCAGAGCTCTCTCATGGGCTGCCTTCACTTTTGCCTCCACAGCAGTCTCTCTGAGCATGACCCTCTCACGGGTCTTTACAAGCTCAACCTCACTGAGCGTAGCCCTCTCACGGGCCTTCACAAGCCCAGCCTCTTCGAACGCGTCCCTCTCACTGGTCGCAGAACGCTCAAACTCAAGATCAACTATCTTCTCACGAGCCTCCTTAAGCTCAGCCTCAAGCCTGGTTGTCTTCTCGCAGGACGCCACAAGCTCAGCATGAGAAGCCCCTCTAGAAGCTTCAAAATCAACAATCCTCACCCGAGCTGCAAGGAGCTCATTTTGCATAGCATCAGGATCTTGCTTCATCTGATGGTAACTATAAGTCCTTGAAAGTAAGCACAAGGATGCAGTACAAGCCTGGAGAAAGATAAAAGTCAGGAGAAACTTAAGAAAGAACTGGAGAAAGGGGGACAACGACCCTTACCTGACCCAGGCTTTCTAAAAAATTACTGATGATTCCTTCCGTACCCAGGGCATTAATCCCGACAACATCATCGGAGAACACAAACCACCCAAGTCGATCCCTTATAACTGATTCATTACCCAGCATGGATCTAATCAACGGTGCACCTCGTGGAACTCCCGTAGGAGGAGCCAAGGCACCTGGAAAAGAAGGTGAAGTCAAAAGGGTCTCCGGATTAGCAGATACTGATGAAAGAATCGTAGCCCGAGAAGGTGCTTGATGGGGGCACCCCCGAGGAGCCAATGGAGAAGTAGCTTAAAGGGGGTTCACCTTAGGGGACACATTTGGAGAAGCCACCTGGAGGGCATCTCCTTTCCTCGTCACCTTGGGAGGAGGAGAGCTCCTACTAGAAAGGCGAGATCCAATCATCTCCCTATACATCTCTGTAGAAGCAATAAGGTATCATAGATGAGCAATAAGGTGCTATAAATGAAAAATGTTGAGCAGAGGTGAAAAATACCAAACAACTATCGTACCTTTCCTCTTCAAAGTGGAACCACCCGACTTAGAAGAAGAAGCACCAGTCTTAGTAGAAATTGTTGAGGAAACACCGCCTCCTCCATCTTTGAGCACAAGAGTCCCGAAGTCTCGTATCGGATGAGCTTTTACAGCTTCAAGCTTCCACTCCTGACCCTGGGAGAGCTTAGGGCAACCTGCATGGAACGCGATGAGTACATAGCTTACAAAGAAGGTGATGAGAGAATAGTAAAAATATGGGACGTACCAACTTTCTTTGGAGTAACCCATCGTGATAGTACCAGTGCCCTATCGATGTCCGAGGCCCACTCTCCACCGACGAATATGAAATGATTTTTCCAATTATGGCAGTTGGAAACTAACCCAGTGATCAGCTTGCCTCCCCGTGGGTTAAAGTAGTACCAACGTCGGTTGGGGGCCGGAGTTTCACTCAAGAAATATGTTGCATGGAACTCAATAGGGGAGGCATCCTCATGAAATACCCTTCTCCACAATTCCAGAAAAGCTAGTAGAACCCTCCAACCATTGGGTGTCAGCCGCTCGGGTGTCAATGAAAAATAGTTCAAAATGCCACAAACCGAAGAAGGAATGGGGAGCCTGAATCCAACCTCAAGCATCCCCTCATAAATGACAATATCACTAGAGGAGTCATCGCTAGCGGGCTCGCCCTTTTCCACTCGGCGGCGCAACACAGTCGGAGGAATGCGATAGGTGGAAATAATCCAGAAAATATCGACATCAGAAATTAAAGAACTAGTCAAGGTACTTACCTAAGACCCGTTATCATCACAGAATATCTTGCCTTTGTATTTTTTGCGGCGAAGGCGCGAAGAGTTACCCAAACCACGGGCAGGATCCTTGCCATGAAAAGTGCCCGGAGTATCCACCCCACCAGCCGTATGTTCTACATCACTCAGTCTAGCACCTAAGGAGGTGTCCAACACTCTCCGATCGCTAAGGAAAGATGCCCAGTACCTGAAGGAGCGCCTAGCATGCTCGTCACGCCCAAAGTGACGCCAGGAGGGGCACCTGGCGTGGTCTCTACTCCCAAAGTGGCGCCAAAAGGGGCGCCTTCCATGATCATCTCGCCCAAAGTGGCACCCAAAGGGGCTTTCATGCTCATCACGCCCAAAGTGGTGCCAGGAGGGGCGTCTGGCATGGTCTCCTCGCCCAAAGTGGCGCCCGTGATGGTCTTCTCGCTCAGATCAGCCGAAGCAACGCCCAAAGGCGCGTTGTCCAGCTCCTCACCCAAGGCGCCCAAGTGATCCTCGCGCCCACTCCTGCCTGGGTTAGCGCCTATGGCGCCTAACCCATTACCTGAACCAGCACCCGAGGCACCCGAACAATCCTCGCACCCAATGCCGCCTGGAGCAGCGCCTATGGCGCCCAACCTGCTACCCGAGCCAGTGCCTATGGGGCCCAGGCAGTCCGCTCGCCCACCATGGTTCACTTCTCCTCTATTCTTTTGATCCATGAAAATCCAAGGAAAGCTTGCTCTCCAGAAGTTTCGGCTATGGCTTCTCAACAAAAGAGATCTAGTTCCTTCCCTCCTTTGCTCAAATCCAAGAATCTTAAAGCACAAAGTCTTCAAGGTTGTCAAGGAAGCATTCTTGAATCACTTGAAGGAATGGGTAGTGCTCAAACCCAAGAATCTCAAGTCTTGGGTCTTCAAAATCTCAAGGAAAGTTTCACCTCCCTCCAAGAAAGGCTCTATGTAAAAATGGGCAAATGAAGAAGAAAGGTGCAGATTTATAGCCTAGGGTTTTCAAAAGAGGGAAAAGCTCCAAATTGAAAATCAAGAGCTATATTTTAATGCCAAGACTTGAGGTGTTCAATGAAGCCAAAAATAATACCTTGGAAGAGAAGAGTTATCTAGCGGAGGAAGTCTACACCACCAAGAGCTCAAGACTCAAGAAAAATGCCCCTTTCTCCAAGTTTCCTAGGACACGGGGCGTTGGGGGACAAATGATGGGTCAAGCCCAAAAGGCCCAAAATCATACCGAAGCCCAGCTGCAATTAAAGGCTCAAACCTATGAAGATCTAGCAGGCCAAATGAGATCCAAGCCCAATCAAGTTCACCAGGGAGCCACCTCAGCTTAGCTACAAGACCTAGAAGAGCACCCATGACCCCTGACCTTCTCTACCACTTTGGAGGCAGTCAACATTGACCGAGTCTTTTGGAGAGCTCCTCAACGCTCACACCCGTTGAGGAGAATCCGCAAATCCCACTAGAATAGCTCAGTATGGCCACTTAGTAGCTCCATTCAGTTGAGGGCTGAATATAAAATGTAAGCCCCACCAACACTTGGGGGGCATCACACTCAACAAAGCTTAAAACTCCTCTTCCTCTCCTATTTGTAATCTCTTAGTCCACATTGTTCACCGGAATCAATAAAATACTGGCAACCCACTACCATTCCAGAGTGGATGTAGGTCGTATTGGCCGAACCACTATAAAATCTCTTTGTCTACTTTAATTACTACATTTATTTTCAAATTACTTGACTAGTGGTGTGCAAAGTCGATTTTGTGCATCATCACTTTCCGTCCATATGTGATTGCTACATAGCGTAATAACTTGATGAATTTATCCTTTTTGGAACACAACATGATACTTGTATCCCTAAAAATGCATCTTTAAACAACCAGTTCCAAAACAAGTGGAATTCTTTCATAAATATAAGATTAGAGTTAATTATTTCATACAATTGAATTTTACAGACGATTCAATTTCATATAATTTTTTTTCTTACTCTTTTTGGTAGTCTCCAATTCTCTCTTTTTTTTGCACACCAATTGACCCAATTTTCCTCCTCTTTTAGCCATTCATCCTCCTCAGTCAAGGATAACAAGGCTTATGGTTTGGTTGAAGGCCTGAAAATTCTTAGTCGTCACTCACCATCTCTCTCCATGTCAAGAGTTGTTTTGTAATTATCTTTTGTTCATGCTCTTTGACTTGGCTTCCTTGATCAAGACTCTTCTTCTTCCCTCATTTTCATCTCATCTCCTCTACTACATATTTAAATGTGAACTACAATTGGGGCTTAAAGTTAGAAAACCTAGGAGTGAAATAGAAATTGGGATGCAAGCACCAAAAATTAGAACACAAACAAACCAAAAATTTATGTTGGGGGCGACAACTGTAAGCCCCATATAATTATTTTAATTTATATTAAACTATCATCCATTGTGTTGATTTATGATGAATTAAGAATGAAGTTTTGGGATGGCCACTCTTAGGCAAAATAAATTTAGTTAAGTTTTAAACATACTTATAGGAATATAACATAAAAAATAGACGTGAATGGTCAAGAAACCTTGAGATAGGTGATATGTGGTGTATTAGAAGTTTGAATGTATTTCAGAGTTGAAACACATTTTATAGGGAATTTGAATAGGAACAAGTTTGGCACTATTGTAATATTTTCACCATAAATGTTTATCTTGATATCCGATTGAGTTTATTTTTGGACATTATAGACTGAAAGGTCTACAAAAGTATATTTTATAAAAATTTCTTGAATCGATTGGCTTTTAAGTAGGTAAAACTCAAGTCTGAAGTCAAGTTTGAAGTTTGGAACAGAAAGCCAGCTGAGTCAAGATGTGGCTAGAACCGTTCAGATGCAAATGTGAAGCTTCTGACGATGAGTTTTAACCTTCCAGACGCAATATTATCGTTTGGGTGTGCCTCTGAAGTTTGCCTGATCAATTTTCTACATTTTTTTCATTTCTCCCCTATAAATACCCTAAGGACTGGTTTTAGGCTATTTCAGATACTATTTCAACCCTAGAAATCCAAAAAAAGTTGGGGAGAAGAAAAAGGGAGAGATCTTAACAGATTAACATGAGAGAATCATTTCAAAATGTGTTAGAATTAAAATCTACTGAAATTAAGGTAGGTTTTTGTCTCAAGTTCACTCATTGAGGATTGAGATTACTTAACAGTATGTTTTGTCCTCTATTTGATTATATACAATAGATATACAATGTTTTTAACTCTTTTTGATAATATTTTCTGTTTCTTGGTAGAATTACATGTTTTACATCACAAATTTCATGTTTTTGATTTAAAAAATCGTAGTTCTTGATTATTATCAATCCAAAGATGTTTGTTTGGGATCTCTTGCATGTTTTCTTGAAGTATTCTATTTTGAAAAATTGGGAAACTATGAGTTGTGGTATATGTGGATTTTATGAAAAATTATCTCTTGTATGGTTAGTAGTGATGAACGTGAATTGCACTCAAATATATATCATAGAGTGTTTAGATGTTTTTTTCTTACTTCGAGGGGTTTGAAGGTTTTCAATTATTCATATTGAAATTCTTTGGTTCTTTGCAAGGTTTAAGTGTTTGCGTTATTCAGTCATGGTGATTGAGGCTAGAGGTCAGTATACTAGACTTGAGAAGGATTCATCATTGCTGATGCGTCAATATATGGCATTTCTAAAGTTGTATGGCCTGTGGAGATGGATTAGATAGTTTGTGGTGTGGTGTGGACTAGGTATATTTGGTGTGTAATTTCATGCTAATTGCTTGGCCAAAAACCTTGTTGCTTTCTAACCTCTAAAAACCATCCCTTAAAATGTGTAGTGTATGAATGAAGAGGAGTGTCACTCTCCATTGGGATAGTGTCAAAAAAAGGGCAAGAAAATGGAGAAAATGAAATGATGTAAAATGGAAATTGTGTGCACAAAAGTGCTCCCCAAGCGCAAGAAGTCTTTTGTTTGTCGTGCTTTACTTGAAAAAGTATTGCAAGGTCGTCTCCTCAGAGAAGGAAAGTTCAAGTGTGTGAAGGTGATTTTTGTCAAAAGGAAAAAGTGTAAAATATTTTGTTTGTGTTTTGGTGAGTTAAGTTTGTAAATGAAAATGCAAGAAAATAAGGGTTGGCTAATCCAAAAAGGTTCACTCTAATGAGAATACTCAATCAACTTGAAACCTTCCTCTGAGAGTTTATAGATGAACGATTGATTCATTGGAAGCTAGGGACGAGATGGTGAGGATCCAAGCATAAACTGTGGCTAGGCCTACAGAATATCAAAGACTCACAACCACATCCACTCTCAACCCAGTCAAACCGAACCATCGTATACCAAGAGAGGAAAGAAAATGAGTTGAAATGGAAAACCCAAGAGGAGGTCTTCCTTGAATTATTCAACTAAAAATCTAGCTACTCATGAAAGCAAGAAAGAAAAGCATAATGTAAAGAGACATGTAGAAGAAATGAAGATTACAACTTGTATTAATGCTAGAAAATGGTAAACTACAAAGAGACATTCATTTAACACTAAAATCAAAAAGTTGCAGAGAAGAGAATTGAAACCCAACAAAGATTATGGAAATGCAAGAATATTGAATTAAACTTGGTTACACTAGAATTAAAATGGATTACAATGCTAGAAATAAAGATTACAAGAGAACTACAACTTACTGCAATGAAATGGGAGAAGAAAATGTAAAAACATAAATTTCATCTCTAAAGCACTATTCATCATCTTCTTGATTAAGCCAAAATTAAGCTTAGGTAGTTACTCTTTTTCAAAGCTTGTGAATGCTGAATATAATGGAGTGTTAGCCTTTTAATTTCGTCCATGGTGGTCCAGCCAAGGTGTGTGCAGGTCTCCCATCAATGGGAGGTGAATGGATGGTTTGTGATAGGCTAAGACAAGCTTAGCCTGCAACCCACATGGATGACCCCCTTCTCTCCCATCCACATTAATGCTCTTGTCTCAAAGTCTTCAACTAGAGTGTAGGAAACATGTTCTTGTGTAAGGAATGTCAGGGAACAATTGGGAGAAGCATTGGTGGGACCCCCAAGCAAGTGGAAGATGAAAAACAGTCGTTCTGGGCATTTTTGGGAAGCGTATCGGTACTGTAAGCCTTCTGGAGTTCAGGATACCGGTACTGTTCAGTAGTGGTGTTGCATACCAGTAGTGTTTTCTACTTTGAATCAGTTTTCGTAGAATTATCATAACTTTTGATCCAACCGTCCGATTGGGATGAAATTTTGAAACAATACTGAAGATATTCAGATCTACAACTTTCATGTTTTACACTTTTTCAGATTTGCTTGGATCATGGTCAAAATAGAGAAAAATCGAGGCTCTGCTACCAGATGGTGTGGGTTCTGGTGCCTTTGCTACCCAACACCAATACCTTCTTGATTTCTTCACTTTCAAGCCTCCAAATCTTTATGTAATGTGTCAATGCCTTCACCACACATTCATACATAGTTTCAAGGTTATAAAATCCTTCATTTAAGCTATAATTACCTGCAACATCGAAAATTCAACATTATTCATAATTTCGGTAATTCTAAGTACTTATATGCAAAAGTTGAGTTAAAAAGTATGAAATGAGACCATTAAATATGCAATTTTTTGTGCTCATTACTAATCTACATGCGTAAATGAGATATACTTGTGGAGATAAATTATTCTTTGAGAATTATTCCCTCTTCTTTGTGAACTTTACTGTTTTGTATCATAAACTTGAGATTTCATTAATTTTTATTGTTTTACTTCAAATTATGATATGATATTTTATCAAATGAGACCTACTTATTTTAATTATTTGGAAACCTTGGTTGAGCTTGAGAAGGTGTTTTACTTGCCTTTTTTCTCATCCTGTGTTATAAATTGATTTTTCAATCTTTGGCTTTGAGGACGACATCACACTAGGTGAACAAGTTGATTGGGATGCCGAGGCAAATTAGGATGTGGATTCAGGAGTGGATGCATAGTGATGCTTTGTTGCATTTTAAATTTATGAATTATGATTGATGGGATAATTGATCTAGAAAAATACTTACGTTTGGAAAAATTGGGTAACCATTATTTATAATAAGTGTGGATTTTGTGAAAAATTATCTCTTATATGATTGGGTGCGATAAACATGAATTACACTCAAATCTATATCATAGAGTGTTTATATATCTCTTCTTACCTCAATGCGTTTGAATGTTTCCTATCACTCGTAGTAGAATTCTTTGATTCCTTGTGAGGTACAAAAATTTGAGCTATTTGTTCACGGTGATCAAGGTTGGAGATTAGTATACTAGTCATGGGAAGGATTCGTTGTTGTCAATGCATCGGTATATGTCATTTCTAAAGTTTTATGACCTTGCATGGATTGATTGGCTGGCTTGTGGCGTGGTGTGGACCAGATATATTCAGTGTGAAATTTCATGCTAGTCTGCCTACGTACATAAGATATACTAGTGGTGATAAATTATAGTTTTGAGAATTATTCCTTCTTCTTTGTGAACTTTACTATTTTGTACCATAAACTTTAGATCTCATTAATTGTCTTTGCTTTACTTCAAATTATGATATATTATTTTATCTAATGAGACCTATTTATTTTAATTTTTTTTTCTGAAACATTGGTTGAGCTTGAGAAGGTGTACTTGAATTTTTGCTCATCCTACTTTATAAATCTATTTTTCAGACTTTGGTTTTGAGGGAGACATCACTGGGATGTTGAGGCGGATCAGGATGTGGATCCGGAAGTGGATGCATAATAATGCTTGGTTGCATTTTAGATTTCTGAATTGGGATTGATGGGATAATTGTTTTGGAAAAATACTTCTATTTTGAAAAATTGGGGAACCATGATTTGTGGTATGTGTGTATTTTGAGAAAAATTATCTCTCATATAGATGGGCGCGATGAATGTGAATTGCACTCAAATCTATATTTCAGTGTGTTTAGATATTTTTTCTTACCTCAAGGGGTTTAAAAGTTTCCTATCACTTGTAGTAGAATTCTTTGGTTTCTTGCGAGGTTCAAGGGTTCGCATTACTTGTTCACGGTGATCGAGACTGGGGGTTAGTATACTAATTCTGGGAAGGATTCGTCACTACCAATGCGTTGATATACACATTTTCTAAAATTATATGGCCCCACGAGGATTGATTGGATGATTTGTGGTGTGGACTAGATATATTTGGTGTGTAGTTTCATGCTAGTTTACATTTGTACATAAGATATACTTGTGGTGATAAATTATTGCTTTGAAAATTGATGGTGACAAAACCACGTGTATGAGCAGGAGGTGTGGAATGGATGATGCTGCATAGAACTAAACTATTAGACTCAAATAAAATCAAAAAGAAACACAGCAGAAATATAGTGGTTCACCAGCTTTAGAGTATGGCTAGTCCACTCTCCCACGGAGGCTCTTGCTACTTTTTCTTTATTTGATAACTCGAGTGATTTACAGAATAATGTATGTGCCACTAGGGTTCCTCCTCCCTCAATGGAGGCACTGTTCAGTATATATAAACTAATTCCTACTTCTAAGGGATCTACACCGAGATCCTTGCCTTCCATTTGTGGGATTCTCCTTGGTTTTTGGGAGAGGATCCTGATTGATTGAGAGTTTCATGCCTTAACTCTAGCTTTCCTCTCTCATTCCCTTTATTTTGGGAGTGCTTGTTGTCTATCCAACTGTCCCTATGTCATTCTAGTTGGTTCGTTGTTAACCTGAGTTTGTACTCTGGTCGTCTGAGCTCTCTATCTTCTCTGCCTGACCTGCCGACCTGTTCCAGAGGTTTGAGCTAAAACTGGGAATTATTTTTGGTATCATCAAAAATTATTCATAATTCTCTATAAACTTTATTGTTTTGTACCATAAACTTGAGATCTCATTAATTGTCATTATTTTACTTCAAATTATGATATGTTATTTTATCAAATGAAACATATCTATTTTAATTGTTTCGAAACCTTGGTTGCGCTTGACAAGGTATCCTATTGGACTTTTTTCTCATCCTATGTTATAAATCTATTTTTCAGACTTTGGCTTTGAGGAGGAAATCACACCATGTGAACAAATTGATTGGGATAGTTGATTGGGACAATAAGACGGATCATAATGTAGATCCGAGAGTGGATGCATAGTGATACTTGGTTGCATTTTAAAATTTTTAATTGTGATTAATGGGATAATTGTTTTGGAGTAATACCTCTATTAGTTAGTTGTTGGATCGTTATTATTGTGGTTTGAATGTAACATTGAGGATTTGATTATGTTTTAATTGGGATTTTAATTTAGTTAGATTTTAGATGATGAATGGTTTTATTTATTTAATGGCATTTTAGTTGCTCTCATGTTTGAATGATTAAATTTTAATTTTGGGGCATTACAACAACACAATACAGATTTGAATTTTTTCAATTTGTTATTCTTGTAAAGAATTTCATTGGAAAGGGTGAATAGCATTTTGTACTTTTGAAGATTCTTTCACATTGTACTATTAATCAGATAAAAAGTTAGCAATTTAGTCCAAAACTAAATATTATTTGCTTATAATGTTATTTTCATACACTATTGTTTGCATAATATAAAGTTTTAAGTGTATTCAAATGGAGCACACTGTTACTTATTTGTTTAAGGATACAATGTGAGAATTTCAATTTATTGGGGTGTAAATTGAGAATATGAACATTTTTCATGGTGTAAAGTATCATTTACCCTAGTAAAATTACTGACTGCTTGAAAATCAAGGTTGCGTGGGTTGTGATGGATTGGGTTTTTTTTTCTATTCTGTTTGAGCTAGAATTTTCAATTGAATTATATTATTTCATTTGGAATTTACTTGTTATTGATTATGCTTTGGTGTAAATTGTTACATTGCTTAACCTCAAACAATTCAATTGTGGTAGATGAGATAAAATATATATTTTGGTTTTAGTTTAGAAAATTACTATTGAAACTTAAAATTTTGACTTTAATATATTGACTTAGGTGGTGTTTGTTAAAATTGAAAACTGAACACTAAAAACTAAATGTTAAATTTTAAATGCTGAATTCTGAATTTTTTAATTTGCAGACTGTTTGTTATCAACTGAAATTTATGTATTAAATTTAATCAAATTGTTTGATAAATATAAATATTTAAAGTCTAAAAATTATTATTAATTATTCTAATTTTTTCCTTCTCTTTAACTATTTCTCTGTAACTACCTTCTTCCTAGCACCACCGTTACAATGGTGGTGGTAGTGGTGGGGGCGACGGTGGTGACATAATGGTGGTGCTGGTGATGATAACAGTGATAGTGGTGGTGGTGGCAACATCGATAATGATAGTGGTGGTGGTGGTGGCGACAATAATATGGTGGTGGTGACAGTGACACAATGATTGTGACGGTGGCAGCGATGGTGGTGGTGTTGGTGGCAATGGATGTAGTAGTGGTGGTGGCGGTTAGGAAATGGTGGTGGTGCTAACGGTGGCACATTGGTGGTGATAGTGGCGGTGGAGGTGGTGATAGTGATGGTAGTGGTGGCAACAATGGTGGTGGTGATGGTATCGATGGTGTTGGTGACAGTGACACAATGGTGGTGACGGCGGTGGTGGTGGTTATAGTGGCAATGACACAATGGTAGTGAGGGTATATTTGCATATTATGATAAATTGATAAAACGCTTACTGATTAACATTTTTAATATTAAGTGATAATTGGCTTGTGGCTGTTTCATAATACAACTTAAGGCTTAAAATTGAATACCTTAAACACTTAATAAATTAAACCTGTTTGATAATCTAAAATTCATTAAAAATAAGCTAAAATTTTTAGTTGTAAATCACATACTGATCACTTAATGCTGAAAATGTTAGTTAGTAAGGATTTTATTAATTTTGCATAATGAAAAAATATATCCTCACCACCATTCTGTCATTGCCACCACCACCAACACTCACTACCACCACCACCACCACCATTGTGCCACCATCAACACCATTGTCATCATTATTGTCACCACCACCATTGTGCCAGCGTCACTGACATCACCACCACCACCACCACCGTCATCACTATTGTGTCGTCGTCACCACTATCGTCATCACTACAACCATTATGTTACTGCCACCACAACCATTGTGCCATGCTACCACCATCACCAATGTTGCCGCCACCACCGACATTACCATTTTGTCGTCGCCACCACCACCAGAGTGTTGTTGCCACCACTACCATCACCATCACTATTGATGTCGCTATCATTACCATTATGTCACCGCCACCACCAATACCAGTATTATTGTAATGGTAGTAATAGTAATAAGACAGTTGTAGAAAAATAGTTAAAGATAAGGAAAAAATTAGAATAATAATAATTTTCAGACTTCAGCTCATTATATTTGTCAAACAGTTTGATTAAATTCAATGCTTAAATTTCATGTTATAACAAATAATTTGTGAATTAAAAAATTCAGCATTTAACACTTAAAATTCAACATTTAGTTTTCAGTGTTCAACTATCAATTTTATCAAAAATCACCTTGCTACTTAAAATTTTAGCCTATTTTTAAGAAGTGCTTAGGATATTAAGTAGTATGAATTTTAGGTTATCAAACGAGTTTAATTTATTAAATACTTAAAGTATTCAGTTTTGAGTCTTAAGTGGTGTTTTCAAATAGGCCCTTAATGATGTCGTTTCTCTATAACCATTGAATTAAAAACATAGTTGGGAAAGGCAAATGAATGAGTCTAGGATGTATAAGCTGCAACACAAATAGAGGGAGTGTGGGAAGGATTTAAGGGCATGGAGTTCTAGCTATTTCTCGAACAATAAAAGACAAATTGAAAGCCTAAAAGCTAGACTTCTGGACCTGCTAAACTAGAGTTTTCCTAATGTCCAACAGGAAGAGATAGTAAAGATTCAAATAGAATTGGGAATTGCATGGCAGAGAGGAAAGAAGTATTTGGGGCAAAAACCAAGGTTGAAATGGATCAAGTGGAGAGACCAAAATACAAAAACTTTTCTAGTGGCCACCATCCAGAGGACGCAGAGAAATCAGATTCTAATGATAAAAGATTCAAAGGGAAATTGGTTGACTGACAAGTAGAGTATCATAGTACATGTTAATGAGCATTACCAAAATATTTATAGGAGTGAAAAAGAGAGAAACTATTCACAAATTCTGCAACAAGTTTCTCTGAAGGCTACAACCCAAATGAATATGGTGCAACCATCAATGGAGGAGGTCAAGAAAGCAGCTTTCAGCATGGGATCCCAAAAGGCACCCGGACCAGATGGATTATCAGAAAGTCAAGACAGAAGGAACACTAAAGGGAATAAAGGTGAATAGGAGCTCCCTCGCCCTCTCGGATCTCCTTTTTGCTGATGATGTTATTTTCTTCTCCACAGCTACGAGAGAAGAATGCCTAAAACTTATGGATGTTCTAAACAAATATTGTTATGCCATAGGACAACAAGTTAATATTAACAAATCAAGGGTAACTTTTAGTAAAAACACCCCTTTGGAGGTCAAGCAGCAGTTATCGGGGTGCCTTAGGGTCCCTATTCTACAGAAGGTTGGAAAACATCTGGGGCTCCTTACTAAATAGGGGAGATCAAATAGGCAAGTGCTAAACTGGCTAAAGGAGAGAATACAAAACAAACTAGCTGGGTGGAAGGAAAAGCTACTTAATCACTTAGGGAGGGAGGTTCTTATCAAGGTAGTGGTTCAAGTCATCCCTGCCTATGCTATGTCAATTTTCAAGTTCCCAATTTCTTTTAGCAAGGAGATAACAACAAGCATCAAGAGATTTTGGTGGAGTAAATCATTAGGTCTGAGAGGGATTCATTAGAGGACGTGGGACCAAATGACAAAGAGGAAGATGGAAGGAGGCATGAGTTTCAGAGATCTTGAGTGTTTCAACAAGGCGATGCTTGTGAAGCAGCTGTGGAGGCTAATACAGCATTCTAACTCTTTATGGGTGCAAATTCTAAAGGCCAAGTGTCATGTGAGACAAACCTTTTGGTAGTTAAGACTAAACCTTCAGACTCACGGACATGGAGATGGATCGTGGAAGGAATGGAGCTTTTGAAACTGGGGTATTATTGGCAAATAGAGGATGGGAACAAGGTGGGAGTGTGGAGTGATAGTTGGGTCCTTGGGTATAAGAGTATTCCCAACGCACTAAATAGTAATATCCAACGAGCAAATGAACTCTTACAAGACAACCCAAGAAGATGGAATTCAACCCTTATTGCATCCTCCTTCCCACTAGAAATAGTTGCTACCATATCGGCTATCCCTCTTAGCCATACACAACTGCCTAACTCACTAAGATGGACTTATAACAAAAATGTCCAGTACTAAGTTAAAAATGGCTACCATGCATAGATTCACAACTCAACAAAAACCCAAGCTTCATGTGGGGCATCATGCTCCTATCAAGTGTGATGCAATACAATCTGATTCGTTGAGCATAAAGGGAGGTCCTATTACTCGGGCAAAAGCGAAAAGGATGAAGGATGCATTGAACTGGCTGATTCAAGACATATGGGCTGATTATGCAAGCCCAAGCATGGAGAGTGTGTTTGAAGGCTTTTCTACCATGTCATGCGTGGGCTTTAAGGGGAAAAGGCATCAAGTTTATTTTAATGTAATTCAAGTCCAACAAACCTAATTAAGTGGCTGTATGGGCTGATTTAGTTTATTTAGGGATTTTGGGCTCATTACTTGTTTAAAGCCCAACTATAGTTATTCCTATTTAGATTAGGATTTGTTACCTTAGTAGATTAGGATTTGTTTTAGGGCTTTATATATACACAACCAAGACCTTGAAAAAGGACAGAATATTTTTATGAGTATTGT
>CM042187.1:18444645-18472008 GCA_023539305.1 Ilex asprella
CTTCCACATATCAAATTTAAGCTAGAAGTTGGTCTAAGTCATTTCTATACTCAATTCCTCACTTCCATAACAAGAGGCAAGTGACATGTATAGTTCCATATACCTCCCCATTTCATATGGACCCATAGGTTAGAAAGAAACCAAAGTATGAGGGAACTATACCTCTTTGAGCGTGAGATGAAGTGTAGAGAACCTCAAGAACACCTCCCAAGCCCAAAACTCTTGATTTTTTCAAATCTCCTCTTTGGATCTTCATTGAAATCTTTCATTCTTGGTATGGTTGCGCAGCCCTCGTCGAGGTGATCGATTTTAACTCTTGGTCCGAAGGATTTCGACTAACGGAACTTCATGAATCGAAGGGAGAAAATTGAATTTCTTTATTTTCTCCTCTATTCCCTCTTCCAACGTGTGAACTAGCTGATAATGATATGAGAAATATCTGATTTTCAGATATTTCACCCTTATTTATACCCTTAAATTGCGCGGTCCACATCGTGCCGCATGTTTATTACTTTTGAGTCCCTTTTTTGCCCCGAAACGACTCATTTCTTACCGGTTTAAGTTCAAATTATTTTTATTTAAAATTTAATTCAATTATAAGAAAATTTCATAATTTTAGTTTTTGGAGACCTTTGTGAGGTCATTCGACACAGTCGTCTTGTAAAACGTAAAAAATTCAACTATTTTAAAATTCGACGAAAATTGACAAGACAACTAAATTTTATGAGACGAATCCAACGGTGAGGTCCGTTTGGTCATCTGAGCTCTAGAGAAATATGTATGTTAAATTCGCATTATAATGGTAAATTATCATTTCGCCCTTTTTTAGAAAAAGTTTAAATTTTCTCGGTTTTACTTTTTACACTTCAAGAGATAGGGGTTTTTTTCCTAATTAGGTTTATTTTTAGCCTAGGGTTTCATATGATATGGGTAGCATGACTTAAGATGAATTATCTTTCTTGATGTACTCCTAGTGTAACTAGATTATGAACAATGGGCATAGAAATATGCTAAATCAATCTTGCATGAGTTGAGTTTGTAGAATTTACTTGTTTTGTAAATTCATGAAAAATGTGATAAATTGAGAATATTATGTGTTACATGATTTTATTGTCTTGAAGGTGTTTGGTTAAATGCCTATGTGGTTTGAATGTGTTATTAGCATTGAAAATGTTATAACATGCTTTGGTATTGAGAATAGTTAAAAAAAATCTACCATGAATTGAGTTTGTAGAAATTACTTGTGTTGTGATTTCTTGAGATATATGATGAAATTGAACATATTATGTGTTACATGATTTTATTGTCTTAAAGGTGTTTGGTTAAATGACTATGTGGATTGAATGTGTTATTAGCATTGAAAATATTATAACATGCTTGGGTATTGAGAATAGTTAAAATTAATTCTAACATGAATTGGGTTTGTAGAAATTACTTGTTTGTGATTTCTTGAGATATATGATGAAATTGGGCATATTATGTGTTAGATGATTTTATTGCCTTGAAGGTATTTGGTTAAATGCCTACGTGGATTAAATATGTTATTAGCATTGATTTTGTAATAACATGCTTGGGAGTTGATGTTAGTATATGCACATGATATATTGACATTAAGGTTAATGATGGTGGTTATATGTTTAACTCATGTTCATGAAGTGGAAAGGCTTGAAAGGATCTGTGACGCCCCTAAAACCAGGAGTCTTTTTGTTAACCTGTTGATCAGTCATCAACCCGTGAAAATACTCATGCATGCCGCATAACCCGACATCACGGCACAACATTCCCTTTACCAAGATCACAAACAATACAGAGTTTTGGCATAGTCTCTCTTATACCCGGTACTCCCAAACACATAACCTGTGTACAATTCAATCACTTGACCCTTTCAAGGTCCAATATACATCAATTTGACCTTAACTATTGTCCATTTACATCATTTGAACAAAATGACTCAAGGCCCGAAAGAATAGCAAAAACATCTTTAAATTTTGAGATTTGAAGAAAACCTACCGGTAGAAGATGTCTATGTTCTACAAGTAGAAAAATCTTTTGAAAAAGTTCTACTGTTAGGTTTATCATCATTCTATCGATTGGAAAACTCACTAAAAATATTCTACCGACAAACTTGACATTCTACCGGTAGAAAAAACATACTGGAAATGTTCTACCGATAAAAGTACTCAACATTCTACTAGTAAAAGTACTCAACATTCTACTAGTAGAAGTACTCAACTCTTTACCGGTAGGTCTTTCTAGTTTTTCCCTGATTCCATCCTTTTTCAATTCCAATCTTATACAACATATACCCAAACTCATACAACATGTAATTTTACATAAAACACAGTTCATACAAGTTCACTTTACATTCATTTACAATTATATGTCCAAAACTAAATTACATATTAGTTTTACAAAATATAGTTTAAAAGTCACATCTCGACTTTTCTTTAACAATGAGGGCCCGAGTGAGAGTCGTCCACCGGCGCATATCCCACACCTAAAATATTGTCCCCATAAAGGGTGAGTCATGCTCAATAAAGTATCTCCTAAAGAGGTTACTCCCTAATCTAGATGCATACGAAATGTTCACTTGCAATTCACAAGAAATAAGAACTCCATTGAAGTATATACAACTCAACAATGAAATCTTCTATGTCATACCATGATATGAGATGAGACTCACACATGAATCTCAACTCGAGCTTTTACCAGCTCCGTCAACACATGCAACGTCATGCATATGAATCCAAGCATTTCAAACTCCCGCCATTAATGTTGCACATCCAATGACCATTATAAATCTCAGGTTTTTCTTGGGGTGGGTATTTTATAGACTCACACCAATGGGTACCCAACTGATACGGCATTTATGGACTTCCACCAATGGCTCCGCGTACGCCAACACACTTTATGGACTCAATACTGATGGAGTGCATATCCAATCACTGGGTCTTGTACCCGAGGGACAGTCTAGCCCTTCTTACTAATCCCGACCCTATTTTTATGCAACTTGTGCTACTTAGTCGAACCTTGGTTCGACTATCCCAAGCCCACACATCATCTACCAAGAATGGTGTTTGATCAAGTCATGCACACTCATGCTAATTGCCCACGAATGTGATGTTACCCGTGCATATGCAATGTAGATGTACAATTACAATTATTAATCATGTTCAATATGTCATGAGCACATTATGAACAATTCAATATCCAACAATCTTTTTCATGGTAAATTATATCACAAGCATGTAACCACCATCAATAAAATCAATGTCAATATATCATATGCATGTACCAACATCTATCAGCATCAAATCCCAAGCATTTTATAACATAATCAATGTAAATAACACACTTAATTCATATAGGCATTTAGTCAAACATCTTTAAGGCACCAAATCATGCAAACACTTAATATGCTCAAATTATCACATTTCTCAAGAAATCACAAGTAATTTTTATATGTCCAATTCATACTAGAATTGATTTTAACCATTCTTAATACTCATTTCTCATATTTCAAATACCATAGGTTAGTGATATACATGATATTACATCTATAACATCCTACCCATTCCATATATCAACCCTAGGTTGAAAATAAACCTAATTAGGAAATGAATCCTACCTCTTGAAGCGTAATACAAGTTGTAGAAAGCTCAAAAATACCCAAATCAAGATTTATCCCTTGATTTTCAAAATTTCCGTCTTTGAAACTTCAATGAAATCCATAATTTTTGGTACATAGTTGTAGCCCTCATCACATAAATCAACTTTAGTTATTGGCTCGAAGAATTCCGACCAACGAAGTGTTGTAGATCGTTGAGAGAAGTTGGAGAACTCTCTATCTCTTTTCCCTATTTTCCTTCAACAACAAAAATCCAGCTGAGAAATGGGAAGAACATCTGATTTTCTCCCCTATTTATACTCTCCAAACACTTGGCCCTCGTTGCGCTACTCGTCTTTCATTCTCGGGTCCAATTTTGTCCAAAAAAAGTTAAATTTCGTCCTGATTCAAGTTCAATATACTTTTATTTGAACTAGTTTTAAATTACTTTTTAATTTTTAAAATTTAATTTTTGGTCTCGTTTATTTAGGTTACGTGACGCCCGATCGCATCGTAAAACGCAAAAAAATATGACTGTTTAAGAATTTAACAAAAAATTGACTAATTAATTCGACTTCGTGAGACGAATCCAACGGTGAAGTCCGTTTTGTCATCTGAGGTCTAGAAAGTTTTGAGTTTTCAAGCCGTACCGTAGTAACTAATTATCGTTTTACCCTTTTTCACAAAAATTCAAATTTACCCACGTTTTACAGGATCAATGTGCTCAATTACAAGAGACGGAGTATGATGATCCTTTGTCAAATGACTATTGCAAAAGTTGTCTATGTGTTTTATGTGTCATATCTGTAACACCCCGCATTTTCTTTTATAAATGTATATAGTTATATGATAGATAACTATTGTAAAAATGAGGATATGTATAATGATGTAAGAATGAATCACATAGGTTAAAACATTAGAAAAGAAGGATTGGGAGACAAATGGATTTGGGGAGTTAAGTTTCAAAGACGTTGGGGATTGGAATTAGTCATTAGATAAATTTTTTTAAATGTTTCTAGGTCAAAATAATGTTTCCATTGAATCCGGAGGGTCGAAAAACCTTGGGAAAGGTAATAGGAAGTGCATTTAGAAACTTGGAAGACAGAGGAAGACTCTGTCTGCTGAGTGGTACCGGTACCGGGTACCGGTACCTCGATTTCAGAAGGTTTTTGGTACCGGTACTGGGTACCGGTACCCTGATTCCAAAGGGTTTGTGGTACCGGTACTGGGTACCGGTACTAAATGGTACCAGTACCGGGTACCGGTACACCCGATAAAAGTCTGAACATTTAATGTCGCGATCTTGGTCCAAGGCTAGCCTTATAAATACCCAAGGTCGTCCATTTTGGCCCTATTTCAGCCATTCCAATATTAGAAACCCTAAGAGAGAAAGAAAGGAAGAGAAAAGAGGAAGGAAGGAAGGAAAAAACAAGAGATTAAGGGTAGATTCAAGAATCCAAGCCCTAGTTCTTCAAGCTTTAAGGTAGGGGTTTTCTTCCATTTTCATTCAATGATGCTAGGGTTATTATATATGTACATTTTGACTCTAAGTAGTATGTATTTATTAGGGATTCATTGATTCTTAGTCTTTGTACAAACATATACATGATTTGAACAAAATAATGGTTTGAAATTCATCAAACCCTAGTTTTTGGGGGAAATATAGATTTTTCTCTATACCTTCACATCACCTTGATTTCTAAAATTCTAGAACTTTGTGTTGGGTAGTAAAATAATTGTATTGATGATCTCATGCTTATTTCCTTACATTTGTCTCTTGTAACATGAATTGCGAAATGAGTTGTATTCTTAAATAGTTCTATTATGTATCTTGCTTGTGAAAATTGGGGAAAATCATGGAATTTGATTATATATGAGGTGTTGAGTATATTGTTGGTATGGCACTCTTGTGTATGGTGTTGTGAGGGACTTGGATTACCTTCGAAAACTGCCGTAGAGCGTTAGAGGTTAGTCTATCCCAATGAGGGATGAGATGGTTGCCTAATGCTTGTAGTGGATTATTGTGGTGGCAATGACCACTATTGTTCACGGATACCGGGAAAAAGGGTTAGTATACTAGACACCTTGGAAGGATTTCGTCAATGCCGTATGAGACGGTACACGCCCTTCCTAAATTGGCCTGTGATTGTGATTATATATAGGTGAACGAGTTAGATTCGTTGGGTAGATTCATGAGAAGCGACAGCCTAATTGAGTGGTACCAAATAGAAATTATTGTTCATTGTACCAAATATTATTTTTCCAAGAGTTTCGGGTAGTATGGGATGCCGCGATAACTTGTGGAAATGGTGTATGGTGGATTGGATTATGTTGAAAATTGCTTGCCAATTAAAGTGGATTTTTATTCTCTTTCCATTGCTTTATTATTGTCCAAACTTGAGATCTCTTTTAAAATGCCCTTGTTTTATTTCAAATGTTATATATGTTACTTGTGAAATGAGACCGACCGTTTTGTATGTTTTTAAAACCTTGTTTGGATTTGGGAGAAATTTTCTACAGAGCTTCGTGCTCACCCCCTACTGCTAACCTTTTTCAGATTATGTACTTGAGGAGGAGTTAGGAGCCGAGGAGGCTGTCCAGTGGGAGACTCCAATTGATGGGAGTGTGGATCCCGAGGTGGACGCATAGAGCGACCCCTTTTCTTTTGTACTAGACTAGGATGTTCTTTTGGAAATTGTGAAGTCTAGTTATTTTGTATTCCGCTGTAAGCCTACTTTAATATTCTTTTGGAGATGTAAATGTCATAGCTGGGTCTATTCTTTTGGGATAAAAATGTAAATTTGATGCATAGATTTTATGGTAAGTAAAGCGACCCGATGTGGTCATTATAGTAGAACTGCACAGGTTGAGTTTTGTGGTAGAGCTCCCCGTACAAGGGAGACTCTGCCCGAATTGTATTCCAATATAAATTGTTGATACACTGTTGAGGGATTACTTAGTGCTCTCATGCTTAAATGGTTATTAGAATGTAATGCCGTCCAGGGTGTATTTTGGGGTGTTACAATATCCCTTAGAAGAGACATCCAATGGACAAACTTCAAGTGAAGCAATTTCCAATGGTGAATGAATTTCGAACAATTATAGAACCACCAATAAAGAACCTACCGGGAAATAAAAGAAATGGATGGAGGATGACTATGCTTGGTGTTTCACTATTCTCAATGCGATGGCAAATGTCTTGTTCAATGTGTCTCACAAGTATCCTACGGCATGAGAACCATGGTATGCGATAAAATCAAGATGCCAGTAATAGTTTTGTCATTATTTCTTGACCTATAAAGTTTGTAGATAATAAAGTGGTTCACAAGAGTAGGAATGTATTGTTTAGTAACTCAATCAATTATCTGGGTCGTCTCCTCAGGAAAACGAAGGACAAATTCGAATGGTGACATAAAAATAAAAATAAAAATAAAAAGATTTTAATTCAAAAGTGTGATATGTTGACTAATAAAAACTAAAAGAAAATATTAAAAGAAAATTGAATAATCCTCAAAGTTCATCTCACCGTGAATAGGAATTTTGACCTAATTTATAACTCATTCAAGATTGTAATCAAACATCATTGAACGGAAAATATTCAACTTAAACTAAAGAAAACTACTAATGTGTATTCAAATTGATTAACTTAATTTTGAAAGAATTACATTTGCATTGATTATAGTGATTCTAAGAATTACCCGTGTCAAGTCTAAGTTGTCTACAGATAAGTAAGAAGATATACCTATCATCCGTGTTTTCAATTTTAATTATTCAATTAAACATTGAAAATCCTAGGTAGGTCAAACTATCCATTCACGGATGAGAATCCCTTATCCAATCATACCGAAATTAAACTACTCAAATATAATATAAATTAAAGCAAAAGCAATAAAGAAATACATGGCAATTGAAAGATGAATGATAGACCGAAAATAAACTTGAATTAAGAACTTTGAATTTAAAGCAAGAAATTGAAAAAAAATATATAATAAAAGAAATAAAATAGCATAATAGTTCAACAAAATTGAAAACTAATGAAGACTTATGCTTACAAACTAAACCTAAATAAAGAACAAAGAAGAAAGAAGAGTAGAAGCAACCCCCTAGAGAGGTCCCAGGGGATAAAATCGGTGTGTCTTAATGCCTCTAAGAGCTGGTATCTATAGTAAAAATAGGGAGAAATAGAAAGATACAACTGATTTTCTAGAGATCATCTTTCTTTTTAAATTTATCTCTTATTCTTAGAAAATCTCCAAAAATATCTCCAAAGATATGGTCAATACTTAAAGTCCTAGTCTATCCAAAAATACTCTCTAATTTTCCTCTAATAAAGCCTTGATAATCTTGGAAGATATCTTTGAAGATTCAGCAAATCAATGCCTGAGCACAGGAGTCCTCATTGAATTTTAAGTCTGATGAACCAATAAGAAGCACAATTCGATCTACAAGTAGAATTGCATTCTATTTCTGATGAACAAGTTACTTTTCACAGCTATTGGTAGAATAGTCTTCTGTTTTGGACCTACTGGTAGAACAATATCAAACTCCCGATAGCAAAAGTCTCTATTTCACTTCTACCAGTAGGAATCAACTATTACTGGTAGAACTTCTTTATGTTCACTGTTGAACCGGGAGAAGACTTATCAGTAGAATTGGTCTATTTCCTAATTATGCTTGCAATGCTCTTGGCTTGACTCCTGGATCTCCTAACTCATCCTCTAAGTCCTCCATAACATCAAAATGAGTATAAAACCTTGTTCTTACCTTCATTTTTGTAACACCCCGCATTTTCTTTTATAAATGTATATAGTTATATGATAGATAATTATTGTGAAAATGAGGATATGTATAATGACGTAAGAATGAATCACATAGGTTAAAACATTAAAAAAGAATAATTGGAAGACAAATGGATTTGGGAAGTTTAAGTTTTAAAGACGTTGGGGATTGGAATTAGTTATTAAATAAGTTTCTAAATGTTTCTAGGTCAAAATAATGTTTCCATTGAATCCGGAAGGTCGAAAAACCTTGTGAGAGGTAATATGAGGTGCATTGGAAGCTTGGAAGTACTCCGGAATAAAAACACAAATTTCCTAACTTTTGGGTATAAAATATTTTGGATACCTCTCATTATTTTGGCCATAAATTTTTATCCTTATATCCAATGGATCTGAAATTTTGACAGTAGATAGTAGATATAAAGGGATACAAAAATGTATCTCATGAAAATTTTTCAATTCGACCTCTAAATGGGTCAAAACTGCCTTGGAAGTTGGAGGAAAAATCTATCTGCAGAATAGTACCGGTACCCCGTTTTCAGAAGGTTTTTGGTACCGGTACCGGGTACCGGTACACCCGATAAAAAGTCTAATTGTTTAATGTCGCGATCTCGGTCCGATTTTTGGGCCTATAAATACTTTAGGCCGCCTCCTTAGTCGTCCATACACCTTTCTAAACCCTAGATAGCTTGGAAGAGAAAGAGAGGAAGATCAAAGCACCTAGATCAAGGTAGATTTACACTCCATAGAAATCAAAACCGAAAATTCTCAAGAACTCCATTCTTCTCCTCTTTTCTTCTACACTTTTACTACACCTTTACCCACACCTCTTAGAACCCTAAGAGAAGACAAGAAGGAGAAGGAGAAGGGAGGATGAAAATCTTTGGAGCTTGGGTTAGCTTAAATCTCTTGGATTCAAGGTAGGGGGTTTTCTCTCATTCACTTACATTGAGGCTAGGGCCTATATATATGTAATCTTTTCACTTTAAATTATACATGTATGCTATATAATCATTATTTCTTAATACCTTGTGACTACTACCATGATTTAAACAATATTATTATTTGATTAACCCTTAAATCCTTTTTCTTGCCTAAAAACCCTAGATTCCAAGAGAAATGAACTTTTCCTTAAATTGTTCTTAATTCTTGATTTCAAAACTTTAGTGTTGAATATTGTACACCAAAATAATATAGATTATGATCTCTTGCATATTTTCTTGGATTATTTGATTATATGACACATGTAAGAAAAATTGAGGATTTTACTATATTTGTGAAATTATTGTGAATTGAGCATATTCTCGGTTTCCTCATCGTATGGGTGTTGTGATGGACTTGGATTACCTTCGAGAGATGCCGTAGAGTGTTAGAGGTTAGTCTACCCCAATGGGGGTGAGATGGTTTCCTAACACTTGTAGTGGGTTGTCATTTAGTAATGCAACCACTATCGTTCACTGGAGTTCGAACAAGGGATAGTATACTTTTCCTAGGAAGGGACTCGTCACTGCCATTGTGATGGTAGACGCCCCTTTTCAAAGTGCTTGTGACTGTGATTGTGATTGTGATTGTTATTGGTGGACTAGGTATAATCGTGGGGTAGATTCATGGGAAGCAATCATCATACATGGTACGGGGATGAACCGAAAATACATGGACTTATGAATTGGTTCGTTCTTGCCGATGCATTGGTATGGGACAATGCATGGGAAAGAAGCCCTTTTTCTAAATAGCTTAAATTGGAATATTGGTTATTGTTGCTAAACTCCTTTTATTCGTTTATTTGAGTATTGCTACTGTTTAAACTTGAGATCACTTTTAAAATGCCCTTGTTTTATTTCAAAGGTTATACATGTTACTTGTGAAATGAGACCGACCATTTTCTATGTTTTAAAACCTTGTTTGTGTTTGGGAGAAATGTGGCTACAGAGCTTCATGCTCACCCCCTACAAATTACATTTTTCAGATTTGGTGCTAGAGGAGGATCTCGGCATCGACGAGCCGGGACATTGGGAGGCTCCACCCGAGGGGAATCTAGATCCCGAGATGGATATGTAGAGTTGTAGCTTCTTTTGTACTAGACTAGGACATTCTTTTGGAACATTGTGTAGTCTAGTTTATTTTGTATTTTCGCTGCAAGATTTACTTTGATATTCTTTTGGGGATGTAAATGCCATTGTTGGGCATATTCTTTCGAATGTTATTGTATATGCCTGAATGATGAAGTAAATTCTTTTGGGATATGAAGTTATGTAGTTGCTCTCATGATTGTAAATAATTTTTAAATAGTAATACTGCCAAGGTGTATTTTAGGGTGTTACAATTTTCCTACAAACACAAATATTATCCATAAAAGACAATACAACACTAAAACAAAACATATAACTAATAACAAAGCTAAGATGAATGGGATGAGATATAAATTCATGCAATATTATGTACTCATCACTTATTAACAAGTATAAAATGGATGATTCAAAATCTGTCATAGAACAAGTGAGCGCTCTCAATGATATTGCAACTGAATGTGCTGATTCCGATAAACCATTTATTGAGACTTTTCAAGTTTCTACAATAATTGGTAAACTCTCACATTCGTGGAAGGATTACCAAAGGATTTTAAAGCATAAAAACAAGTCTTTGAATTTGGATGAACTAATTGAACACATTCATATTGAAAATGAAACAAGGTTGAGAGAAAAATGTTGAAAATAAAGGAAAGACGAAAAAAATTCATAATCTTGAAGGACCGGATACAAACTCCACTAAACCAATCAACAAGTCTTATAATAGGAAGAAGAAAATTTCAAATTCAGGAGGAAAAGGAACAACTTAAAAAAAAAATAGTTTCCTAATAATAAAAAGAAATGTCCCTGTTTTGTATATGGCAAGTTGGGACATTTTGAAAAGGAATGTCACCACCAAAAAGGATACAAAAATAAGGAAGCCAACTTGGTGTAAAACAGTGAAGACATGATAGCCTTGCATACCGTGATTTTCATGGTAAGTAATGATGAAGGTTGGTGTGTTGATTTGGGTGCAACGTATCATGTGACTCCTCATAAGAATGTCTTCAAGACTTATCAGACTATAAATGGTGAGAATGCCATGTTCATGTGTAACTCCTCTGTAAGTGTTGTTATGGGAAAGGGAATCGTGCAACTTCCTCTTATCCATAAACAATTAAGCTTGGCACGGATAATTATTGAAATCACTGCAATCAACATGACTGTAATTCTTTTGTGAGTTAATTCAATCAATTAAAATACATATTTTCCAAACTTTGGTTTTTAGTTGAATATTTTTCATCCAGGTGCATTTGATTACAGTCTTGGATGAGTTATAAGGCGAGGTCAAATTTTATATTTATGGTGAGATGAACTTTGAAGGTTATTTGGTTTGTTTTAATATTATTTTCTTAGTTTTTTTTTCAATTATAACCATTTTTTTATATAAAAAAAAGATTTTTATTTTCGTTTTATTATATCACCATTCAAGTTTGTCCTCGTTTTCCTTGAGGAAACAACCTCAGTAATCAATCGAGTTACAATACGATACACTTTTTGGCTTTTGAGAACCCATTTTATTATCTACCCACTTTTGAAGTCAAGCATTTTTGGCGTCGTTGCTGGGAAAAACAAACGTACAAATTTGAAAGGTGATTCAAATCATCGGTAGGTGAGTCTTGTGATTTTCATCGCAAGCCTAGGTATGTTTTTTGTTGTGAATAGTTATTTTGTTTTATATTTTTGTATAAAAAAATTCGTATGATTGGTCTTATTTATCTAATAAGGTTTTAAAACCCAAGTATGAGCATATCACTGAAGATTGTCCAAGAATTCCATTTGGTCGACAAGTTTTGTTTGATCAGTTTAATGCTATACCTGATTTCCAACATCCTTACTCCAACCATGATCATGAACCTTGTTATCATAATTATGGTTGGGGTGATGAATATTATACACCAGACAATCCTATACTACTGTATGAACCATTTTATTTTTCATTAGATTATCATTTTTAGAGCACTTTCAATGAATTCATGCAAACTCAAATGACTATTAATTCTCAGACTAATCAATATCTACAAGATCTTAAGGATAGTCTCAAGGAATTAACTGTGGCTGTAGATTTGCTTCTAACTAACCTAACCCCAACTAATGTAACATCTAACCTAACCTCTGATCTAACTATAGAATAGAATACACATGGTCAATACATTGAGAATAATTTTTTTTATGAAATGTCGTTTGAGCATTGTCCATCCATTTCTACTCTTGATAATATTGAGAATATTAATTTTCCTATCAGCCAACAGGCTCAAGAGCCTAAAGATCCTTCATTATCAAGAGGTAGCTATGAAATGAAAGTAGATTTGAGTGTTACACTTCAATAGAAACCATCTAAAGCCTTATTTTTGGACTTGCATAAATATGTTCATGTTTCATTAAATTCTTTAAAATTGTTCTGGGTTGATGAATGGGTAAATAGAGTGGGAAATGCAGACCACAATTTAAATTTTAAAATTTTAAAATAGAAAATATATATCCAAGTTAAAACTGGATTGATAGTTAGTTTCTTCCTTTTCTTTGTACATAGTAGTTAGAATTATTTATTTTTATTTTTTCTCTTGTATTGATTCTTGTTTTTATTTCTTTTTAGATTTACGCACATCTTTTTTCCTTTACCTATTATTATTTGAAGTTTCATATTAATATCTTTCATTGAGCATAGTGTTGGGTTTAAATTAGGGGTGTGAGTATTTCCTAGAGTGCTTTATTTTTCTTTTGTGTATATTAGTTTTTTATGGTTATTTCTTTTTGTAGTTTCGTTTTCTTTTGTAACTTTTGCAGCCGGTGATTTTTATTATTGCAGCTTATTTCCAGGTGTTTTCTTTCCCTTTATTATCTTCATTTTTCTCATTGCATGCCTGTTTTACATTGAGAACAATGCATGATTTAAGATGGAGGGGTAAGGGTTACACCATCATGAGCAACCACTATGTCCATACTTTCAAAAAAAAATTTGAAAATTTGAAAAAAAAAACATCCGATTTGGATTGTATTATTATCTCGTAATTAGGATGAGATTTTTTATTATTCAACTTGAATCTTGAATTATTTGCGTATTAGCACTCGATAGGAGTTTATTCTATGTTTGAGTATCATATTCATGTTCTCATTTGGAACTCAAATTTATGTATATCATGATTGAGTTATTTTTGTGATTTATTGAATAAGATGCACATCTTAAAAAACTTGACATCTATAGTGGAGATAAATGTATAACTCATGTAAGTCTCGTGCCTAGCTTTGTTAGAGGGTTAGAATGCATTTACTCAGAAGAATATTCTTTTAAATTCAATTTCTTTGAATAATTTCATTATTTTTATTTGGTTAAGAGTGTATGAGGTGATTAGATGGTTATATCTCAAAATAAGTAACACTTTGTCATATATTCTTAAGATATGATTTTAGGTCATTTGTGGAATTAATTTGAGCTTTAAGCTTATTCTTTTTTTCGCATTAACCTTTGAAACCGTGATTGAGCTTTATTGAAAAATATTGTTTTCTTAGCCACAAACTATAATCAAGCCAAGCACAAAAGATGTATATCTTACCTTGGTTATTCCAAGAATTTTTATGTACTTATGATTATGTTGAGAAAATTATTGGCAAATACTTGGCCGGAAAGGGAGAAAAGAACGAAGAAAATTGTGTTGAATTGTAAAAACAATTGGAAAAGCCAAAGGCTAAGGAAAAAAAAAGAAAATAAATTATCTTCGAAAAAAAAAGTGTTAGAAAGAGAAAGATATTGAAATACATGTCTTGAGCTATTATTTCTAAAGAAGGAGATTTTAGTAGAAAATTTGTACTTTCGAGATGCTATTTTGAATTCCTTATTAACTTTCAATTCTATAACCCATTCACCCAATGCCACATAACAACCCTATAAAAGTTCTATTTGATGTACGTGATTGTGACAAGTGTATAAATTTAAATTTAATAAGAGATATACCAACTGTATGGTTCCTATGTTTTTTAATATTTTTTTCATTGGATTATGTCAATGTTGTTTTATTTGAGTTATGTTCTTCATTTAAATGAAATATGTCAATATAATTTGTTTTGACTGCGTAAATTTGATCCTCTCATATAACTTAGAAGTGGATAGTCACTATGGGAAGTTTCCAACCTTTTAGCAACTCTCTTAGTTTTAACAGAAAATCTATCATTTTCTGTTTTACAACTGGACAATGATGTTCCCCCTAACATTATGTGTATTCTAAGAAATAGTCAGCATGCAGTACGCTAAAACACTGATTTGAAGACTTCATCAACCATTGGATTGCAAAATGCACTGAACTTGTCAATGTAATGGTGGGTTTAGACTCTGTCAGAAATCATGACGGCATTGACACTAAAATAAGTGAATCAAACCAAACATGCTCAACTGGAATGTACTGTTTGTTTTATAGCTACTAATAATGGTTTTCTTTTTCATCTTGATGTATTAATTAAAATAAATACAAAAATTTATGTTATCATTGTGATTGGGTGTAATGCTGAGGACATCTTTTTGTTTGAACAAAATCAAAGTCTCTATCCGAAAATAATTATTAACGAAGTATTTTACCAAGTCAAAGTAAAGTTCAGCCTTCCCTATGCACAACCCTTGATTTTAAGGGTTAAAGTTTTGTTGGCGGCCTACGATAAACCCGTCCAAGATATTTATCTAATATTACAGTTAAAAAGTTAAATTTTTATACATAACTTCGAATGTCAAACATCTCGATCAATCGTCAACACATCCTCCAATGTCAAATAATTTCATTAATCCGTACTTACCTTTCTCTTCTCTTTCTTGATCTACATCATTTATTTTTCTTTCACTGTAATTTTAAGTTACGTAATTAAAGAACAAATTATTATTTAACATATAAATATTATAAAGACCTATATTCAATTTTTTGTATTATAGAATGTCTTTAACCACAGAATTATTGTTAGTCTATCTATAAGTAACATCTTTTATCTCTCATTACTTGTAACCAAAAAACCATCAAATTTTGAAGACATCATCAGACTGATGCAGCTTATTCTCCAATCACACCCCTCAATTTAATTATTTATTTCCATTAATCTAATTAATATTTCTTCCCAATTTCAATTTCCGTATCCCAGTTTATGATTTTCTTTTAAATTTTAAAGAAGCATAATTATTTCTTGTTTAAGACCCATTGAACCCTATTTGTAATAAGTAATGCTTTGTATCCCAAATTTGTATCCCAAAAGTACATCCCAAATTAATGAAAACCATTGGATGAGTGGGTCCCAATGAAAAAAGTTGGTAGACCCCACTCATCCAATGGTTCCCATTGATTTGGGATGCAAATTTGAGATATAAATTTGGGATATGTAGCATTGCTCATTTGTAATTGCCCGGCCATCCCTCTAGAATTTAACCCACATTAAATGCATGTTAAATGGGGAGATTGTATGTTGGGAGGATGTGTGTCTACAATGAGGAAAAAATATTCATTACAACAGTGATACCACGTGGCAAAGTGATGTGGTATCACCAACTAATAATACTAAAACAAATAAGCACATAGACCCCACAAAAATTAATAACTAACCTGCCATGTAAACAAATAACTTCTCACCCTCCTGCCATCTAAGTTGAAGTGAAGTTCACATTTCCCATTTAGGGTTTTATTATTGGTTGGTGATACCATGTCATCAATTGTGACATGGTATCACCGTTGTATTCAATATTTACTCATACATGAGAGAGAGAGAGAGAGAGAGAGAGAGAGATCCCAACCACCAGAAATCTCTCACCACTTACCAGGATACCTAAATGCTCATCTTCTACAAATTGAACTAATACTAGATTTTTGTCAGAAAGAAAATATATCAGTCCATTGAATCATGAAAAAATGCTATATAGATATTTAGTTTTCAGGTACTTTGCTACTTAAATAGTATACATTTCATTATATGTTACAACAGAAAATTGCATTTAAATTTACAGAAAAATATACAAGGTCATCGGATCACGCCGAGCAAAAAATGGTATCAGACACTCAACTTTGGGTGGAAGTCAGAGTCCACAAATGGTTTGGTAAATTCATCGGTACAAGCCATCCGGATCCGTTCAGGCGTTGCTGGGTTATCAAGAGGAAACCATTCATTACACCCCACTTCTGCTCTTGCTGCTATAATGGCATCTTTGATAGCAAAAAAGACAGCTGAAGCAAGAAAGAATGGAGGTTCACCTACAGCTTTAGATGAATGAATGGCTTTGGCATTGGGAGCACCCTGTTAGTTACCATGCAAACAAGCAAGCAAGAAAAAGGCATTAAAGAACTTGGATTACAGACGAATAATCTGTTCGAGTCATTAAAGAACTTGGATTAGAAGCTTATTCGTGTAAAATCACAAGTATGGTGCAAGGTGCATGAAATACTTATGAAAAAGATCCATATCAGGACATACTTTATAGCAGCGCTGACTTACAGAACCCAGTTACTTGCTGTGTATCCATGCATTTTTCTTTTTCTTTTTAACTGTATATGCACATATATTAATTCTAATTAAAATCCAGAATTACACCATCTGCTGGTTGGCACCATGCAATGATTCTGCTGGTTGCGTCTCTTCTGTGATGCTGGCATGCATGCTTTTACTCACCCTCAGGTTTTTAGAGTGTTGATATAGCACAAATTTATTGGTCAATAGTCCACAGCACAGGACGCATGTTGGAGGAACCATTTGAGTTTCACCAGGAGCCACGACAATTGTGAGTCCATTCACAAAACAAAACATAGTCAGATCTGTCCACCATATTTTTTTCATTAGTTAGCCAATTTTTACCCTTTAGCCCTTTTCTTTCCGGGTTTTTTGTTTTTGTATGTGTGTGTCACACCTTGCAGTAATTTTATCAAAAGGAAAAGAATGCACCTAATTTAAGCATTCTGTCCACCAAAATATCCTATAATATCTTCCTGACTTTTGATGTGATAAATTGAGCACTGGAAAAAATACAGAGATATATCACAGGTTTAATTTCGAACAATGAGATTAAAGTATGGTTAGGGGTGGCCCAACATGAATGGAGACCCTAGGCAAAAATCTTAAATGGGGCCTAATTAATATTGAGTGTAGGAATATAGCCAAATAATAATTAAAATATTAAAAAAAATATATTGAAATTTTTTTTTTCTAGAAGCAAAAATACTAATTAAGTTTTCATCAATAAAAGTATAAAACATCGTTAACAGAATCAAATTTGAACAAATTTAAGTAGAAATTTTCATGTTGCATTGTCTTTAAAAAATAAAATGTGGTTAAACATTGCCGGAAGACAATCATATTTAAGCAAGAAAATTGAAGAGGGCGACAATAGTTATAGTTAGTTTGGATAACGAACAGTATTTCACTCTACATTTTAGCCTATTCATACGTTAAAAAAAAAAAATCAACCGAAAGATCTTTCCCATATTGAAAAAAGACATCGAATTGAACCTAAAAGAAAATAATTTATAGTTCATAACAGTTGGGTGATAAACATCTAATTATCCAGTTGATTTCACAAATCGATATCAAAAGTTCTCCTAAAAAACCATAAGCAACTAACTATTTAACCTAAGAAAACTTGTATGCATTGTGGATAAAGAGTAGAAGAGCAACTGGTAGGATTAATATACAAACTGCAAGGAATCCGTAAGGTCTTGGAATGATGCTTCAAAGAGAGAAATTAGAGAAAGAGGGCTTACATGTGAGAGGAAGAGAGAACATCCCTACATATTCCTTTTTATTATGTCTATTAATTAGGAGAAAGAATATAATTTTAGACTAATTACATATTCAAATTCCAATTTTTCGAGACACTAGAATGTGTCGAAGTATTTCGGAATGTTTCGATATGTTTTGATCAATATTTCTAGGACAATTTTGAATTAATTTTATTTCCACCATGTTTCTGGAAGATTTTCGAAATATTTTTCAGAACATTTTTATTTTTGAGCTAACTGAATCTATGTATCAAAATAAAATTTGGATCTTTTTCCAAGACCACTACATTGTATGTGTATTATTGTTCCTAGAGGAGAAAAATCTGAAGCTCATAGATGAAGACAATGATTGCAAACAAAACCTAAGGATATAAGGACTTGCGCTCAAATATACTGCAACAAGTCTTTGCGGTATGTGAAGAAACTATTAAAGCTCAACAATCGTCCTCCAAAATATTAATAGCTAAATGTAAGACAAGGATCATAAGCATAACCTACGGTATAGAAGTGTAAAGAGAGTGTGTACTACATCAAATGATCAGAGTCACCCAAGATTGGTTTATATTCTTAAAGGACCTCTCCACTTGTTTTCATTTAGTTTTGGGTTGGATACTCTAATATGACATCAGAGTAGGGCCTTAGGTGATCAGTAGACCAAGTCTCTTACCCATTCAAATTTTTCGATTTACATATTTGTCTCTTTGTTTGGTAGCCCCACGTGTGATCCAGGTCCCATGTGAGGCAGGACATAAAGAGAGCATGTATTCCACATTGAATGATCTGGGCCACCCAAGATTAGTTTATATGCTCTTACAAGGACTCTCCACTAATTGCCAATTAGTTTTGGGTCGGATACTTCAACAAGCAGAACTTGCCCTTAAATATGCAGCAAGAAGTTTTTGTCTGGTGCGATAGCACTGATTAAACCTCCACGGTCATCCCCAAAAATGTTATTTGCAGAGTTGAGGGTGATTGTAAACTGCCTAGTTCAAAAATATCTTATTTCTACTAGATGTAAGATATGGCAGACAAACTTAATTAGAGAATCTTATCACGACGACACTGATATATCTTGAGGATGTTTTTCTTCTTTCTCTTAGGGACACAACTTTGGAAAAAAAGTGGTTATGGGTAGGACTGTTAAACGAGCCGAGTTTGAACATTTTTTTAAGCTCGTGTATGCGTAAATAGTTAAACGAGCCAGCTTGTTAATGTGTAAATAGAAGCTCGAATGCAGCTCGATTAACAGCCCTAGTTATGGGGCCCAACCCAAGCATTATACAAACATTTACTTATGATGGCAAGTTTTAGTATCACTAAAGTTACTCATTTGAACTCGGGTTTCATATTCTGAGTCATAAAATTAAATGGGGTGGGAATGACGATTTGTGGGATAGGAATAGCCTCACCCTTCATCTTTTTTAATAAACAAAGGATCTTTTAATTTAAAAAACCTATAATTGTTGCAATGCCCCCGAGACTTGGACAAAGACAGATAAAGGTGTTGGTTTCCCAAACAACGGCATTAAACTATACCAAAAAAATAATAACAATAATAACTCAGTGGGAGCAAGCTCAAACTACCACCGTTCTTCAAAACTCCCAACACCCCTTATTACATAGAGGAAGGAGGATGAGGGTATGAAACTGAGGGCAGTCACTTGGTATCAATAATTCCAAATGTTAGATCTGTATCTAGGTCACTTGGAGAACCTAGCTGGGTAGTGACCCCCATTTTTCAACAAGGAAATAAGTTCTATAGGAAAGTGAATTGAACTAATATTAGTGAAGCATTCGGTGTTAATGGGGGGTTAGGAGGAAGAAGAGGGGAGGGGGAGGGGGAGGGGGAGAGAGAGAAAATAGAGACCGAGAGAGAGATAAGGGGAGTTAGGAAAGAGCAACCATTTAGTACTCCAACCAAACACAAGAGGAAAGTGCTAGTCTTTCCATATAGAGGGCAAAGAAAAATTCTTATTTGCTGGACAAAATACCTGTTATTGCTAACATGTATGTATTTTTACACATACATATGCTTGTCTTTAATCACAATGTTAGAGCATCCAACCAAAAAGCCAAAACTATTTAGTCATGAGTAGAGTGACTCCTCAAGTATATATTCCAACCAAGGATCAAAATGTCGTGTCGAAACGTCCGAAATGTTTCGGAATTTTAACACTCTGACACGAAACAGTGATTGAATCACAAAAATCCAGTGTTTTGGTCGAAATAGCACTGTTTCGGACCGTTTCGACGAAACAGTGATATATTCGGTTCACTCCAGGCCAAAAGAAAAAAAGAAAGATGCTCAATCAGAAAGTAGATTCTCAAAATCACAGAAATCGTTTACAGCATAAAGCAAAAAAAAAAACAGAGAAGAGGAAATTGTTCACAGCCTCAAGCAAAAAAAAAAAAAACAGAAAAGAGGGAGAAATGAACTAGTCTCAGATATCATTCACAGCCCCAAGCAAAAAAAAAATAGAGAAGAGGGAGAGAAAGGAACCAGTAGAACCAGAAATTGAAGGAGAACGTACCTTCTTTACTCCAGATTTGAGTAGCTCCAAGAATTATCCACGCAGATCTAGAGCTTAGAGTTGTCCTGTCTTCATTACTATGACCACGAGCTCCACAGGTATGTTCTTCTCCTCCTCCCCTTCTTCTTCCTCTTCTTCTTCTCTCTCTCTCTCTCTCTCCGGCAACGACATCGCGATTGCCTACGCCTCTCCCTCTCGCCTCTTGCCTTTCTCTCTGTCTGTCGATCGTGTGGTTAAACTGTGTTGATCTTTAAATTTTATCTTTATTTTTTTAACTATGAATAATTACATTAAAGACCCCACTATAATTATATTTAATATTCATTGTAATTACATTTAATACCCTACTATAATTACATTTAATTCCCCACTACTCCTCTGCCTTTTATTTTTATTTTTTTTGTTATAAGTATGAATAATTATATTTAATACTTATTGTAATTACATTTAATACCCCACTACTGCACATGTACCTACTATGTTTATTTGATAAAAATTAAGTGTTTGAAACTAATTTAAGTAATTTTCGCCTCATGTCAAACATTTTTTTCCTTTTAATTTAAATTTATTCTTGTATAAATGGATGTTAACCCAATAAATATGTTGAATTAATCAATTATTTAGTTTATCTTTATAGATTAATAGATTGTATTTGTGTTTCCACGCATTTTCATATTTTTTCTGCATTTCCATTGCGTTTCCGAAACGTTTCCATTTTTAAGCTGACCGAAACGGTACTTCGAAACGAAATTTCGATCCTTGATTCCAACATTGATGGATCTAATTATTCGATGTGGGATACAAGCTTTCGTAATGCCCTCTCTCACATGGGACTTGCGCTTGCACATGGGGTTAATAAACAACTATGCATACTAGGAAACTCAAATAGGTAAAAGACTTTAACCTATTGACCACTTAAGATCCAACTTTGTTACCATGTTATAGCATACAACCCAAAACTAATTGGTCGTGAGTGGGGTGGCCCTCAAGTATATAAACCAAAGGTTTGTGGTCTTAATTATTGGATGTGGGATAGAAGCTCTCTTAACATACAAAACCAAATGGGCTCTAATAAGACAGAAGTAAGAGGTATGCCATATTTTTATTCCTTCTATTGAAATCTAGAATTTCCTGAAAGACACAGATAAGACTGGCAAAAAATTGTCTAGATGATATGATTCATGCCGACATTAGGACTCCCTGTTGACTAGTCCAAATAAGCTTTTAATTCCTTGGCCTGACATTGAAATTATATCAACCCACATAGTTCTGAATACAAACCATTACAAAATCCATTTTTGTTCTATATCATCCAAACAAGGCAATAGCAGTTTTTCTTAACACTTATTTGGGAATGAGCCATTTTCAATCTATATAAACTGCCCCACCGATTGCTATATAATTCTGGTTTTCAACTCAATACCTGTTTAGGTATTATGATGTTGATAATTATGCAGATATATTTATTTCACAGACCCACTTAATGTGTTCAAATACCATGCATTGGATAGTGAAAATTTTCAATTCCTTTGGACATCCAAGCACTCCCAAATATCTAGGAAGAAGTATCATGATGCTTACCTTCAACAGCGAAACATGGAATTTGAAGGGAACATCAGTCACAGAAGGAATTTTATAACTTCCAGGCCCACATGTGTACAAGCAGCCTGGTTGGATCCATTTGTGTGCTGCATCTCCCCATTTCAACTCCTCCAAGGCTACCCACCCCAAACCTTGTATGAATGCTCCTTCAATCTGTATACAATTATCAAGTCATCCGGAAACTTCTCATGAGGTTGATAACTTAAGGATTAAGAAAGTCCTAGCACTTTTTAGATTGATATTATAACCACAGGAACGAATTTCTAATCGGGTAAGTAAACCTTATATGAGAGAATAGATCAGCAAAAAAGAAGACAGGATAATAGAGTAAGCCATCACGGGAATGACATCGCCAGGCTTAACCAAGCAGGGTATTGCTTATGCTAGTCAGGCAAATAATATATAACGTTGAAAATCACACTGACATCACAAATCCCTAAATTTAGAAAATGGGACAATACATCAGACAAATGACCATTCCACTAGAACAATAAGGCTCTAATAGCTTGATCATATAACAAAATACCAAAATGAACCGAAAATACCATAGGGTGTTTGCGCACTATAATTTCTTCAAACATGTAAATTTCACACATTTCAATGCACTGTAACTATAATGCATCAGATAATCCGATCGCAATTTATGGAACAATACCAACAAGGTCGCATCTCTTAATCACTGCATGAGTAGTTGGGTATCAAAATTCTTGACAATTTTTTTCAGATGTGCAACAAGGAAAATGATTCTTGCATTCTAATTGCCAATATAACATCAACATGAATTTTATTATGCATGAAAACAAGAGAAGCATTCTCATGTCTGCTATAAAGCAGCTACCAACTATAACATATTTGGCTATGGGAATGCCAATCAAATCACTAATACCTAGATTTCACAAACCATGGACTTGATATCATGTGAAAAACCGCGAGTCAAAAAACCTTATTGAGCACTATCTGAAGCCAAATGAAGACCAAAGTGAGGCATCATAGTTTGAGTTAAACCAAAAATCCAAGAGCTAGCAGCATATGACAATCCGACAGGCATATTAGATATCTTATGACTGTTTGTCTTTATAAGATCTGGCCACAGAAGGTGATAGCCCTGTAGATTTGTTCCCACGGTTTGTTCCTTCCCAATAACATGTGGCATGTTTGAATTCTAATTTCTTTTACGTGAGAAAGGTGGACCACACTGTAAGTTTAAGTCCTCCTCAATGATTGACACTGCATAAAAGTATCGTGAGGGAAAGGTGAAAAGAACCCTATTTACAAAGTGCAATAGAGAACCTGCGATCCGATGTGAACACTTAGAACCTTTACTTTCAAAAGTGCACTCACTCTAGCACCGTACCTTCTGAATGATGTGTTTTATATAATTAGTCCGGCACAGGCATTCACTCCTAATTTGATTAAGTTGAATTGGCTTTAATAGGAACCTTGACTAGTGAACTAAACGTGATCAATTATACTAGTGGATGGAATAAAACTATCACTATCAGGTACCCAGCTGGAAGAGAACAAGCACAACACTGTCACTGCTGCTTGACACCACTCTTGTATAGTGGCCATTGCATCAAACGCAAAACAATGTCTGTAGAATGAACAATAAAGTTTGGCAATATGGGTAAAAAATGCAAATGGAGGGTATGATGCGAACCTGTCCAACATCAATGGCTGGATTGAGAGAATATCCAAGATCCAAGTAAACATCAGCTCTCCTCGTGTGGAAATCTCCAGTTAATGTGTCAATTTCAACCTCAGAAAATGCAGCACCATAGGTGAAGTACCTGAATGGACTCCCTTTACCAGTTCCCCAATCAAATCCGATATCTGGTGTGATATAGAATCCATGAGCAGAAAGGTCTATCCTCTCCATGTAGCATGCATTTACCAGCTGATTACAATTGAAACACATCACATTCTTAAACAGTGCTTTCACAAAAAGTTAAAAAGGCACCTATTAAAGATGAGGGGAAATAGTTCCAATGATTGATTGGGCCACAATGCAATAAAAAACAATGAAAAGGCAGTTGAAATGAGTCATTAATTTGAAATGGAAGTGCCCAATGTAAAAAAAAAAAGTGGAGATTGTGGGGAAAAAACGTAATTTCCAATGTTTTAACGGAAGACTTGGCCCAAGATAAACCTAAATTGTGAGTAAAAAAAAAACCATACAACCTACACAAGTAAAAAGGACACAAGTAATTAAAGTAGATTGGGACCCATAACATGTCCAACCATATGCTTATCTATTCTGCTCGACTTTAACTTGCCCCTTTTTTTTTTTTAACTTGCCCGTGACGATCTTTTTAGCCGCAAAAAGAAAAATTTTGTGACTATATTTTATTCTGCTTATTCATTCCCCAAAAATTTCTCTGTATTTTGTGACTATATCACAACAAATTACCATTGCAACAGTAGTTATGACCACATTGTAATCACTTTCAGAATCCCAGTTCCTGCTTTTAATGTTGGAATTCAATAGAAAAAAAAAACAACACTCTCTTAGAAACAAGTGACTAACAAAAATTTTCTATTTTTTGCCAAAAAAAAAAAAATCCATTTTTGAGAAGTGTTTTCCTGTCACTTTTTCTTCAATGGATCTCAAAAGGAAAAAAAAAATGCATTACTTTCATGTCAAGGAATAACACTTCAAAAGAAGATCATACAAATAACAGGTAAGCAGAAAGGTACCTCTGAGAAAGAACTAAAATTATGTCTTGAAGTGATAGGCTCCATCCGTGCCTTTATTTGTTCACACGCATCCAAAACTGCAGCCCCATACATATCAGAACTAGCTGAAGCTGCCGTTGGTGATGCATTAGGGACCTATTAAGCAGCAAAAGAACAGAGACAAGATGGAGAAATGGTATCAGCAACCTAACTAGATTATAGGGACAGACATAAATACAGCTGGAATTCCAAACATCAGATGAATAGTTTTTATTTTGAATTCTCATGTTCATGCAAATATAGAATTTTAGTTGATTAATTAAATCTCCCTTAATGTCAACAGTATTTAAAGTCTGGTTCATTATTCTACTGGAGATTTCAATAGCAAGAAAATACTCCCTATCTTCACTACTGAGTGACCTTGCACATCAATTGGGAGCATTAAAATGTCTTGACAATAACAAAATTGATTTACACTCATCTGACCATGCTTGTCAGGCACAGGATTTAGTGTCCATGCACTTTTGGGGCTTCTGTAGAAGAATAGGTCTTCACCAAACCCCCACCCTCCAACACTTTTTTCTTCTCTTATTATTTTGTTTGCACTAAACAAAAACAATAAGGGTGTCTTTGTTTTGGTGGGGAAGGGAAGAGAAAATATACAGGGGAAAGAAAAGATGAAACAAAAGAGAACATTGATACTCTTTTCTTTATTTTCTCCTTTCATAGCTGAACCAAACAAAGAAGGGAAAGAAAATAAAACGTATCCCTTACTTCTTGTCTTTTCTCTCCATATAATACAAACATAGCCTAGATGACAATAACCCCCAATCTGATTCTGAGATAGATTCGCCTTTAAGTTAAATTGAAAGAAAATATATTACATTGGTAGCCGGAAACTATAACAGCATAAAGCCTAAAATCCAGTGCTACTGTTTTATACCTTGTCGGTACTTGTCTCTGATATAAACACAGAACTCAGAGGGATATTGAAGGAAGAAGCGGCTATCTGAGCCACTTTTGTGTGTAAACCTTGCCCCATCTCGACACCCCCGTGAGTAACTAAGACAGTTCCATCTGTGTAGATTTGAACAAGAGCACCTGCCTGCAGTCAAAAGCAGATATATAAACCACCTTGATTATGAATGCAACAACGAAAACAGAAAATCTTTCTTTCTGGCTTATTGTTATGGTAAGGAACACTGCTGGCAGAAATGAAGGCAATTTGTATAGATTCTATTTTATTATACTCTCAAATGGCGACCTAAACCACAACGGTAGTTTACTTGATAAAGACAAGCAAGTTGGCTAACAAGTGTTTCAAAGAATGAAGGTTGATATACACAGGAAAAGAAATTAGACAAATATATGATAACTAAGATTCAGGTAAGGCATTACTCCATAGATAATACTTTAATTGGTGAGATGGGAGAAAATGAAAGAGAAAGACGAAATGTGTCATTCTATAATTTTATTGTAACTCAAGAAGGACAAGAGGGGAGGGGGGAACTGGAGAGAAGCTCTTGACATTCTGCAAACTCAAATATATATATGCAAACCATAACGCTTTGAAAGGAAATTAATATGAAATATGGTACTGTCAGTGCACTGAAAAATGTAGAGAGAGAAGGATAAGAAGATGTACAAACTCCTTACTTATTACACAAAGGCCCTGTTTCAATATACCAAGATAATATATACCCAGTCAGCATAGACTAACATCGATTAAAATTTGAAATTTTCTGATCAAGCACGAATGAGAAATAACTTGGCCTTCCTGAAAATAAATCAACCACCCAGCTTATCAGGCTTAGAAGGGATCTGTTCCTGTATATATTGATGAACAAAATTAAATGAAGATGAGGCACCAATCTTCTAAGTCAACCTATGATGACCAAGAAGATAAAACACCTTGGTCCCTTAAAAGTGGATAACCTCATGATGGCTATTGCCTATTACCTTTAGGCATGAACACAGAACAGATATTCTATAAATATAATAAGGTAAAAGTACATGGTAGGCAAAAAGTCCACCAAGAAAGAAAGAGAATACATGTTATATGTCCCATTTGGACTTTCAATCCGCCCAAATCAAAGATAATGGAATACCCACAAAATAAGGAGTTGTAGAACCCAAAAAGAAGCCAAAAAACAAAATCTATCCACAAAACAAAATTGTTCTCAAACTTATAAAAAGTGAGAACGCATAAAAATTCAAGAATGGAATAGAAAGTGAGAACATGGAAATATGCCACCCCATACGCAAGTATGCCATCTAATTTTCTTATAAAAAAATCAGTAACCATGAAAAACAATAGCACAAGTAGTTGTATTGTTACATTGGGGGTGTGTGTGAGGACATGTGGGGGTG
>CM042187.1:18485066-18524109 GCA_023539305.1 Ilex asprella
CAATGATTTTAATATTAATGAAATAATATTATTTATTAATTTGAAGAAACAATTTAAATTAATAAATTAGTATTATAAAAATATGCTGCACTTAGTATTATTAATTAGTAAATTAGTATTATAATAAAATTGTATTATTAATTGGATAATATTCTAATTTAAATAATTTTCGCCTCATGTCAAACTTTTTTTTCCTCCAATTTAAATTTATTCTTATATAAATGGATGTTAACCGAATAAATATGTTAAATTAATCAATTATTTAGCTTATCTTTATAATAAATGAATTGCATTTGTATTTCTACATATTTCCATATTTTTTCTGCTTTTCCATTGTGTTTCCGAAACGTTTCCGTTTTTGAGCTGACCGAAACGGTACTTCGAAACGATATTTCGATCCTTGGTGACTTTACTGCAGTGATTTTTTGACCCTATTGTATGGATATGTCGGAAGGTAGTGTAACCTCTAGTAATTTCACTCAAGATGAGATGCAGATTTCTAGGCATTTGATGGCTCAACTTGATGTTTCCTCTACCACAGCTCCTGATCTTACCTCTTTTTTCAAGTTTGCTCATATAGATATGTCTACTAGTGTGCTTACTGCATCATCCTCGTGTACTCCTTGGATAATAATTCTAGAGCCACAGATCATATGGCAGGTGATGTAGAACGGGAAGGACTAGAAATCACTGAATAGAAAGAGAAGAAGAAAGAAGAGGAGGTGGAAGGGGTTAATCTCATCCTCACAAGGAATCAATGAAGAAACACACAAATTCTCCACGGAGAATTATTTTTTATTATGTCACTCTCTCTAATAAAAATAGTTGGGATTACACCATTATTTATAGGTCAAATTCCCTACCAAAAATAAAATTATTCTCCTACTAAAATTTTAAAAGAATTTCATAATCAAACTCTCAAATCTCTATCCAACTAAAACTCTAAAACAATTTTCTAGTTAAACTCTAATTAATACTTCTAGTCAAACAAATATTCCCTAACTAATAAAATAATACTAAAAAATAATAAAATTCAATTCTTCAATTTAAACTTATCCTATCGCTTTTCGATCTCTATCAATTCTCCTCGACTGAAAAAAACTCTTCTTCGAAGAGTTGGAAGGCCACAAGCCCTCCAAAAAATCTGAAAAAGCTTGTATTCCAAGAAAATAGCACTGTAGATCTCCATAGTAAAAAATAATCCCTTCGTGCATTGAATTCATCACAGTCTTATCCACATACACTATTATAGGTGAAGAAAACATATAATCCAATGGAGACAAAATAACAACTTCATTTGTAGTGGCACCCTTTGAAACTCCTTTAATTTTTTTTGTAAGAAGATTCTTTGAGATTAGCTTATCAAAAGCAATTAATGTATGATGAGGAGAACTATTAGGCTCATTAACGGTATATGATTACAGTTCATCATTCAATTGAATTGGAGCTTGTACTTGTGGAGGAAATTCTTGGGACAAAACTTGTTCAACTATTTGTTGACAATCGATAGGTGAATAAAAATCTACCTTGTTCGCGAGGTTCTTATTTGGGAGCTTAATACCAAGCATGGCAACCAACTTGTGTACACCTTCATGTACATGTTCCATTGATGTGTGGAGTAAACCCATTGATGCGTGGAGTGAGCTCAGTGATGTGTGGAGTAAACCCATTGATGCGTGGAGTGAGCTCATTGATGTGTGGAGCGAATCGAGCTTAGCGTCACGGGCTTCAAGTTTGACAAGTAATTGGACATTGATAACCATCTTCATTGAAGAAGTAACATGAAAAGTTGTAGAAAATTTTAGATTCAAACTATAATTTCTAAAAATTTTGGGGATGATCTATAATTTTTGAAAATTCTTGGGTCAAACTGTAATTTTAGAAATTTTAGGAGCCAAACTATAATTTCTAAAATTTGGGGGCCCAAAGTGTAATTTCAAAAACTTGGATGCCAAAGTATAATTTCTAAAACTTTTGGGGACAAAAATATAATTTTAGATATTTCAGGGGTCAAATCTGTAATTTTAGAAATTTATACGTCTAGATTTTTTTGGCAAGGCAGCAGGATGGGTTTTTAGAACTAAAACAAAGTGCTGAAACACAAGATGTCAGACAAATCTTAAAAGCATGACAATCGAGAATGATCGAAGTTGAGCTCTGATACCAAACTGATGTAGGACGGGAAAGACTAAAAATCACAGAATAGAAAGCAAAGAAGAAAAAAGAGGGCGTGGAAAGGATTTACCTCATACTCGCAAGGAATTGGTGAAGACACACACAAATTCTCCACGGAGAATTACTTTTTATTATATCACTCTCTAATAAAAATAGTTGGGATTACACTATTATTTATAGGCCAAGTTCCGTACCAAAAATAAAACTATTCTCCTATTAAAATTCTAAAAGAGTTTCATAATCAAACTCTCAAATCCCTATCCTACTAAGACTCTATAACAATTTTCTAATTAAACTCTAATTAAAACTCTTAGTCAAACAAATATTCCCTAGCTAACAAAATAATACTAAAATAAATAATAAAATTCAATTCTTTAATTTAAGCTCATCCAATCCCTTTTCGATCTCTATCAGTAGGTTTTTCTAGTTTTTTCTCTTCATATTCTACTTGTACCAGTAGAGATAAAGTTAGAATGGTAGATGGATCTTTATTCTCTATTTCTGAGAAAAATTTAATTAATTATTCACCCTCTTTATCACTCCCCTCTGTTCTTCATAATCTCAATTTCTCCATGAATTTATTGTTTGTATGTAGTATTACCAAATCCTTAAATTGTTCAGTGACTTTTTCCCTTATTCATTATATCTTTTGAGAAAACCGATTGGCAGCAGTCAAGCACATGGTGGCCTTTTGGATGCTGAAACTTCTTCTTAATCTATCTGTCAAGCTCTCTACGTAGATGGTGTTTCAACCCTTCAGCTCTTACATCAATGGCATAGACGTAAGGGGCATCCATCATGTGGTATTTTATAATATTTTTTTCCTGATCTAGTGAAGCAATGTAGTAGACAATCTTTTGTTTGTGATGCTTGTGAATTTTTCGAGCATAAAATTCATCTTATCCCAGTACTAATCATACAAGCACTGCACCTTTTGCACTATTCATTCAGATTGTGAGGCCCTCCTCGTGCTGTATCTACTTCTAATTATTATTGATTTGTTACATTTGTTGATTGTTATTCTCGTCTTACTTGAATTTACCCACTACGTAAGAAAGGTGAAGTTTTCTCATACTTTAGATCTTTACATAAAATAGTGAGTACTCAGTTTGATACCAAAGTCAAAATTTTCGAAGTAATAATATAATTGAGTATATTGATGGGGAATTTCGTTCTTATGTCAATGACAATGACTATGACAATGACATCCTGTATCAAACCACTTGTGTGAGTACCCCTGAGCAAAATAATGTTGTTGAGAAAAAAATCACCATCTTCTTGAGGTTGCTCACTCATTGATACTTATTAAGAATGTTCCTCGATCTTTCTAGGGGGATGTAATTCTTACTACTGTTTATCTTATTAATAGTCTACCTTCGAGTATCCTTTAGTTTAAGTCTCGTATCGAGTGTCTTTCTGAGTTTCTTTCCATTCCTTCTATTTCTTCTTTTCCCCCTAAATTTTTTGGGTGTGTTTGTTTTGTACATAATTACAGACCCGCTAGTTGGAAACTTGACCCCCAAACTCCGAGATGTTTTTTGTGGGTTATTCTAGCACCCAAAAAGGATATATAAATGTAATCATCCATAGTCACGAAAAATATATGTTTGCATGGATGTTAACTTTCGTGAATTTGAGTCGTTCTTCTTTACTGTCTAGACATCTCTTCGGGGGGAGAATACAACTATAGGGGAAGAGATGATTTGTCAAGAGTCTCTTTTTCAATTACCTATCTAGTGAAATGTTAATCAAGGAAAGCAACAACTTCAAGAAAAAAAAAGGTGATGGTAATGATTCACATGGTGTCCACCTTCATAAGGATAAAATTTTTGGGTTTGTTTGTTTTGTACATGATTATATATCCTCTAGGAGGAAACTTGAACCCAGGGTTGTACAATGTGTTTTTGTTGGTTATTCTGTCACCCAAAAGGGATTATAAATATTATCATCCATAGTCATAAAAATTGTATGTTAGCATGGATGTTAACTTTCATGAATTTGAGTCCTTCTCTGCTGCCCAGACATCTCTTCAGGAGAAGAATAACATTATAGAAGAAGAGATGTTTTGCTAGGAACCTCTTTTTCAATTATTTGTCCAATGGAATGTTAGTCGGGGAGAGAAACAACTTATGAAGAAAAAAGGTGATGGTATCCACATGGAGTTCACATTTACAAGGATAATATGAAGACTTATTCTTGATGTCAAAAAGTACAGATTACCCATATGCCCCGCATCAATCGGATTCCTCAACTCTAGTTCCATCCTCCACTGATTTATCAAGTAATAAACCTCTACATGTTACTCTTGTTATTGATAATCTAATTGTTGATGACTCTGATCTTCCTATTACAGTAAGAAAGGGTGTTCGAGCTTGTACTCAACAGCTTATCTCTAATTTTATTTCTTATGATTCCTTGTACCTATCATATTGTACTTTTACTTCCTCCTTGTCTTCTGTATCCATTTCTCAGGGTTAGAAATAAGATTTCACTAATTCTAAATAGAGAGAAGTTATGGTAGAGGAAATAAAAGCCTTGAAGAAAAAAAACAGATAGGAGTTAGTTCCTATTCCTCCTGGAGTAAGGGCATTAGCATGCAGATGGGTGCTTACAGTCAAACAAAAAACTGATAAGACTGTTGAGAGTTAAAAGCTAAGTTGGTTGCTAAGGGATTTACTCAGAAATATCAAGAGACTTTTAATCACGCGGCCAAGATGAATTTCATACATGCTCTTATCTCTTGTGTAGCAAATTTGGGATGGAGTTTGTAACAGCTAGATGTAAAGAATGTCTTTCTACATGAACACTAGAAGAGGAGGTATACATGAAGATTCCTTCAGATTTTTCATCTCCAATAACAGAAGAGAAAGTGTTTAAGTTGAAGAAGTCTCTCTATGGATTTAAGCAATCTCCCATAGTTTGATTTGATAAGTTTCTTAAAGTTATGCTGAAATTTGGGTATAAATACAGTCAAGCTAACCATGCAATGTTTGTTAGACAGGTTGATGACAAGATTACAATCCTCGTTGTATATGTGGATGACACAGTGATAACTAATACTGATGAGCATCAAGTCACCAAAGTGAAGACTCAGTTGGCTAAGGAAGTTGAAATCAAGAACTTGAGTTCATTGAGGTACTTCTTTGATAGAATTGGCAGATCAGACTACATAGCAATAATAATATCCTTTCTTTTGTTTCTCTTTCTCTCTCAATTGTGTAATCAAAGTAATCTAGTTTAAATACTTGAGAGGCCATTCCACTCATTGTCAATTGGTTGAGTTGAATGCTCTAACATAGTATCAAAGATGGATCTTGGGTGCTCAGTGGTTCAAGTCTCTTACCCACTTGAATTTTTTATGGTTATTTATTTGCTTGTTAGCCCCAAGTGCAAGCGTGCGTCCCATGTGAGGGAGGTCGTAAAGAGATCTTGTATTACACATTGAATGATTAGGACCACTCAATGTTAGTTTATATGCTTGAGGGGTCACTCCACTTATTCCCAATTGTTTTGAGTTGGATACTCTAACAAACATTACATCACAGTCTGTGGAGGACGATAGGAGATCATTGGGATTTACTGCACTCCATAACTCATTTTTCGTAATCACTTCCTTAATTATCTACTTGCTTTATCCTTAACACCTCCAACAGCTATTCGTTTTACATATTTCCTAAACTACTAGGGATTTTTATGCAGAGAAACAAAGGAATAGTTATGCATAGAACATTACACAGGAATCTGTTGTTTAGAGATGGACCATGTCAACCATTGTCCACTTACAAAATACCCAAAGTATTTGAATTTAGTGCCAATTAGTAATATCCATAACTATCCTAGTAATGCAGATTCATTATAAATTAAAGGTAAAATTCTGGAACATTTTATTGAATAAAAGTTTCCATAACATGCTTCAACTTACCCATTGTCAATTTTTTGGATGGTACAAACAAGGACTTAAATACAAGTGGAAAAAAAATCTTGAATGCATGACCTTACACTTCCTCACATGATTCAACTAAATCGGAAATTTCCTTTGTGCTTCAATGCTCTCTGACCTGAACTGATCTTCCTTATAGTGAACTGATTCTTGATTTTACAATGCTTATAACTCAAGGAAACCCCCACCTACAGTGAACTGATTCATGATTTTACGGTGCTTATAACTCAAGGAAACCCCCACTGTCGCCAAAAAATAGGAAAGAAAAGACAAAAAAAGACATTCATGGAAAAAGCAAGCAATTGTAACAGAAACTCTTGCAAGAATATAACCAACTCATTAACACGCAAAATACCTTGTCAAGAATGAGACAGAAATTAACATGAAGTCAAATTAGATCTCAATTGATTGTCATAGAAAAATATAACAGAAACACCAAATCATTTGATGCTTACTAATCAAAACTATTTAGACACCAACATTAGTTGATAATTACTAAAATATATCACCATCAAACATGAATAATAATGCACTGGAAAGGATGGTCCATAATGCTAGATAGAGACATGTGATAATACTTTCTAGTAAATGTGATTAGTTACTAGATATAAAGGAAGTGATTCAATAAGTGTATAACCACACTTAGAGGGCGCATCTGCCTACATCCAACAGCTGAACAGTGAACACAAAAACATCAAAAAAAGAACCACATTGTACTGGTGTATGCCTATACTTAAAAAGATTTCATTTTTTGACGTTATTATGACTAAAGAAAATACATCGTCCAGAGATCTAAGCTACTAAATGGAAAGGAAGGCCCAATAAACAATATAAATGAAAAAACACAAAATAAAAAAATAAAAAAAAATACATCGTCAGGGTATGGAAAATCTTCATCCAATTCCGACCTCTTTAGTTCATTAAGAATTGGCTGAATGTAACACAAATTTCATTCTATGTGCAGCCAAATTATTCTGCTTTATGCCATCAAAATGCCCATGAGCACTGAGATTGGCTACCCAGAATACTCACTCCTCAAAGGACAATAGATGTGCTTTAACTAGAGCAAGTAGAGATCTAGTTAAAAAAACTAGTTGGTACAATCAGATATTTGCTATCTTAAATCTGATAACACTTTAAGTATGAAGCAATTGATATTAAGTTCACAAGTATGATTGAATACTAAGAAGTTGGTAGAATAGGAGGAATAGGGTGACTGTGACATTTGTCTGATAATCATTCAATCTCCTTCAGCATTTGACATCAACGGTCAATTCACCTAGTCAAGATAAATGATGATTGGAACTAGCCCAACTGGACAACCATGAAGAAGAATAAGAAGATAAAATATATGCATAGAGAATGTAAGAATATGATCATCCAACCCCATTACTAGGCATTTCTAGCTTTTAATTTTTAATGTCAATGAAGGTGAATCAAGGTTGTACCAGAAGTTATCCCCTCTCTTCCTTTAGGGAAATGACAAACATTAGGAGTGAACAGTAAAATATCAGCAAATGATTTGAGGATCAATTCTACCCATCTAAAAACAAGCCGCTAACCCATTGCCGAACATTCAAATGGATAGAACTTCCCAAATTAGGTGTAAGACGGATGAACATTTAAGGAAATTAGGCTCAGTTGTTTCTATGCACTTGTTTTCTTTCATATGAACTGCACTCCTCCTAAGCCAAATTGGCCTTTCAGACTTATGACTTATGAGTTGGATGATTTCATGAAGTAGCGGTAGAATGTTACAGAATTGTTGAGAGCATTACTTACTTGAGTGGATGAAATCATATGGACTTCATTGCCCCCATCCATTGTCCATACCAAACTGCTGTGTGGCTCTAAGTAGAAGTGCTCCTGACCTCCTACCTGAACCTCCCCCAATATAATATTGTCACATTCACCTGATCGGAAACAGAGTTCAACATCCCCCTTTGCCAAAGTCTTTTCTGTATTAGGATGAAAGCTGTTAGACTTCAGAGCATCTTGAATTGATAAGATTGCAGGTAGCTCTTCATACTCAACATGAACCTTTCTAGCTGCGAGTTTTGCATTTTCTTTTGTATCAGCAACAACGACTCCTATAACCTGCACGCAATTTATGCATAATTGAGTGTGCTTAAAATAAATAAAATACTAAATAAAGCAAGGATCTGCCAATTAACATTTTGTTGACCTAAAAACTCAAAACGTGTTTAATTAATCTTGTAAGGATAAGATGGGCCATAACACGTCTTTAGGTCTTGCACAACCGAGACCCATGGATTGTTTTTTACAGCTTTTAGAATGGATTTGTGCTTCTGTAGCTTTTAGAATGGATTTGTGCTTCTGTTGTAAAGGATTGCATAACACTAATATTCTGTCACTAATATTTGTGGTTATGGATCCATTTTTGTAAATACCATTCTCTTGAAAAGTGTGGTTTGAATTTTGTTAAAAACAAAACAGAATTTTCACTTCCATGCAATTCCTACCCAAGCCCATAAAGAACCTTCTAGCACATGAGAACAGTTAGATTGTAAGGTTTTAGGGTGTGAAGAGAAGAGAAAGGTTTGAAGAAGATTAAAAGAGGAGAGAAAAATACACTTCAAATTATATGCCCCCCCCCCCCCCAAGTTGGTGCATATATATCTCTCATGCCCAAATAACAACCAATGGGATGAAAAATCACGCCACTAAGCCCCTTAGTAAAAATATCAGCTCCATTGCTCTTATGATTTTGTAAAGAGTAGGCAAATCAATCCATCACTCAGGCTTTCTTTGATGAAATGTGAGTTAATCTCAACATGTTTGGTTCTATTATGCTAAACTAGATTATAAGCAATGTCAACACATTCATCACATCTAACTAATGGAGACTCCAATCAGAATTAGTTGAACAAGAGAAGAGTGCACATATGGAGTTCTTCTTGACAATCAATATCATGCGTCTGACCGAATCCCTTATTAACTAGTCCAGTTTTGTACTTCTCAACTATCCCATCAACTTATTGCTTAACAGGGTAGATATATTTGCACCCTACTCTTTTTCTTAGCTCCCAGTTGTTCTTCTTTCTCAGGGCTTTCTACTCATCTTCCACAGCTTTTCCCCACTTAGGGTCAGTAAAGTCTTCTTTCCAATCCTGAGAATACATATAGCAGGCAAATAGCACAAAAAACACAATAAGATAAAGGAACCATTAGAGACAAAGCTAGATATGTTGTTTTGAGTACAATCTCTAACACACTTCTTGACAGCAAGAGGAAGCTAAAAATCATCAATAACTAGATTATCAATGACATGAATACTAATTGGAAATCATTAGTCGCTAAGACAAATAAAAGATGCTAGAACCAGAGTTGGGAATGCAACTTGTTACTTGTGTTGGCTCAATTCCGTGAGTCATATTATATCCAATCTTAGTTGGAGTTTTTGAGTTGCCAAGTTTAATGATCATGATGCGTACAAGATTAAACACCAAAGCTGAGTTTGGAAGAAGGATATTGAAGCAACATTGCTACATTCAAATCTATATCCTTGCTACCCACAGGTTTAGGTAAGGTAAATGACTTAGAGAGCTGGTGAACTTAAACTGGCTTACCTGAGGTTAAAATTAGACTTAGAAATAGGATTTCAGTATTCATAACTTAACTCTTGTTTTTACACCAAGAAAAATATTTTTGAAACAATGTTACAGTCATGGTATGGAGTCTTGATGAGTCTCATCCCTTGGTACTCAAAAAAGGTTGGGTTGAATCTGGTTCTATAGACAAAAACCAGTGGATTCCCGCCTTCTTAGCGCTCACTCCAGTGCTTGAGTGGTACCCTGCTTGGCAAAAAGTAGGAATCAATTCCAGATACCATTCCTCTCTAAATGCTTGGTGCTCAAGAATTCACATGGGATTAGGACAGTTTGGTTCAGTCCCATAACCAGCAATCAGGCGGTATGTCGAGATTCTGCAGATTCAATTTCCTATTTGAATTTGAATTGTTTTCTAATATAAATAGTTTTAGAGTGATACTTTCCTATTATGTACTTTTCTATTGTTCTACTTCCTATTACATGGTTTTCCTATTATGTTCTACTTTCCTAATATTGTAATTATCTTCAATATCAATCTCATATAAATAGGTGATGGGTGTTGGCAACATACACCCTAAACAGAAAATTGATTCAAACTCTCTTCCTTCCTCTCTTATTCTCCATTTTCTTTTTCTTAACCCTAGCATACAATTATACAAGTTACAACTTGTTATCAAAGCAAGATACTTGGGTTTAGAGCGTAACCCCATGTGAGCACCTCACTCGCCTAGCGGTCGGGTCGGCCCAACACACATTAAGTTGTAATTGTTTGTATGTTTGGAAATTGTTGTCATCATTGGAATAACTCTAAGTTGCAGTTTTTCTATCGCCGATATCTTCATCAATTAGTAGCAGTTGTGAGGTGCCTGAATCCGTGTTCCTGCCAGAGAGTGTTTGATAATTGATGCAGATTTTGGTGTTTCCAATTTAGTTTAGTGATTGTTCAATGATATTCCGTCTGGTTTGGTGTTGGTTAAGTGAGTTTTATCCCAGTTCACTATTTTTAGTTCGGTTTAGTGTTGGTTTGGTGGTTTTTGACACAGTTTCGTGCTTGTTTAGCGGTTTTCATCCAAGTTCAATTCGGGTTCAATGTTTTTAGGCACAGTTTGATGCTAATTTAGTGGTTTTCATATCAATTTAATTCTGATTTAGTGTTTTCAACTCAGTTTAGTGTCGGTTCATTGGTTTTTGATATAGTTTGGCATTGGTTTAGTGGTTCTCATCCTACTTTAGTTCTGGCTCAATGTTTTTAGCCTAATTCAGTGCTAATTTTGGAGTTTTCATGCAGTTTCAATTCTATTTTTGTGGTTTTCAACGTCAATTCTGTTGAAAAAGAAATAAATGTGTTTATTTTTTCCACCACCTGTTGAAATGTAGCTACATCACTAGAACACTCTAGCTGGAAACTAACAAAAATCAAACTCTTGTCATAAGATAGTCATCTCTATATAGTTGACAACAAGAGGTTTATACTTCTATTTAGTCTCACAAACTTTCTTTTGAAGGTCTTAAGCCTTCACATCTTGACCTATTTTAGAGCATGTTTAACCTACCCTAATCAAAAATTTTGTAAGCTATACCAAGCAATAGGAAACACCGACAAATAATGGATAGTATTGAATTAAGCCAACAAGATATAACGAGGGCAAGTATGTTTAATTCACTAGACTTCTTAGCTAGGAAGCACGGATAATTCCAAGCGAGGCACCGTAGCGGACACGTGTCAAAAGTATCCTAAATAGTGAACTCAGTCAAACACGCCAGCCAGGACACGCGTCATGATCGGACACATATTGAACACGGCTAGAAGTGTCCTAAATAGTGAACTCAGTCAGACACAGTCAGGACATGACCAGGATTAGTTGTTTTCTAAAAAATGACTGTTAACTATTAAAAGATATGTGATTTCTATTTTTTTAATATATTTTTTGTTATGTAACTTATATAGTATGAATGTTAATGAATGTAACGATGTTTGATGAAAATTATGGATATTTATTTCAATCTGTTAAGAGTATTAGGGTATTTTGTGTAAATTAGAGGATATATACGTTTTTTGTATTATTACAAGTTAACTATAAATACAAGTGGTTTGTGAGAGATAGGTTAAGTTTTTGACTACTCTCCGTCTTTCTCTAATATTATGTTAATCCTAACAACTTAACATACTAGCAGAGCATTACGATCCTAAATACAAATCTTAACCCAGTTTAGTGTGTGTTTGTGTTTGTGTTTTGGAGATCACCTTGGGCTAGTAGTGTCACTATTGTGGTGGTGCTACTGTCGAAGCCCTTGCGTGGTAGTGGCGTTGGTGTCACGACGACTGTGTGGTGTCACCTTTTGCGGTGGTGCTAATGTCGAAGTTCTGGCGTGGTGGTGGTGTTACGCTGTCGAAAGTCCCTTCTGTGCTGGAGGTTTCCTGTGGCAATTGTGGCTGTGTGTGGTGGTGGTGGTGGTGTCACGCTATATTGACTCAACTGTTGTCGGAGTAGTTGCGAGGAGGTGGTGTTACACCGTCGTGGTGGTGGTGGTATCACGCCATCGTGGTGGTGGTGCTTGTGTTGGCTGGATTAGGGCTTGGAGGCACCGTAGGAGTATTAGGGTTTGGTTGAAACCCTACTCAGTGGAGAAGAAAACTTCATGCCAAATCCAAGTTAGTTACGGGTTTGGGTAGTTGATCACTTGGTCCACGGGCTCAAATAATTCCCAAAGCCCAGATTAACCCAGCCCAATTCTAATCTAACCCAAATAAGAAAAAAGGGACTCCATTGGTCCAGGTCAAGGATCGAAATTTCATTTTGAAGTACCGTTTCGGTCAGCTAAAAAACGGAAACGTTTCGAAAACACAATGGAAACGCAGAAAAAATATGAAAATGCATAGAAACACAAATATAATCCATTAATCTATAAAGATAAGCTAAATAATTGATTAATTCAACATATTTATTGGGTTAACATCCATTTATACAAGAATAAATTTAAATTGGAGAGAATAAAAGGCTTGACATGAGGCAAAAATCACTTAAATTAGTTTTAAACACTTAATTTTTATCAAATAAACACACTTTTATATAATATTACATAGATATTAAATATAATTACAATGGGTATTAAATGTAATTACAATAAGGTATTAAATATAATTACAGTGACTTATTAATTACAGAGGGTGTTAAATATAATTATAATGGTTATTAAATGTAATTACAATAAGGTATTAAATATAATTACAGTAGCATATTAAATGTAATTACGTAGGGTATTAAATATAATTACAATAGGTATTAAATGTAATTACAATAAGGTATTAAATATAATTACAGTGGCGTATTAAATGTAATTACGTAGGGTATTAAATATATTTAAAATGAGTATTAAATGTAATTACAATAAGGTATTAAATGTAATTACAATGGGTATTAAATGTAATTACAGTATGTATTAAATATAATTATATAGATATTAAATATAATTACAATGGGTATTAAATGTAATTACAATAAGGTATTAAATATAATTACAGTGGCTTATTAATTACAGAGGGTATTAAATATAATTATAATGGTTATTAAATGTAATTACAATAAGTTATTAAATATAATTATAGTGGCATATTAAATGTAATTACGTAGGGTATTAAATATAATTACAATAGGTATTAAATGTAATTATAATAAGGTATTAAATATAATTACAGTGGGGTATTAAATGTAATTATTCATATGGGTTATTAAATATAATTATAGTGAATTTTAAATGTAATTATGATGAGTATTAAATATAATTATAGTAGGTATTAAATATAATTACAATAGGGTATTAAATATAATTATAGTAGGATATTATATGTAATTATTCATAGCCTATATATATGGCAGTACAGTCACCATCTACCAGCATCTGATCAAAAAAGAAAAAAATAACACACACACGAGCGACGAACAAAGGAGCGACGAACAGTGTTGATCACGATGGGCTATGCCTGAGAGAGGGAGAGAGAGAGAAGAGAACATACCGTAGACGGTGGACCTGGCTCGTGGACACAAGACTCGCAGCGATGAAGACTCCCAAGCCCTAGATCTGCTTGGCTGGATCTGCTCAAATCTGGAGTAAAGCAGGTAAGTTCCACTAATTTTTTCAATTTCTGGCCTATATTTCTCTCTGTGTGGTGCCTTTCTCTCCCTCTTCTCTCAGTTTTTTTTTTTTTGCTTGAAAGACCTGGAGTAAAGAGCCTGAATCTGACTGTTTTTTCCTCTCCTTTTTTTTTTTGGCTTGGAGCTATGAACGAATCTTTCCAATAGGACGAATCTGCTTTTGCCTCTCTCTTTTTTCGTTTTGGCCTGGAGTGAACGAATTTTTGACTGTTTCGTCGTTTCGATCCGAAACAGTGCCGTTTCCACCGAAACAGTACCGTTTCGACCGAAACATTGAAATTTAGGGATTCAACATCTGTTTCATGTCGGAGTGTTAAAATTCCGAAACATTTCGGACGTTTCGGGCGTTTTGACACGAAATTTAGATCCTTGGTCCAGGTCCAAGCCCAAGCAGCCAGTCCAACCCTGGTTCCATCTCTTCTCAGTCTGTTCAAGTAGGTCCAAGCCCAGTTCTGTCTCTTCTCAGCCGGTTCAATCCTAGTTATGTCTCATCTAAACCTGTTCAATCCTGGTTCCGTCCATTCTAAGTCGGTTCAGGCCCAGTTCTGTCAAGTCTTGGCTGGTTCAGACCTAATTCTGTTAGTATTGTCCTAGTTCAGTGGTCCAGCACATGGTTCAAAGTTACGATATTGGTCATCAACTCGGAGGGCACTGAGACACATCGATCGCAGTGTCGCGGCGTAGTATCGGTCGATACGCTCAAAACGTTAGATAGAAGGCCCAAAAGAAATTTTAAAAATCATGAAAATTTTTAAAAATATGTAAATATCATCATTCTTGCATTATATCCCAAAAATACATTATTTAACATATTAAACATAATAAAAATGAATTATAAAGACGCTACCGAAAATATTTATCATCATTTAGGTTGAATGTTTTTACTTAAGGACACACTAAACTTTAAACATATGTTATTAGAATGTTTTTTAACTTACTAGTACCTAATTTAAAAAAAAAAAAAAAAAAAAGAACAACAAATATGTATATATCAATTATAAATTTGACAAGTACGAGTAGATCTCAATACTTTGCATGAATAATTTTGTGTTCAATTAAAAGATTAATGAGTCATTGTTCTAATTTAATTTTATATTTTCTTCTAATTATTTTAGCAAATGAAGGGGTGTGGGTCTGTTTTTATCCTTGCTTGGCTCTCGGTCATGAGAGAGACAGAGAGAGAGCGAGCGAGAGGCGAACATTGAAGGAAAGAGAGAGAGGCGAACAGGAGGCCTTCTGGTATGCGAACAGGAGGTGAACAGGAGATTTTCTGGTATACGAATAGGAGGCGAATAGCCTTCTAGTATGCGATTGACGATCAACGATTTTTTGATCTGCAAAATTAGGATTTCTGCTAGTATTGATCTGCTATAGGTCTCCACCAAAAGAAGAAGAAACAGAAGAAGAGGCCTTCTAGTCAAGGTGATTCTTCGATTTTTTGGGTCTTCTTATACTTCATCTCTTTTTCTTTTTTTTTGGAATTTCCTCAATATTGGTGGACTATTTTGTGCGAATCAGCCAAGTTGTGCCGAGTTGGAGCCAACTCACTGTGAGTCTCGTCCATTTTCTTCTTCCTTTCTCTGTTTTTTTTTTTTGTTTTTGTTGCCCAAATTTGGAATGCACCATAGCGGTCTGACTTGGTTCGACTCGACCGAGTCCAACCGATTTAGCTCCAAGTTGGGCCGATACCACCCAAATATCGGCGATATTAGTTCATCTCGTGATTTTTACGTTTTGAGTATCGTTATCGTAATGGTAGTGGCCGAGTCGTATCGGACTCGGCTGATACCTTTAACCATGGTCCAGCACTCCTCTCCTGCCTAGTTTAGTCATCCATCTACCTTTTCTTGCCCGATTCAGTGTTCCAACCATCCTTTCCTGCTCGATTCAGCAGTCCAGCAAGATTTCTTCCTTCTAACAGCAAGATTACTTTTCTTATTGTTATACAATTATAGAACCCAAGCAAGATAGTATCTCTTCCTCCCATGCCTCATCGTTACCACCAACCTCTTCTACCACGGTTCTCCTTAATGGTCTCATGACTTCCATTAAATTCAATGGGACCAATTATACTTTATGATCCCGATCCGTTCAAATCTTTCTTCGAGGCAAAGAATTTAAAAAATATTTGGTCAATCCTACCCAAGGAAGATATTTTTTGGTATGATTAATGAGAAAAAGAGGACGCTCAGATTATCTCTTTACTATTGAATAACATTGTACCTAATATTAGCTCTACTCTGCTCTGTCTTAACACTGCCAAAGACATATGACATCACTTGACCATTATGTATTCTGGTACAGGTAATTTTATTCGTGCTTATGAGGTGTGCATACAATATTTTCGTCTAGAGCAAGGTACTCTGAGTCTTGAGGATTAATACTCTCACATTCAAAAAGTTTGTGAGGAGTTAAAGCTCTACCATCCGTTCCCTACTGATGTAGTTTAGCAGAAGTAATATGATGATTTGAATGTTATTCGATTTTTTTGTAGGATTGAAACCTGAATATGAGTCTATTCGCTCTCAAATTTTGGGTGGCTCTAGCCTTCCCTCTCTACTTGAGGTTTTCTCTCGTTTATAGCGTACTCCTTTGTCTACTGGTCGTTCAGGCATTGATCATGGTGTTTTCACTTATCGCTCAACTTTTGTGGTGCCTAGTAGTCACGGTGATGGTCATCGAGGTGGACGTGATAATCGTGGTGGTCGTAGAGATCTGGGAGGTTGTACAAGAGGTCGTACGAGCAATCATAAGGGCCATAATGGACCTCATTCCTGTACTCACTGTGGTCGTGGAGGACACACTCTTGATTTTTGTTGGAATTTATATAGAAAACCTTCTAGTACTGCTAATCAGGTTTCCTATCAGGATGACACATTGGTTGTTATTTCTATACCTCGGTCAACTCCACCAGACTCTAGGTCAGTTACTATTATACTAGAGGAGTATGCTCAATTCATGTCCCACCAACAGGCTGTTCCATCTTCCTCCACAGCTACTTTTGCCCAATCAGGTACCACTTCCAGTTGTTTATTGTCCTCCACTCATAGTCCCTGGATCATAGACTCTAACGCTTCTGATCACATGACTGGTGCGTATGATGTCTAGTGTTACTCTAACTAATGGTACACACTCTAAAGTTTCAGGTTTGTGGACTATTCAGTTGAGTCGTGATATGTCGTTATCCTCCATGTTATTTGTTTCTTAGTTTTTTTTTAGTTTACTTTCTATTAGTAAGATTATTTGTTCTCTTAATTGTTTCATAATTTTTTATCCCTCTTATTGTGTATTTCAGGATCTCAAGACGAAGAGAAAGATTGGTACGGAACATGAAGCTGGTGGCCTATATTACTTTTACCATGATTCACCTACTCAGGCTCTACAGACCTCGTTGTCTCCTTTTCAATAGTATTGTCGTCTTGGACATCCCCCTCTCCGAAATCTGAAGCGCCAAGTTCCAAGTTTTAGTTATGTGATGTCTATGTCTTGTGAAGCTTGTCAACTAAGTAAGCATTACCGTGTGTCCTTTCAGTCTAAATCTTGTTCCTTTACCTCCTAGTAAACAAACTGTTAGTTAAATTTAATCCGAATGGCTCTGTGGAGCATCTCAAAGCCCATCTTGTTGCAAAGGGTTTTACTCAGACCTATAGTATTGATTACGAGTAGACTCCCTCCAGTTGCCAAAATCTCTTCTATTCATATCTCGATTTCTTTAGCTGCTAATCTTAATTGGTCCTTGTTTCAATTAGATGTCAAGAATGTCTACCTACATGGTGACTTGGTTGAAGAAATATACATAGAACAGCCACCTGAGTTTACTGCTTAGGGGAGTACGGTAAGAGTGTATTTCAGTTAATGAAATCTTTATATGGTTTGAAGCAATCACCGATGACATGGTTTGGTAAATTTTTAAATACAGTAAGTTTAGTCTTCTTCGATGTCAGACAGACAAATGTCGGATATGTTCTATTGGTGGTTTATGTAGATGATATTGTGATTACTAGAAATGATTCTGAGGGGATTGTCAAGTTAAAAACCTTCCTGCAAGACCAATTTCATACTAAATATTTAGTAAAACTCAGTTATTTTTTGGGTATTGAGGTAGCTTGATCTAAACAGGATATTTGTTTATCCCAAAGAAAATATGTACTTGACATGCTAGAGGAAACAGGTCTGTTGGGTGACAGACCAACTGATGTTCCTATGGATCCGAATTAAAAATTGTTAATGGATGATGGTGCACTATTTGAGAATCTGAGTCGGTATCACAGGTTGGTTGGGAAGCTCAATTATCTCACTATTACTCGACCAGATATTTCCTATGCAATTAGTATAGTAAGTCAATTTATGGGATGTCTTAGAGTACCACATTGAGAGGCAGTTACTCGTATGCTGTGATATCTCAAGCGTGCTTCTGGCCTTGGTCTGTTATATCGAGCTAATGGACATCTTAGAGTGGAAGGTTTCTCGTATACTAATTAGGTTGGCTCTCTTTTTTATCGGAGATCAACTACTGGTTATTGTATTTTCTTAGGAGGTAACGTTGTCTTATGGAAATATAAAAAACAATCCGTGTAACGAGATCCAATACTGAGGCTGAGTATAAGGTAATGTCGTATACAACGAGTGAGTTGACGTGGCTACTACACTTTCTTCAGGAAATTAGATTTTCAAGTTCAACCTCTTTTACAGTTGTTATGTGACAATTGAGCAGCTATCCATATCGCTGTCAATCCAGCGTTTCACGAAAGAACCAAATATATTGAAGTTGATTATCATTTTATTCAAGACAACATAGTAGCTAGAGAGATTACAACTCCATTTATGACATCTGAAGATAAGCTTGTAGATATGTTTACTAAAGCATTGAGTCATACACATCTTACATCAATTTGTTCCAAGCTTAAATTATAGATATATATATATATATATATATATATTCTAGCTTGAGTGGAAGTGTTAAGAGTATTAAGATATTATGTGTAAATATTAGAGGGTATATATGTCATTTGTATTATTACAAGTTAAACTATAAATACAAGTGTTTTGTGAGAGGTAAATTAAGTTTTTTACCACTCTCTGTCTTTCTCTAATATTGTGTTAATCCTCTCAACTTAACATAATCCATTGCAATGTTAATCAAAAAATTAATATTTATTAGTTTTTATTATTAATATTATATAATATATATGCTTTATTTTTAATATATTATAACTATTATTATCTAAAAAATACATAATATTAGTTTAATAGTCATATCCTTGCCGTATTCGTTTCCTATATTTTCGAATGTTGTCGTATCTCCGTATCCATACTGTATTGGATACAATACCCGTGTCCGTGTCCGTACTTCCTAGTTTCTTAGTCTCACTTGTCAAGTACCCATGCAAAGAAATAGCCTAAACACAGTAACAAACAAGTTTGTGAGCCAAACAAATCAGTGATCATGACAACTATGTGCTTCCTCTATTATAATTAGAAGAGAGGAGTTACGTCCAAGAGCTCAAACAACTCAACCCACTTCCTCTAGCACTAGTAGAATCCAAACTACCTTCCAACATCATTGCACAATATAAAAAGAGCAAATGAATCATGAACTAACAGAAAATAACAATTCATGACTAGAAAAATACCCAATAATTACTTCAAGTATAGAACCAAAAGCTTCATAGTGTATATAATCCATTAGCATGCCAAGAAAACAAGGAATATGGAATTTGCTTTCCTATAACGGTAGCAAACCAGCACAAACCAAACTGCCGAAAAGCAAATATGACAAAAAACCATGCTAAATTGATCGAATCGCATCCAAAGTTGAAGGGCATTGCCTCTTAACCCTAGACACACCACCTAGAAGAGAGTCGAACCTAAATGACCATGAAAGTGTTCAAAGCAGCCAGATTTCAGGTCAGCAAGCTCTCAAACCGAAAATCATTGAAAAATTAAAATCCAAGCAGATGACTCTGAAAAGATAACCATTATGTTTATACAGTGATGAAGAATCAAACCCTGGAATGGATTGTCCAACTAACTCCGTCCAGGTCGATTGCTGGCATCAGCAGGTTGAATGTTGATGTAAGCATGTAGTGAAACATATCTGAAGGGTCTGATCAGAGAGCTTTGATACCAAGTTAGACTGTAAGATTTCAAGGTTTGAAGGAGAAGAGAATTTTTGGAGAAGAATAAGAGAGGAGATATAAATATTGTGTGAAGTGTAATGCGTTGGGGTCAACTCCATCGCAACTTACGTATAAACACAATGAGCCATAAAAATACAAAAACCCATTAACTAAACTAAACATAACATCACATAACATAACAAGAACAAAACTTTAAAGCTTCTTACCTGACCCACGCAAGTCACAAATTTTGAAGCAAAAAGTTCCTCATCTGCAATTACAGGCCCAACCATATTATCACCAGGCACATCTTTATGGAAAAATATTCCTGCAAATCCAAGAGAAGATTTGGCTCCTGAATCATCTATGGAAAGTATCCGAGCATGAGGTTTTCTACTCAATATCGGCGCAGCATGTAAACAGTTGGGAGGTGTTGGTGTATCATCAGTATACTCTGCCTCTCCCGTGACCTGGAAATAGTGATAAGAGCAGCAATAAGTCAAACACTCACTTCTCTAGAAGAAATGCAACATCATGTAGTCACATTATTCCTGGAAAACAACAAACACATCCCAAGCCCCCAGGGTGGGGCAATTTTTGAGTTAACTAGCCGGCTCTAATGGGTAAAGCTCATAGGCACACAGTGAATTACACTTTTGTATCATCAAAAAGCTCCCTCACAGGTGGCACTCCTCTCTCCGGTGAGCGGGTCACACACGAACATGTAAAGAGCTTTGTAAGTTGTAACAAAGTATTCACATTATAGAAAAGATAAACAAATCAACAAAGATTAAAAAAAAATCAAGGAAAAAACTTTAAAACATAAAATTCTGTCAGTCCTCATTTCGTATCACTTAAATTTAATCTGTTTGATGTGGGAACATGTGTAGCTTAGGTCAAACATAAGATTTAATCATGGAGTGACATACTGTTTTAATGGATAGAAGTTCACCAGTTAAGAAACCTACTTTAAGAGCTCAATGATGCTATTAGCATAACAAGATGGGTCAAAAATGCTTTGTCTGACTCTGCCGAATAAATCGGACATTTTTCAAAATCTACAACCAATTCATTTGTGTTGCATTTTTTTATATGGTCAATTCACTGTGCTGTAATCATGCTGAACACATATTATAATCCATTTGTGGGTGCATGTACTTGTAGCTCCTCAATGACCAACAAATAGACAATAGACCACACTTCGAAAAAGAACGCATGCCCTGAAGTACTAGGCAACCACACCATAGGTCCATGTTAAGATACAGTAAAACACCCATAAAAGTATGCATATGCCAAAAGGAAACTGTAAATGAAATTAGAAAGTGATTAGCATCTAAGAAGCACAGATATAGACATGGGTGTTGTATCCGATACGACATAGACACGGGGATACTAAAAATTTCAATATAGGATATCGGTATGGCAAGAATACAGCAAATTAAAATAATATTATATATATTTTTTTATATAAATAACAGATTAATAATAAGAAGTAACATGATTGAGTAGTTGGTTAATATCTTACAATCTTATAATTGGACAATGGGCTAATGTGTAGAATTGGGCAGTCGACTAATACCAAAGTGCGTTGTGGGTAAATTTATTTTACAACTAATAAATAAATTATACCAAAAAAAGAATAAAAATATTAAAAAAAAGAAACATAGGAAAAGTCCCAGTTAAAATTGAGAGAGAGAGAGAGAGAGAGAAAGAGAAAAGAAAAAGAGAAGGGCAACCGACGGCAACACCCGTAGCAGATCCGAAGCACAGATCTGGTAACATAGATCATTAAAGCAGCAGAGAAGAAAAAGAAGGCTTGAAGAAGATTTGATAGCAGATCGATCGTTGAAGCTTTTGCCCCTTTTTGAAGTAGATCCGAGGCCTTCGGTTTGAAACATATCCAAAGCCTTCGCCTCTTCTTCTCTACTCTATGTCCAAGATTCCTTTTTTTTCTCTTTTCTCAGCCCCATATCCCCGATGTATCCGAATCGTCTCTAACTACCAAAAATCCTTGTTCGTTGTTCAAAACACCCGTAGAATGGTCAAACACGTGTCTGACACTGCCACGACAACCTCCCGACGAGTATCCGTGCTTCCTAGATTAGCATTAACCAACGGAAAAAAGTAGTCACGGCCTATGAGAATGCATCCCCAAAAGCCTTCCAATGTAATATAAAAATATCATTTCAAAGCTCTTCAAGTGCTCGAATGTTTTGGGGAAAACTATTAACTTGTTAAAAGGGCACTTTTGTAAATTTGTCATTATCTATGATAGTTACTCTTTCCAAACCAAGCACAAGGTTTGCCAATACTAAAAAAAGATCTCCTATGAGCAGAATAGTTCAGAAAGAAATGATTACTGTCATCGATCTCATGAAAAGTCCAGCGGCGTTAAAAGTGCAGATACTTTTGCAGGTATGTATGCAAATCACAGTAAGGAACCACCATATTAGAGTATTTGACAACTTGCTAGACCAATCTATATTAAAAGAAATCAAAAACAGAGAAATGGTATAAGCTTCTAAATTTAGGAATTGATTTCAGAGAAAATAAAAAGATGGAATGGTAGCAAAGAAAACAATTAACACCTTGATGAATCAATTATTCAGCACAAAAACTTGAACAAGGATGCCCAAATAGTTTCTAAAAGAGAACTTGAAAAAAAAAGGTTGCAGTCATAGCTTGGAGAAGAATGCATCATAGCCAATTACATTCCCAGAACATACTAAAATGCACACCAAGATGCAAATATCATCAAACATAGAATAATAGTGCTGGTAGAGTTCACACCTGAAGTCTTGCAGATTGATGAACCTCTGGATGCCCCACTGCAGTCCCATTTTTCATAGTTTCAAAGTCCTGACTTCCCATAACAGATGGCCGGTGAAATGATTTTATAGCGGATAGATGAGATAATGGTACACTTTCAGCATCCATTTGTTGAGAAACCCACAGGAAAAATTTGAAGAAGAAGCTTAGAGTCAAAGATCTCCGGAACTCCACCATCCCACCTGGTGCATCTTCCTTCAGAAAAATGTCCTTCTCCAAGACTTTCAAGGCACCCTGCAACAGCTCCTTGTTCCAAATCTTCCCAATTAGAAAATCTTTTGTTCTTGATGCACGAAGAGAAAGAGGAGCAACTCCACCATAAACAATTGATGCATCTGAAATGACCCACTTTTGATTCTTCTCTTCAAGAACAACCCGCATTCCAGCATTTACAATTGCAATATCATCATCCCTCCTGTGAGCCTGCTTAAATTCTTTCACATGCTCAAGTGGTTGAGTCCAAGGTAAAAATATTGAGAGTAAAATTTCACCACTTGCCAAATCCACCTTACGATAACCTAAGAAGAAATTTTCTGCCAGGGTTGTTCTAATGTTTCCTTTGCAATCAATGATTCGAAACATTGCTCTTGCCGCCATCCAGAGAGGGTTCAAGTCCGATATAGGACTGGCAGTACAGATATTACCACCAACAGATGCCACATTCTTTATCTGTGTTCCAGCAAACCATTTTATCTGTTCAATGAAGGCCCTACAAGACGAGGTTTCATTAGATGCACGCTCTGCTGTAACCTTTTTTAAAACTTTCACCAGTTCTGACAGTCTTACAGCAGCACCTATCTCCATGCCATCATCCTTCACACTTAGCATATTCAGTTCAGGTACATGAGTAACAGAGATCAGAACTGGGTAATGCATACTTTTTAACCTCATTTCAATCCCCACCTCAGTGTTACCTACAACTAATTTTGCATCCAGGTATCTAGCTTTTAGGTCAAAAACATGTTGAAGTCCTATGGGTCTAAACCACTTAAGCCCACCAAATCCGCTCAAGTTCAAATAACACAATTTCCTCAATAGCAGCTCAGGAGGAAATATGAGCTCTTTGTTGGTGTAGGTGGTCCCATCTATTTCACTGTAAGAGACAGGCCTATATCCATGATTGCAACCCATACTCTGTTCAATGGTCTCTTTGTCGCCTGCAGTTTCCGATCCACAAGAACATGGTTTACCGGTGGAAGGGCAAACAAACTCACCCTTATTGAGTTTCTGTGCAGATCTATCAGTGTATAGTGTATCATTAGTTTTGGCAAAGACTCGAAATGAATCAACAATCGGTCTGTAACCTGTACATCGACACAAATTTCCTGCAAGACTTTCTTCAATCTGCTCATCACTAGGTGCTTTTTGACTTGACCTTAACAAAGCGTACATGGACATAATAAAACCAGGCGTACAAAATCCACATTGTGAGCCATGAGCACTTGCTAATGATTCCTGCACAATTTTATGGGCATTCCAGACATGCTATAGATGTAATAATCATGAACTATGTGAAGCACAAGAACACAGCAAAAAACATTCCTAGTAGAAGAAACCTATGCTGCTACAATATCCAGAAAATGAGGAAGTAATCATGTAAATTAGGACTTCTAAAGAGTTTGTAACGACTTGGCTACATTTTTCCATTAACTATAATGATTGAACAGCTTTACCCTATCAGAGTTATTATAATCATTAATTCTCTTGAATAACTGAAATCTTGAGGCAGGCACAAAAACTGAGCAAGAGTAGCTTTTCAGGTGCTTGGTTCTCCATTTCCTGGGGTTGATGGATACCACTTGATACCCCGCAAGTAAAAAAAAGGGTGAATACCCTCACCACTCCAGGCATATAATATATAGATTGTATTGTCAAGTTTTAGAAATAGATGATGATGTAGTAAATCATTATGTGCTTTTTTGACTAAAAACAGCTGTTCATAAAATTAAAATTAAATATAATTATGGTTATATTACCCCCACAATGTTCATAAAATTAAATATAAAACTAAAAGCAGTGGGGCTACATTCCGCAGCTAGTAACATGTCAAGTTTGGGCAAGATCAGCCTGGAATACATCAGGCAAGAATACATGGTTCAGATCCATCTACTTTATAATCAAGTTAGACCATGCAAACCCAAAGTAACAAGTTTATGTCCACAGTCAACTTATCTATTTAGAAATATAAATTAAAGGCTTATTCTTACTGTAAAGATAATATCTAGATATCAGATAACAAAATAATTAAGAAATATTAATCAGGTGTGTGGGCGTATATACATTTTTGGAGGGCAATTAGTGTCCGGCCGACATATAAGTAGGCCAATATACAACAAGGTTGGCAAAATCCAAACTCAAACTAGTTTATTTTCAGCAAGAAGGACAGCTCAGGATAGAATTTCCATGCCAGCGGTGGTATGAACTCTGATGCTAAATATCAAACTTTGAATCCCATACTTCCTACAGAATCGTACTTTTGAAGTCTCTCTGGAAAAATCCGAATTTTCAATCCGATCACAGACTTCAACAATTTAAATTAATTCATCTAAAATCTCAATAGTTCTATCATTTGATGGCCAAATGGATGTCAAATATAACAACAATGGTCGCTTTAGAAAATTACATTTAATTCAGAGATTATAACTTCTATGAATTAGAAGAAAAAAATTGTTCAGCTAAGAAGATGTATCTTTCATAGGGAAGTCCTCAGTTTGAACAATATTATCATAGACAAAGTTCACAAAGCTAACTCGTAATATATGGATCCAGAGCATGCAAATCAGGAAGAGGCAATTCTGAAAATTTTCATGTAACACATACTGGAGTATGAGTAGTGGACTTTAGTATTACATTTAAACTTATCTGATATTGACTTTAAGCTGATACACCGCACAACTTATTTCATTTATCTCACATTTGATCTTAGGAGTCCAAGGCTACTTTGGGCAGCATTGACCATGTGCACTAACCCATAGTCTATGGGCCTTATTATTGGTCAGAATCCTACATTTGCATTCGCTTGGAAACCTAATAGACAAAAATTCTATTTGAATCACATATTCATGAGTTCGCATTTTGAAGTCCTTGTGTTAGCAGAATTTGCAGAAACTCTATAGCTTAAAATTTTCAGTGCTTTTCTTCAGGCCATGGTCAGAGTTTCTGATAGAGAACGAAAAGGGATTGGCTGAGCTTCAATTGAAGAATTGAATTTTATTATTTGTTTTAGTATTATTTTATTAGTTAGAGAATATTTGTTTGACTAGGAGTATTAATTAGAGTTTGATTAGGAAATTTTTATAGAGTTATAGTAGGATAAGGATTTGAGAGTTTGATTATGAAACTCTTTTAGTATTTTAGTAGGAAAGTAGTTTTTATTTTAGTAAGGAACTTTGCCTATAAATAATGGTGTAATCTCAACTATTTTAATTAGATTGATTATGAATAAGAATTGAGTATTCTCTGCGAAGATTTATGTGTTTCTTCACCGATTCCTTGCGAGGATGAGGTAATCCCTTTTCACCCCTAGAAATTTCTTCTTCTCTTTCTATTTTCTGATTTCTAGACCTACCCGATTTACATCAATTGGTATCAGAGCCCAATTTCGATTTGTGAAAAAAAAAATTACTGTTAATCATGTAGTACTGTTCATACCCCAGAATTATAAAAAAAAAATCTCTAAATTCTACTCCAATCAAGATGGTGACTAATGCCGAATTAAGTGCTAGAGTTGAAGCATATGATTCACACTTAGATGTGCTCCAAGGATCAGTAGATTCACTCCAAGGATCAGTGGATTCACTCCAAGGTTCAATGGATTCGCTCCAAGCATCAATGGAATATACACATGAAGGTATACACAAGTTGGCTGCCATGTTTGGAGTTAAGCTCCCAAACCAGGATCTTGCGAACAAGGTAAATTTTGATTCATCTTCTTCATCCATTGATCATCCACAAATAGTTGAACAAGTTTTGCCCCGACAAATTTCTCCACAACTGCAAGTACCAGTTCAATTGAATGATGAGCTTAAATTTGATGCAGTTGATGAGCCTAAAAATTCTCCTCATCATACATCAATTGTTTTTGATGAATCGATCTCAAAGGATCTTCCTACAGATGAAGTTACGCAAGTTTCAAACGTGATTTTTTTAGATGGGGTTGCTACTTTTTCGTCAACATCCTTACCAGCCTTTTATCTGGAACAAAGTGAAAAGGTAATGAAGATTCGAGATATAGATTCCTCCCATTGTGATATTCTATATTATGTCACTAAAGGGAAATCTTATTTCTATGCTATCGGGTTTGAAGATGTGTTTCACCGTCTGATGTCAATTCTCTTGGAGTATTCTTACTACAACAACTCTTCGGAGAAGAGTTTTTTTCGGCCGAGGAGAATTGATAGAGAACGAAAAGGGATTGGATGAGCTTCAATTGAAGAATTGAATTTTATTATTTGTTTTAGTATTATTTTATTAGTTAGGGAATATTTGTTTGACTAGGAATATTAATTAGAGTTTGATTAGGAAATTTTTATAGAGTTATAGTAGGATAAGCATTTGAGAGTTTGATTATGAAACTCTTTTAGTATTTTAGTAGGAAAGTAGTTTTTATTTTAGTAGGGGACTTTGCCTATAAATAATGGTGTAATCCCAACTATTTTAATTAGAGTGATTATGAATAAGAATTGAGTATTCTCTGCGGAGATTTATGTATTTCTTCACCGATTCCTTACGAGGATGAGGTAATCCCTTTTCACCCCTCTTATTTCTTCTTCTCTTTCTATTATCTGATTTCTAGACCTACCCGACTTACATCAATTTCTCTTTCACAAATAAAAATCAAAAAGGGGCAACTTCAGTATTTTCTTTGTGGGACACTTCTGGAGAATATGAAACATAAGATTAAATTCAATTTAATATGATGCTGGCAACAATTGATTAGTTCTTTATCCAATTTCAGCAACGTAGCCAAAGTTTGTGGATCTTAATTTTTGTCTGCTAGCAGTTTAGGATGGTCTTTAGAGCATTGAGTCATAAAAAAAAATTATTGGTAGTTTATCTTTTACCTACTCCTTGTCAAAGTGAAGTTTGGCAACATTACAAAGAGGAAACTCACTTTACACATAGTTAAAAGCATGCTTTGCTATCCATCAAAATTTTTATTACCTCATCATAATCTACCTCTATAGAACGATTATGCCCGACTAAATTTTTTGAAACATCCTTATTGACACTTATTCAGTATTTTACACAAAATTTAAAGGATCAAATTAACATTTCAAGTTTACAGTTTTCACTGGATATTTCTGTGGTCTGCGAGATGAGTCACTGCTTAAGCTCGGTTATTATTTCTATCCAACAGCAAGTAACGTGAAAATCCAAAAAAACAAACGTAGGGCAGTTTGTTCCAGACTTATTATCCACAAATTAGGCTGCCCATTAACCGACATACACAATGGTGAGCACGAAAAAGTTTTTGAAGTGATTCTAACTAATATCAGATTGTAAAGCTTATAAAGGGTAGCAGTTCAGAGCCATAGGAACTCTGAAGCTTTTTAAAGAACACTACCAATAGCAAAGAGGATGCTGCCAACAAAAGCACATACCTGAATTGGATGCAAGCCATGTCTGCGATTCCCTACTCCCTCCACTGTAATGATATGCATCCCCTCTACTGAGTATAGAGGAGCCAAGCAAGCATTGACTGCATGGTGCCTACAAAGATAATTAAGTTAAAAAAGGCAAAATGCATATTGCATTACCACACGAAGTTGATAAAAGTATAATGGAGCTCAAACTGGGAGAAACTTACGTACAAGATGTAGAAAGGATTACCCCATCAATGCAGTTTTTCCACATAAATTTGAAACAAGCAAAGAAAGGAAAAGGAGAAGAAGGAGAGAAAGGAGATACACAAAAATTAGGGTTTTCTTTAGTTGAATGATAAAATTGATATTAGGGTTTATGAGAGAAAAAAGATGGGACGAAGAGAGAGAGAGATTGAGAGAAATAATCAGTTGTGTAGACAATGTTGCCCTACACTCCCTTCTTTATAATAAACTGACATTATGAGTAATTATATTATTACCCTACACCACTAATAATCTAAAATAAGTACTCTAAAACTCTCCCTCAAGCTGGAGCATTCAGATCAAAGATGCCCAAGTTTAAACAAAGATTATTGAAGACAAATCGAGCCAATGATTTGGTAAGGATGTCACTCAGCTGATTACTAGACTTGATGTATGGTGTGATAATCTTTTTACGCATCAAGAGATCTCGAATAAAATGACAATCCACTTCAAAGTATTTAATCCTCTCATAGAATACCGGATTGTTGGTAATGAATATAACTTTTTGGTTGCCACAATGCAGCTCCATAGGAGAGGGCACACCGATACCCATATCACGAAGTAGTGAATAAACCCAAAACATCTCACACAAAATATGAGTCATGGCCCGATATTCAACCTATACGCTCGAACGAGCAACCATATTATATTTCTTACTACGCAAAGTAACGAGATTACTACCAATCAATGTATAATAACCTGAAGTAGACTGTATATCATTACGACTACCTGCCCAATCAGCATCAAAAAATCCAATAACAATCATGGAGGATGAAGGATGATATAATAATCCTTTAACCAATGCTCTTTTCAGATATCGAAGAATATGACAAATAGCATCCTAATGAGACTTACGAGGAGCACATATGAACTGACTAACTACACCAACAACATAGATGATATTAGGACATGTAACTATAAGATAACTGAGCTTACCAACCAACCTTCAATAACACCCTACATTACCAAACACTTCACCACTGACAACATCCAACTTGACCGTGGAGTCTGTGGGAGTATTAATTGGACGTGCACCAAGACTACCAGTTTTCAACAGTAAATTCAATACATATTTCCGTTGGCACAAACTGATACTTTCTTTTGACAGAAAAACTTCAATCCCAATAAAATATCGAAGAAGATCTAAGTCTTTCATATGAAATTTAGAGGCGGCCCAACCTTATGGCTCATAAAGCGTGGGCTTTAAGTCCCATAATTTGAGAACGCCCCATAATTTTAATTATATAGTTAGTCCACATCAAAAGTTTAAATCTATGAAAATGTTAAGCCCTATCAAGATTCCACAAAAAAATTAAGCCCAATCAAAATTTTTAATTTCAATAATTTGGGCCTATGATCTAACTCATAACATTAGAAATCCAAAAATTCAAAAGTTAAAAAAAATAAAAGTACAAAAAATATCTACTCAAAAATCAACTCATATTTACATCACACATCCTCTCTCTTTCTCTCTCTAGTAAAATATAGAAACAAAAGTTAATTTTACCTCACACATCCTCTCTCTTTCTCTCTCTAGTAAAATATAGAAACAAAAGCTAAAATTAAGCCCTCTTCTCTTTCTAGTAAAAAATAAAAGCAAAAATTAAAACACCTCTCTCGACAACACTGTCCCTCCCTCTCATTCTCTACCAAGCGTAACACATCTCCCTCTCTCTCTCACATACACACAAGAAAAAAATTAATTAATTTTAAATAAAAAATTTAATAGCAAAAATAAAAAGATCTCATTCGATGTTATCGTTTTAGACCTCAAATTCCCTTGAGTCGCCAATGATGAAAATGATTCCCCAAATGAACCTTAAAGTGGGTAATACTATTTGCATTATCACTGGTACAGATAATGTCATCAACATACACAATAAGAATAATAACACTTGTGAAAAAATGACGAATAAAAACTGAATGGTCTAAAGTAAAACACTGAAAACCATAGTACAGAATAATAGGACTGAACTTATCAAACCAGGCACGTGGTGATTGTTTCAAACCATACAGTACTTTCTTCAGACGACACATTACTTGTTCCTTACCAGATATAATATAACCTAGAGGTTGTACCATACATACGACTATAACTCCTCCTGCAAGTCTCCATGTCAAAAGGTATTATTGATGTCCAATTGATACGAAGGTCAATCATAACTCACAACAACAGAAATAAGAACTCTAACAGAATTAAGATGAGCAATAGGAGAGAAAGTCTTATAGTAATCCACACTGTCTGTGTAGTCTTTGGCAACCAGACATGCCTTGAGACGCTAAACTGAACCATCAGAATGTTACTTAACTTTATAGACCCAACGACAATTGACAGACTGTTTACCAGAAGGAATAAAAATAAGGTTCCATGTATGATTCTCATTAAGGGCTTTCATTTTCTAATTCATAGTCAATTTCCAATCAGGAGATGTTAGTACCTATTGAAAAGAACTAGAACAAATATCGAAGACAAAGTCAATGCAAAATAACAAAAGAATGGAGAAAACCGATGCACAGAAACAAAATTAGAAATGGGATGTTTTGTAAAATTATAGGTAGCTTTCCTCAATACAATAGGTAAATCAGAAGATGATGAACTAGCTAACGGATCAAGGGGCAAGACCTCAATAGAATTAGGTGATGGTTGTGGAGTTAGAACTTATAAAACAACCTGTCTGTCCTTTGAACAATGATAAATCTACAAGGGATGAGGACTCGAGGAGAAAGAAGATACACAGTCTAGCACAATAGGCAACAAGGGCTCCCCCTAACTCGAAAATACTAAATCTAGGGAAAGTATATTGTCTGACACAAAAAAGATGTAAGATAACTCAAAAAATGCGACATCAGCACTGACATAGTATCAACGAAAAATAAGGTCATAGCAGTGATAACCTTTCTGAGTATAAGAATATCCCAAAAAGATACACTTAACTGAGTAAAGCGAAAGTTTTTTTGTACCCAATTCAAGGAGATGAACAAATGCAAAACAACCAAAGACATGAGAAATGAGACTAAATGGTGATTTATTAGGACAAAGTAACGTGAAAGAAGATTTGTTGTTCAAAATGAGAGAAGGCTTGCAATTAATAACATAAACTAAAGTAGGTAAGAGTAGCATCAGCCCAATATAATTTTGACCGTCGTATCCTCCTGGTTTTCTATAGAGTAAAAATTATCTCTGTTTCACCTCCTACCTTGGATAATGTGTCCTTCACCTTTTTATAATACTAAAAAAAAAAAGGAAATATGGGTCCTACAGTAAACAATGTATACGAACCCCAGGCTCCCACACCAACTCAAAACCAGGGAAAAAAGGGAAAAATATGTAAACGAGGAAAAAACAACAGAAAACTCTCCCACTTTCAAGAGAATAGGCTACACCTGTCCCGTATAGGTATCTGATATTTCTTTCAGATTTGCAGCCTATGTTGAATAGTGTTACAACATTACCAAAGCATACTTTGGAAAACAAAATGCATTAGAACTCACTACCTTAAAAAAATCCAGTGAAAAAAATGTCCACAATCTGTCCTAAGGATTGGACTTGAAAAATTACAAAAGATATCACTACACTGTAAAGAATTATAATCCACTGAAAAAAAATGTTCACAGTATGTCCAGTGTCAGGTAGTTTATGCAAGCAATTGCCACGTTCAGGTACTAACCATAAATCATTACCTATGTTGAGGGAAGAAGAGAACCAGACATACCAAATACTTGAGACACATAAGGAAAGAGACGGAGAGAAAGACTCACACACATTTCTTCGAATTTCGATCAAAGTAAGAGACCATCACAGTGCACGCCCCACAACCACCTTCACCACAGCCTAGCTTTGTCCCTGTCAAACCTATGTCTACATATACATATAGAAGAAACATCAGATAACACGAAAAATGGAAAGAATTGAGCCAAAAACTAAACACGAACACAAGCATGTATACACATATATCAATATGTATGAGACGAACTGGCAGAAGAAATTTGGAAAAAACAACGAAACGAAAAAAAAAATGAAAAGGGTCTTGAAAAGCCGTAAAGAAACTGAACATAATTCATCTACCAACATGATGAACTTCTTGTCAAATCAAATATTAATTTTCCTTTGTTTTTCTTGTTTATTTCTTCAGTTTTCCCAGCAACAAAGCAGAGAAGGACAATCGAACTTCAATACCCAAAAAAATTAAGAAACGCAAAACCCATTTACCTCTGAGATATTCAAGTAGAGTCATATGAGCTAATCCATCAGGAAGTACACGACGAACCCCATTCACGTACAAGATTGGCTCCGTCGACTCCATCTCCAATTTATCTTCGGTCTTCAACGACCCCATCTCTCTGTGCGAGTCCTTGTGTGTAAAAAACTGTATATAGATATATGTACACGAATTCAGTATCGACCCTGATGGTTGAAATTCAAGTTTTCTATCAGAAATAGAATCGGAGCTGGTACTCAAGAATCAGAGCTTGGAATATCAGCAAACACATACGTGAGTGCGTGCGTGGATATGTAAAGCGTTAATTTTTAGAAAAATTATACTTTGAGTCCTTTAATTATGATTCTTTTTTTTATTTTATCCCTTAAATTATTAAATTTTATATTATCCCCTATACTAATTTAATTATTTAACATCACCTTAATATCTTTTTAGAATGAAATTTTCTGATATATTGGGGCTTGGAGAGGTGACAAAAGTGTAGATGTCCCAATGCTTGTGACGGCTTGGAGAGGTGATGAAGGTGTAGATGTGAGTATGTTTACGGCCTATGGGACTATGATAGGTGGTCTTAGGGATTAGGAGGTGTGGTTGGTTTGATGGTGTACACGTTTGGTATGTTGGCCTAGCGGTGTAGATGGGTGGGTGTGAGTGTGAGTTGTGGAGTGACAGTGAGGGTGGTGTACGAGTAAGTGTGGTTTTCGTTATTGGAAGATGCTGTGACAGTGGCGATAAGAGTGGGGGTGTAGATTAAGGGTGGTTGTGGTTGTTAGAGGGTTGCAGTTACAGGGGCAATGGATTGTTCTAAGTTGGTTGCTTAAGTAAATGGAGACAAAGAAGAATATATAGTATAGGGATAGAAAGTATAGAAAGGTTGTATAAGTATTTTGAAAGTAAAAATTGCATCACATCAACATTTTTTTCTTTGTCAGTAATAAAGATTTACGATATGATATGAAGTGTGATTGAAATGGATAGAAGAACCAAAAAAAAGTGTAATAAAATTTCAGGTGAGATATGGGGTGACATTGAAATTAGGCTTAATGGTGCAGATGAAATTTACCATAACTAATAAGAATTGCTTGATTAGTGATGCAGAAAATTTATAAAGCTTTTGTACTTTCTTTTTTTACCCAATCAATCAGAATATCAGATATCTTAATCACTGATAATTTAATAAAAAGACAAAAAATGTTTAATGACCTTTCCTAAAATAAATACATTATCCTTAATTTATTATCTCTTAAATTATTATCTCCATTTGAAATTGTTGAATTTTCTAAGGATTATCTTTGACAATTCCAACGCAGACAAGATCAAGGTAAGGCTGTTAGTGAGTGTTCATGTTAATCTTCCATCAGTAGTCAAATGGTCTGCTCCTCCGGTGGGTTTTTGTAAAATAAATTTTGGTGGCAGCAGTCTTTAATTCTTGTGGATGCTCAGGCGTGGGAGTGGTGCTGTGGAATCATGAAGGACATTTTTTGGAAGGCTTGAGACTTAAATTGGTTGGACAACTAAGTGCTAATAACATTGAAGCTTGGGCTGCTTTCTCTGCAGTTCGTCTTGCACATGAACTTGGTCTTAGCAGGATTGTTTTAGAAGGTAATTCCAATGTAACTATTGATGCTATTCAGAAGACTCAGTCAGATTTGTCGTAGTTAGGAAATTTTGTAGAGAAGATTCAGGCTTGGGGTTCATCTTTCGAGTCTTTCTCAGTTTTTTGAATTTGTAGGGGAGGTAATGAAGTTGCTAATTGTCTTGCTCATTTTGCTGTGAATTGTGGTTATCAATCTCTATGGTTGAAAGACGAGGTTCTTTTTTTCTTATTATCTTCCCTCCATTAAGATGTACTCCTCTCTAGTCAAATGGAATATATATCGTTATTTTGTCAAAAAAAAAAAAAACTCATTCTTCAATTGTCTTTAAAATTGCTAAAAAAAATGTCACATACACCTCATAAAAATGTCACATAAAATCAATAATTTGAGGGACCACAACAGTATTTATCAATTACCACATAACCATTTAAACTAAAATTAAAAATTCTAAGGTTTAAAGTGGAACAATTAAAAGAATATAAACCAAAATACGATGGGATGCATATTTCACATACTCAAAAATATATTCCTTCCTTCTCTTTTTGTTAAGAGTAAATTGAATTTATGGTTACCCATAAAAAATAAATAGAGTAATACAATTTTTATCATAAAATGAGAAGTCGTAGAGTTAAATTTGGATTTGGATACTCTTCAATCACAAGAAGAGGATTTTGGATCGTTCCATGCATCGGTTAGCAAATGCGTAAGGCTTGACGAAAGGTAGGATAAAAACCTATGTGTCGTATTCAATTATTAGTTATTTTTCGTGTCTAAAGGCACAAAATAAAAAAAAATGTCAACAATAAACATATTTGTATTTACCTCCAAAATTAAATTACAAAAATAGAGGAAAGAGAAATAAATTTAAACACCAGATATAGTGAAGTGAGTGGTGTTGACATCAGTGGTAGTGGTGGGAGATGGTAATGATTGTGATGGGTGACGACGATCAATCATAATGGTGGCAACCATACTTGACAATTGTGATACTGGTGGTTGTTGTGGAAGAGGTGGTGGTGAAGTGGTAGTGGTGGGGTGGGGCTATAAGGGTGGTGGTAGGGTGGCGGTAACGGTGTTGATGGTGGGGCGATGGGAGTGGTAGTGGTGGTGGGACAGTTTCAAATATTATGTTTTTTTAATACTTATGAGAAATTATAAGTCTTATAAGCACTTTTACAAAGTTGTCACAAACACAACATTGGAAATCCATTTTCTCCATTAAAATTGGGGTGTTAATACTGACGGTCAAATTAATTTTAAAATAAAATCTAAAGAGATCTTAACCGCGAAAAACAAAAGTCATTTTGTTTATCTTTTGAGATTTAAATTATATTGTACTTTATTATATAGATATTGATTATTTACGACATGGGAGATAATAAGACGCGTGAAAATGATAGGCACGTAGATTGTGGACTAAGTGCTTCTTTTTTAAACATCATTAAAAAAGAGTAATGTTATTTGAATCTAAAAATATGACATAATTTGTTAACTTAGTGATGCAGTTTCATTGAAATCATTAAATTAACATAAAATCTCAATGTTTGAAGAGACTCACGGTTAATCTAAATGTTATAATAAATTAAGTTAACAAATTAGGTCTTAATAATATTGCTCTTAAAAAAGAGAGCTATAAGAATACATCTATCACTATTGATTAAAATATTTTTCTCTCTTTAATTTACAAGATTAGTAGATTGAACTCGAAATCTCAAGCATATTGACGTCTAAAGCCAATACCTAATAGGAATGGGTTCAGGGGTCCATTGTTTTGTATGTCAGTTTAGGAAATTCTATTTTTTTGTCCTTGTGTGTGCCCAGACTTGCATGGGAACTGATGATGCACAAAACTGACTATGTACAATTAAATTAGTCGAGTATGTAGTGTAAAATAATTAGGTGACCAAACTACTGAAGGCGACAACGGTTGCCGGCGAACTCTATTAATGAAAGAATACAAAATAGTAGAAGAGAGAGAGTAAGAGTACGCTCAAGGTGAGGTGTATATCCTTGAGCTTTTGAGTGGACTTTTTCTAAACTCTTTGACTTTTTCTAGACTCTTGAGCTTTTGGGTGGACTGAAACCATAAATTAGGTTTGACTTGCCTTTTGATGATTTGGACTAAACCCATGAATTGAGCCCAAACTTGGTCTGAATTTGGGCTCGTAAGGAACAATCAATTTAAAAATAGAGAAGAACGAATCCAAAGTCTATATATAGATGCAATTTCAATATTAACCAATCAGTCAAAGCGTAACCTCAAGAAACAAAAAAAATCAATACTTGGGGTTTAGTTTGAGATACCCCCATTTTTTCTTATGAATGGGTGTTTTGTTTTTATATGAGATCTGCTCATCCATGTTATGCTCTACTTGAGTCCCTAGGGTGGTTAAATTTTTTTCTTAGACATTCTAATATTTATATTACTTTAAAAAGTTAGCATATTTGAAAAATATTTGTTTCACTTTTATCCTCCAAAATCACAACTATTTCATTTTTATCCCTCAACATTAAAGTCAAAATAAACTTAAGTCTCATCATGTTCCAAAAAAAAAACCTATGCTTCCCATTCTCCTCTCTCCTCTATTGTTTCATATTCATCTCCTCCCACTCCAAATAAACCTATTCCTATCTCTTTTTTATCTCTTCCAAAATCTCTCGATGTTCTCCTCTTTCTCCCTCTCTTTCTCTACTACTCTCAACATGTGTTGCTTCACACTTTCAATTCTCTTGTCATCTCAACGTTTGGTGCATCTCTACTTTTTGTAGTATTGTTTTTCTGCTGATATCTATTATAAGTTTTTTTTTTGCGAATTCATCCCATATTTTATGATATCAACAAAATTGAACTTTCACAGAAAAATCAAGCACAAACGATGATATTAGCATCCTGAAGAATAGTAAAAATTTAGTTACAAAGTCTAATGAATTGCTTGTTTTAAGTAATAACAATAAAAAAATAGTGTTATAATTATCACGAATACAAATCACAACCAAACAATTTAGTGGATATGTTTATTGGACATTTTAATTAGCTTTGGTTGACTTTCACCAATATTGTTGTGCTACATAATTTGAAGAAGGAGATTTAAATAGTTTCCTCAAAGTTAGGTATGTGTGCTGCTTTTTAATTTAAAAAAGGGAATTTCATTTTTTATCAGCTAATTTGCAGGATGAACTATTGGTCTGGGCCATCCAAAATTTTCAAGAATTTTAGATCTAATGCATTATTATTTATTTGTCATACATATGAATTGTTATTTTTGAGTGTTTTAATTTGTATTGTGATAATCATTTGCTTGTATTTGGTCTGATCTCCACTATGCAACTGAGCTATCAGTTTACAGATTTACAATAAAATATAAATTTTGATATTTGTAAGATGCCTAAAAACAAAAAACAAAAAAACTACAAATTATTATATTAATTTAAAATAGTTCATATGCAGCACACATGAGTATTTCATTCTTAGAAATTCCAGTATGGTCATTTAATAATAATTCAACCAAGCAATATTTTATTATAAAAGTAGTAAATAAAAATTATAATAACTCGAAATAATTCACGTGCAACACACGTGTGCCCTAACTAGTTATTTTATAGATCTATACTTGATACTTGTGCTTTGCTAATTTTGTGTTACTTGTTGTTTTACTTCTTCAATTTGAAAATTACATTTTCAAAAGCCATGTGAAACAATTTTGATGACAATGAAATAATATTCTTCCATTTGCTGCCTAATGTGTTAATGTATGCCCCCTTCTCTCTCTCTCTCTTTTTTTCATATACACACACAGTGACAAAATGACTCTGCATGTATTTTAATTGTTGTCTTGTATATGTTCCCTATAGTTGATGAATGGATTCTGCTACGTATTCATGTGTTTAGTTTACCATTTATTAGCTCTCACAGGAAGCATTCATTGTATGAGATAACAGTGGAGCCTATCATATTTGAGTAGTATTATTTTTACTTCGTGGTCAAATATTATATTTTTCTACTTAAATCCATCGGGTTTATCTTGGATTTCATGAAACTAATATGACTTATTTATTATTCCTGTTATAAGGTGACAACAAGTGAACAAATGATACAATAGTACTACGACTTATTTCTCTCTCTCGACCAAACTCACCATCATAAAATAGAAGTTCACTTGATCTTTAGACGTATAAAATTGAGTAAAAAAATTTTTAATGCCACAAAGTGTTCAAAAATACCTAGTCCAGAAATGAAAAAAAAAATCAAAAATTTTCTTCATCCAATACCACTTAAACAATTTTGTCAAATCTTATTCATGTTTGACACTGATCCGATCAGTTTATTCTTCATGTCAAGGAATTGAATAAAATCCCTAGTTCTCTTTGCCTCTGCTTCAACTTTAAAAGTGTAAACCCAAGCGCAGGTTGAGCAGAGTAATAATTTCTCGGAAGTCCGAGGTCGATCCCACGAGGAATTGCAACAAGAAAACAATCACACGAAAACTAAAAATACTTCAAAAGGAAAACAGTTCGTTTGAAGAGTTGTTGGATGACAAAGATTGGTTTTGGTAAATAAAATAATAATAAAAATACTAGAGCATTAGG
>CM042187.1:18529109-18563714 GCA_023539305.1 Ilex asprella
TGAAGATTTAATCAAATCAGTTGAAACAGAAATTTCCGGATCAAATTTATCTATCTCTAACATACAAGATTTCTCCAGCAGACATGCTTCAAGTGGGTCAAATAGAGAAGAATCATATACTTTGCTTGGAACAATAGATTCAATCATATTCACTTCATATGCATCCTCGTCAATAATCCCAGGTTGTTTGCACACATGAAAAATGTTGAGCTCTAATGTCATATTCTCAAAAGTTAATTTCATCACACCATTCCTGCAATTAATTAAAGCATTTGAAGTTGCAAGGAAAGGTCTGCCTAAAATCACAGGAATTTGAGCATTAGCATTTAGTACAGGTTGAGTATCCAAAATTATGAAATCCACAGGAAAATAAAATTTGTCAACCTGCACTAAGACATCCTCCACCATACCCCTTGGAATTTTAACCGATCTGTCAGCTAATTGAAGTGTAACTGAAGTGGGTTTCAACTCACCCAACCCTAGTTGTTCATATACTGAATAAGGGAGCAAGTTCACACTAGCTCCTAGATCCAATAATGCTTGTTCAATTCTATGGTTGCCTATGACACAAGAGATAGTAGGACAACGTGGGTCTTTGTACTTCGGTGGAGTCTTGTGCTGTATGATGGAGGATACCTGCTCAGTTAAAAATGTCTTCTTTTGCACATTCAATTTTCTCTTAACAGTGCATAATTCTTTCAAAAACTTTGTATAAGAAGGTATTTGTTTGATGGCATCCAACAAGGGAATATTAATCTTTACTTGCTTAAAAATCTCTAACATGTCATTATGCATATGAGGTTTGATAGAGGTACGCAATCTCTGTGGGAATGGTGCAGGTGGGACATACTTCTCAGGCTCATCGTCTTTAGAACTGTCAAGTTTATCACCATCCTCCGTAGGTTTTGAAATGTTTTCTGATTTTTAAATTTTCAGAGGAATGGTTTTATCAATTTCTTTCCCACTCCGGAGTGTGGTGACAGACTTTACCTGTTCATGCTCATTATTAGAAGTGCCAGTGTCATTTACAAAAAATTGACCTTGTGGATTTGGTTGTGGCTGAGCTGGAAACTTACCTCTCTCCTGATGACAAGGGTCAATGGTCAGTTTAGTGACTGCACTTCTAAGATCTTCGATGGCATGAGTAGTTTGTTTGTTGTAACTATCCTGCTTATTGCAAAAATTATCCAGTTTATTGCTAATGGTCATCTGACTCTGCATGAACTGTGACAACACATCCTCAAAGTTCCTTTTAGGAGGTGGGACATAGGGTGATGCATTGGATGAATTTTGTGGTGGTGGTAGTGACGCATGGTTGTCATTCCTCCAACTAAAATTGGGATGATTCTTCCACCCCGGATTGTATGTGTTTGAGTAGGGGTTATTGTAAGGCTTTGAAAAATTGTTTGCAACATTTGCTTGATCATGCAAAACTTCTTTTAAAATAAGCCATGTTGGACACTCCTTCATGGGATGTCCAGGGATCTCGCAAAAACTACAGATTTCCTCAACAAGTATTGTGCTCACCTCATTAACCCTCTTGTGTTCCATGACATCTACCCTCCTAACCAATGTGGCAATCCTAGTCCCAATGTCATCTTCCTCCCTAAGCTGATACTTACCCCCACCAGATGATTGCGCAGTTTTCCCTTTAGATGGTTCTGGGGATGTGGTGTCCCAAGATTGTGCATTCTCTGCTAATTGGTCTAAATAATCAAATGCATCATCTGGTTCCTTATTCATGAACTCACCATTACACATCATCTCAACAAACTGACGCAACTGTGAGCCCAATCCCTCATAAAAGAAGCTTATCAAACGCCAGCTCTCATAACCATGGTGTGGACAAGATGCAAGGAGATCCTTAAATATTTCCCAACTTTGATAAAAATTTTCAGATTCTTTTTGAGAAAAATTCATTATTTGCCTTTTCATAGAATTTGTGCGATGCGTAGGAAATTTTTTTTAAAAAAATTGTTTCTGCATTTCAGGCCATGTACCTATAGACCTAGACCTCAATGAATATAGCCAAGTCTTAGCCTTTTCCTTTAATGAAAAAGGAAATAGCTTTAACCTAACAATGTCCTTTGTCATGTTCTGGTCATGGAATGTTGCACACATATCCTCAAATTCTCTAAGATGCAAATATGGATTCTCGTCACCTATACCAAGAAACTTCGGAAGTAATTGCATCATGTCAGGTTTAATGATAAAATTAACAGCATTCAATGGAAAAATGATGCATGAAGGCTCAGTGAGACATATGGGTTGCAAGTAATCACGCAGAGTCTTACCCTGATTTTCATTCAAATTATCTACTTCATTCTCATCATGGTTGCTTATTCTATCAACATGATCCTCCCGTTCAGGAAGGTCATTCTGCCTATTATTGTTAAGATTAGCAGCCATTGTGTGCAAAGAGTGATTTGAATCAGATGAATCAATTAAATTTCCAAACAGAATATCTAAATCTTCTCTTATTAAACGACCACTTGAATCACGATGCCAAGAGCTCATAAAAAAAATAAATAGACTGGATAAAATAGAAAACTAACTAAAAATAAATAAATAAATTGCAGTAAAATAAAATTGGAACGAAGTTACCGATTTTTCGACGAATCGCAAAATACCGAAAACCTCAAAGATGTAACGGCTCCTTGTCTTTCAAATTCCCCGGCAACGGCGCCAAAAATTTACTTCAACTTTAAAAGTGTAAACCCAAGCGCAGGTTGAGCAGAGTAATAATTTCTCGGAAGTCCGAGGTCGATCCCACGAGGAATTGCAACAAGAAAACAATCACACGAAAACTAAAAATACTTCAAAAGGAAAACAGTTCGTTTGAAGAGTTGTTGGATGACAAAAATTGGTTTTGGTAAATAAAATAATAATAAAAATACTAGAGCATTAGGTACTCCCTCTCAACTTCGTATAGCAATAATTAAAGACTCAAAAGCTTGACTTTAAAAAGGAATTAAATGTCAGTTAATCCAATTAACAAATCAAGTGGTAAATCCAAGGGTTATAATCAAAAGACTAACAGGAACCTGACTAATCATTCAATCATAGTATTCTATGAAATCATATTAATTCTACCAGCATGGAATAACAAGTGATTTACACGCAGGAAAACTCAAGCAATCGATGTACGTGGCACAACAACTCAGGAGTTTTTACAGCATAAACACTTTGCTAAAATATTAGGAATTAAATTAACACCATAACATAAATCATTAAGTACAAAAGTCAATAAAAATACCGTACTCCGTTGAGAGATTTTTCCCTAGCCCTAGCGGAGCTTTCTAGCCGGATATGATAGAAAGAATGCAAAAATAAATTAAGGAAATTCGTAGGTCCAAAATTACATATGCAAAATCCTCAATATCTTTTTATAGTCACATTCGAGAGAAGATCAAATTTCATCAGACTTCTAAATCTGACGCGCCAAGTTTTCCAAACGCGTCCGGACGCACATCTCATTCCGTCCGGACGTGCTCTCCAGAATGTGCAGTCTGCGTTCCTTCAACTTTCTGCCAACCGCGTTCGGACACGCTATCTTCCTCCGTCCGGACGCGTGATCCAGTGTGATCTCCCTTTGAGTCATGCTTTATTTCTTCTCATCACTTAGTTTCAATTTTGCGCTATAAGCCTGCAAAATAACACAACTCCACTTTAGTTCTCATAACATTAATCTTTTAATAAATTAACATTATCATCATACTTTCATACCAAAATGATCAATCTTTCCTCTAATAAATGTAAATATTAGATCTGAATCAGCCTCCACCTACAACTCACCTGAGAAATCCTTATTTCTCTCTCTTTCTTTCAATTCCACGAACTAGTAAGTTCATTCCATTTCAACTTACTTTTTTTGTTGTAAGTTTATTTCAACTTACGTCCACCCTCTATATATAGAGATGCAGGCCTTACCTGTGGAGCACCGCACCGCATCTCATACTCTACTCTTCTCTCCTAGACCGCATCTCAGACCCTACTCCTCTCTGCTAGACCACACTCACACCTATTCTCTTTCTCTTTTCTTACACCCTCTCTGACCCACTCTTGTGACTCGGGCATAGAATCATAAAAAGTTCAGAACAAGAATATTCATTGTAACACAACCAAATTATATATTGAATTTGTGGTGTTTGTTTGATGAAATTTAAAACGATGTCAACTTACTAGAATCTGGCCTTCGACGTTCAGCAATCGTAGCAGTCGTCTTCTCAACTCTCATCTCATCGTGAAATCTTTTCTCGGCTCTCGCATAACTCTCGAGAACATCATTTTTTGTTTACTTGTGTGAAATTGATAGTGATAAGTTGTGGAAATCATGTTTTTCTCTCATCGAGTAACAATTACAAAATAAATTGAATTATTGGTTGGAGTCTGGTCCTCTGTTATGTTAGTAAATGTTGTATGTGTTATCAGCATGGGGAAGTTCCTGTGCATTTATTTGTTGATTGCTTTTATGTTGATGCCCTTTGGGGGAATTTTTCTGCTATCATTGGTTTTGGCCTTATTAGAGGGGAGTGTCCTTTAATTAGAATGAGGAGGATCTGCAGGATGTTTAGAAGGAAGTCTGATGTGTATGGTTTAGTAAGGAGTATTCCTTTATTGATTTTTTGGCAAATGTAGAAAGAAAGATGTAGAAGGTTTGCTGGGGAAGCAATGCTGAATTCCTATGCTTTATTTCTTAAAATTTGTTGTATTTTGAGGTCTCGGGCTTATGTTTGGAAGCCTAAGGTCTTGGATTCGATGAGAGGTAGGGATTGGTTGGAATTCCTTAATGTAAAGGTGGGATGTAAATTACTTTGTAAATCAGCATGGGTTAAGTGGGCCTTTCCTTCTCCAGGTATCCCTAAACTAAATTCAGATGGGTCTTCCAAGGGGAGTTCTGGTCTTGCTGGAAGGGGCGTTGTTGTAAGGAATGATCATGGCAGAAAGGTGTTGGCTGGTGCATTCTTTTATGGGACTTGTTCTAACATGGCTACTGAGTTTAAGGCTTTGATGGATGGTCTGGAATTGGTTTGTAAATATGGGTTGACTGGATATAAATTTCTAATTGATTCCGATTCTTTGGTTTTGGTGAATACTTTTCTAGGGAAGTGTGAGTGTGGATGGAAGTATTTAGGCCTGCTTGCACACATTAGACGTTTGTTGGCTCTGATGGATTTTCAAATTGTCCATATTTTTAGAGAGGCTAGCTATGTAGCTGATAGTTTAGCTAATTTGGCTGTTTAGGAGAGAAGGTCTTCTGATCTTTCGGTTACTGGTCTGCCTTGTGGGGTAAAGTTGATGTTGTTACAAGATCTAAGACAGATTCCTATCTTGAGAATCAGAAAAGGGGCTGTCTTTGATTATAAAGGATATGACTTTGGGCTGTCTTGATTGCTTAGCCAAGTTGGTTGTGTAGATCAGCAAGTCAGAAGGTGCATTCATGTAATGAGGAAAAGCTTTATTTTTTCTACCCAACTGTCTAATGTGGTAGGAATTTCTTAATTGTAATATGTGAGTTTGTAGGGTGTTTTGAATGATTAAAGCCATAAACATGGCTTTTATTTGCTTCGTGTAATTCTTTGGAATTCATTCGATAATATTAATATGTAAAATGTTGTACAGTGCATTATTAATATGTTTAGAACTATGTCAATTTTCCAAGAGAAAATTTATCATGCAAGCTAGAAAAATTATTTTAACTTCTCCCAAAAGAAACACGATTTATCTTCTATGCCAATATAAAATTAATTACACAATACAACTTATGCAAAATTCTATCACTTTTCACTCAGCTTTTCAAATACCTAAGGAAAAAAAAAATTGTAAAACCCTTTTTGGTGAAGTCTCCAAAGTACCCTTTTTGTTGAAGTCTCCAAATTGCAGACTTGAGAAGTAGTGAGATGATTTATTCCTATGATAGTATGTATATAACAGAATGACAATTCTAAACATCACAATTTATTTTTATCACCAAAAAAATTTAGGAAACATGACTTATTGTAGAAAGCTAAAAAATATAGGTTCATCTGAAACTGATATCATTTGGGCAAGGTAGGGAAAAGTTTTCAAAGCTACACTTTTACCAATATATTTGCTCATGTTTTGTGGTGCTTGTTGACAAGGTAATCTAATATAAACAACAATTATTCATGTTGGATTCTCAGTCTTGCTTGAGCATCTCATTTTCTAACCAAGTTCATTTTCCAACCAAGCCAAATTTGAGCAAAAAAATAAAGCTCGTGGTCGACATTGAGCCAAACATGAACATTTTAACAATGAGTTGATTAGAGCCCAAAACAATTGAACTCATGATGCTCAGCTAGATTAACACTCTTATTTATAAACAATCGTGCCACTAAAATATTAATCAAGAAGAAAACTCTTACAAAGATTTCAATGATGTTGAATTTCTTTCTTACACCAATTAGTCATGCCTATAAAACACCACTAATCAAACTCGAATTAGCAATGCGGTGGCCAGCTATATACACTTGGCCACCAATCAATCACATCGCCTACAAACAATGAATTAAAGCAAGTTTCCTAGGCAAATGAAGAATCACATTACATTTTATAGTCCACTACGTCAACCAACAACAGTCGCACATTAAAAAGACGAAAGTGGAAAAGAAAATCATATGACAAGTACGAGAACTTCTTAAAAACATGAATAGTATGCAACCAAAAGCCACATCAAGTAAATATAATATTCTTGGTAACATCAATTAGATTGCCAATACGACATAAAATTAGCCCCAACAGAGTCAATCAATCAAATTATGAGAAGGAATATATAAAAATAAGTGAGCACTCAATTAGAAACTTTAGGCAAAATGACCTATGGATCACTATACTCGTTGTACATGATATATACTTTCCATACGAGGGACAATTAGAGTAGCAAAGTTTTACCAGTAACTCTACTGCCATGATCTCCAGCCCCAAGTTCGACTCATAGCATTGAACAGAATCCTACTTCCCTTGAAATGTTACAAATCTTTAACAAATGTCAATCACAATCAAATGGCTCACTGGAAAAAACAGTTCAAATTGCATAATATTTGCAAGCTTTACGACTACTTTTTATATTCGCCAAGTGTTTCAAAATTGAAATTCTGGTCAAATTAGATAGAAATCTCATAATTTTTCACCCTATAGATAACGGGAAAGAATGTGAGCAAGAGTAAAGTTACAAAAATTGGACAAACAAAACAATTCATGTCGATTTCATATCGAAGCAACTCAACATATGTAAGACGTGACCGAATTCTTGAAAATACACTAAATTAGTTGATGAGAAACCCCTAAACACATGGATCCCAAGGACCGAATTAAACTTGTTTAAAGTTGATCATACCTCTTCTTGCAATGATCATATCGCTCCATTCATGCACATAAATCCTCTAGCCGACCATTATAGTTTTTGGGCACCTGAAAGGCTTGTCATTAAAAGCATATTTCCATAATTCGTAAGAGAAATGTTATGTATTCCAAATTTTTATTTTAAATTTTCATTCCAAATCAAGGAAGACAATTGGATCAGTAGGTCCCATTTAAAAAAGTTGATGAGACTCACTCATCCAATGTATTTTTAAATTCATAAAGTCTTAACGTAAATCAGATACATTAGAATAATAAATATAAATATGTAAATAAATGCAATTAGAATATTTATTCTAAATTATATTTAGTGTGCATTAAATAGGCATGGATAGAGAAACAATCCAGTGTGTTTAGACATATCAACAGGTAAGGATAAAATTGGCATTAATAAATTAATTAAGGGTAAAATAAAAAATTAAATATTTTTTAGGTTAAAAGACTTTTAGAAGTAGTATGGACATAGATATTTATTAAAATATATATTAAAATTTTTGGATCGAACTTGAAATTTATAACCGATTTGAGTCTTATTTCATTAATTCGAGTTCAACTTAAAAACCCAAAATATCGTATTATGCAAATATAATTTTGATTGAAATTTTTGCCAAGGAAATACGATATATTTTAAATTTGTAATCTAAATTGGTATATCTAACGAAGGGACCGTTCATCAACTTTTATAAATGAAATCTATTAATACAATGATTCCTTTCATTTGAGATGTAAATTTAAATTATAAATTTTGATTACATAGCATTACTCTCTGACCGAACCGAACCGAACCCAAAATTTGAAAATATCAACCCAAATCCAACTTTTTTTGGGACTGAATTCGAATTGGACTCGAAGCAAGTCAGGCCGAGTTGCACCCTAACTAGCACATTTCTAATCATCCCTATTCTTCACTCCTACCCGATAGCCACTGTCTCTTTGTCTCTCTCGCTATGGCCCCGAGGGGGAAAGAGAAGCCGAAGCCCTCTGCTTCACAACCAGCAATTGCCATCGAGGATCTCTTCACCGCTCTCAATCGTCACATCGACCGGTCAGAATTCGATCAAGCCATCAAAGTCGCAGATCAGGGTCAATATCAACATATACATGCAGACCTAGATTTTGATGTATATGATTTGTTGTGGAATCTATTCTTGGATATCTGTAAATATATGTATTTTTCTGGTTGTAGTTTTGGCCATTGCGCCTGGTGATGAGGACGCGATTCGATGTAAAATCGTTGCATTAGTTAAGGACGATAAGATTGATGAAGCTCTTTTGGCTATCAGCGAGTATTCGAGGAAGTTTCCGAATGATTTCAGCTTTTTCAAGGTAAATAAAGCTTAGAATTGCTCGGTCTATGTATGCTAATCACAAAAATCACATTCAAGACAAACACAAAGAGATGGACACGAAATTTTAGATTGGTAATAGGTTTTTGTATGTTATTTGGATACGTGTAAAAAGAGTCGGTGCATTTGATTGAATTTGGATTGCAACAAGTAATTTCATTTAGGCATGTCTGGTTATGTGACTTTTACACATTCTAAAATCCAAATTACTTTTTGATGCAGTACCCATGGTTTGGTTTAAAAAAAGATACATTCACTTTGGAGACCTAAAGCTTAAGGCTATGGATCCCACTACAAGCCCAGAAGTGTTTTCGTTCCAAAAGAAAGTAACCTTTGTAGTTTGATAGACTCTTTGTTGTTGTGATTGAATCTGAATTTGGAGGTTTTTGCCTGGATTAATGGACGTCTTATAGGTTCTGATTTTGAAGGCTGCTTTCATGAACAAATCAATGGATGTTTTGAGTTTCCTTATGTTATTGCAATTGGCGTTTTGGAATAGTTTCTTATTTTGAGTTTCATTTTCTTTAGAGGTTGAAGAAGTCTAGTGCCTATAAATACTAGGGTAATCAGTAGCCTCATTCGTTCTGTAGAGCAGATTTATAGATATGGTGTCATGTTTGTGTTGTGTTTCCTAACCTTAGTGAAGGTTCAATAGGATAAATTTATAAAATTAGTGTTATGTGTAGTGTAATCTAAAAATTGCAGTAACACAGAAGAAGGGAAATATGATTGTAGATTACACTACACATATATGATTGTTAAATATTCAACTTTTAATGTATGTGTATTGTTGTATTTGATAATAACAGGGGTTTCTAAAATTATATTGTGGGATTTGGTTTGCATTTCATGAGTTGTCCCCCAATACTAGCGGTTGGGGGGACTAGTGAAATCCCTTGTCAAGAAACCATCGAGATACACATCACATCAAAACTATGAATCGCTAAAAAATTTGTCTTGATTCAGATATAAATGGGGAGAGTTATTGGATCTTAAATTTGACTCGGCTGACTTGGACAAACTCGGGGCCGAATGTGACGACATGTGATGGAATCGCACAAACCAGTCATAAACAACAACGAAGAAAAAACTAAGGAATAAAAAGAAGAAATTGAAAGAAAACTTGCAAAATAAAGCCACTGTGAAGTTTAAATGAGTTTCTCTCTCCCTCCTCTTATTGTGCAGTTCTTCACCATTTGGTGTGATTGTGACTCCACGATTTGTCGACTTGCTTGTTTCAGTTGTGACTTCTATGTCTCCCCCCTTACTCTCTATTGCTTGTGTTTGCACCATTGAGAACTAGGTACTTAAAAGTTGAATATTTAACCTTATTAGTTATAATATTACATTAATATGATTGTAGGCTTCTTCTTTTGCAGTTCTTCACCATTTGGTGTGATTGTGACTCCGCGATTTGTCGACTTGCTTGTTTCAGTTGTGACTTCTCTGAGTCGCCCCCTTACTCTCTATTACTTGTGTTTGCACCATTGAGAACTGAGTTATTAAAAGTTGAATACTTAACCTTATTAGTTATAATATTACATTAATATGATTGTAGGTTGTTGAATAATGTATTGTATTTCTTTCGTATTGTTCGTTGTATAATGTGATCGTAGTCTTTTTCTATTAATCAACTCATTAAATGATCTATCATGTTAAAATGGCATTCTGTGGAACTTTTCAAGATTTGGTTTGAATTTTTTGGACCTTTTAACTAACATTTCTTGTTTTTTGGCTGATACTGTACTGGGACACGGTGACTAATGTGTCTCATTGCCCTCTGAGGCGACGGCCAATATCGCGGCTTTTTGAAACATTTTTTTAATAAATGCCTATTTTACCCTTAGAAAGTAAACTAAAAAGAAATTAAAAATTAGAAAACAGTTCAAAAACCTATAGAAATTTTGGCTAAAAGCATCTCTCTCTCCCCCTCTCCCCCCCCAAAAAAAAACTATCTTTTCCTTTGCACTTTAATCTATCCCCTCTTAATTCGAATTTTTAAAATTTTTCGAATCAAAACCCATAACATTTTGCATTCAGTACCAATCCACCATCAAATCACCACTCTCTGCAACACATCACCCAGCAAACTGATAAAGACCTACTTTTTAAATTTCTAAATGCACTCATCTTGCATCACCTGTAAGAGGACCTAATTATATTTATTTTCTTTTATTTTTACAAAAGCTTTCTTTCTTATTGAGTGTAATTTGTAAGACTGTGTGCTTGAAAGCATTCTGTTGACCAATTGGGCTTGTTTTACTCTCTTTGTATGTTCCTTGTCAACATGGATGAAGACCTTTGAAGAAAAATGCTATGGCATATTTATAATCATTATTTTAACTTTTTAAGAAAAATGGTTGAAAACTGAAAAGGCATTTTTGATGTGAAAATTTGACTAAGAAAAGAGGCAAAAAACCTACAATAAATTAACAATGCCTATATGGTTGCTTTGTTCTTGCCTTCTAGGTTAGCAGTTAATATGATGGATAAGTCTGATATAGTGATTGCCCTTTATATTTCATTATATGACTCCTCGTTTCATTTTTTTGGTCCACTGTCCTTTTTTCGCCTGTTTTACTGAATTTTAGCTTATAGTTTGAGCTCTTGGAGTTCCTACTTATCTCAGATGATATCTATAGTTCATGAGTAATTTGCTTAGTGCTTCCTAAGTTTCCTCTATTGTAAATTGTTCTCTAAGGAATTCCATCTGAAATCATTGTGGTGGTACCATTTCTGTTTGACTTTATATATTATTTCTTTAGCACACATTTGTGTTTCTCCTATTGATATCACTCTATTTATCTCATGTGGTATCTGAATAGGCATACTGCTTATACAGACAAAACAAGTTAAATGAAGCTTTGGAATCCTTGAAAGGCATTGAGAGAGATTCTGCTACTATGCTGTTAGAGTCTCAGATTCTATTTCGCTTGGGGAAAATGGATGATTGTGTGGACATCTATCAAAAGCTCCAGAAATCCAAGATAGAATCATTAGAGATAAATCTTGTTGCTGGTTTGGTGTCAGCAGGGAGAGCTTCTGAAGTGCAAGGAATTATGGAAGCACTCAGAGTTAAAGCAACTAGCAGCTTTGAGTTGGCATATAACACCTCTTGTTCATTGATTGAAAGGAACAAATACACAGACGCTGAGCAACTCCTACTGTCAGCTCGAAGGTAATCCACATTACCATCAGGGCTTCGAATTGCATTGGCTTCATTAATATTAAGCAACACTTGTATACTGCTTGCTTTCTTGAATTTGTTAAGATCATGTTATGATGAAATTATTTAGAGTAATTTCTGGCTAAGGCATGTGTGCATACTTATATTTGGATACAATGCCCCTCTTTAAATATAAAAATAATTATTAGTATACTAACTAAGACATCATGGTTCAAAGTCGTGGTATCGGCCATCAACTCAGAGGGCACTAATACATATTAGTCGCGGCGCGGTATCAGCCAATACGCTCAAAATGTTATATAGAAAACCTAAAAAATTATGAAAAAATCATTAAAAATTTTAAAAATATATAAATAACAACATGTTTGCATTATATGTCCAAAAAACATCATCTAACACATTAAAACATAGTGAAAATGATTTATAAGGGCATTGTCGATAATACTCATAGTTATCAATGTTCAATTTAAGTACTTAAAAAACATATCAAGCCATGATAATTGCCACATGGACTAATGATTAGACTAATCATTATCATCATGTAATTTTAACATTTAATTACAAATATTTAAAAAAATAAAAAAACATATTGATTCATGTATGAGAACATATAAAATTTTTGAAAATATTAGTGTGTATATATTACTGATATATTTATTATGAAATATAATTGTGTATATTAGTTATGTAGAATTTTTTTTTATAATATATTACATTCCCAATGCAACTGGTCAAAAAAAAGGATATTATATTAATATAATTATAACCCTTTTTCTCACGTTTTAACTCGACTGTTTGTTCATTGCCAAAAAAAAAAAAAACTTGACTCTTGGTTAAGAGTCTACGGCGAGAGAGAGAGAGAGAACATGAGAGGCGAGAGGGATAGTTTCGATCGGAGAGGGAGAGAAAACTTTCAAGTCTTCTACCTAGTTGAAGTCTAGACAACTGCTATTTGCACAAGTAACACAACAATAGAAGAAGAACAAGAAGAATAAGGGCACTGTTAATCACTCTATCAGTTCAATTGATCTATCAGGTTTTTCTAAAAAATTCGTCCTTTTTTTTTATAATTGCAAAAATATGTGATTTAGGGTTGGATAATTGCTTCTTGGCCCTCGGTTTCTACACCTGCGGGTCTCTGATTTTTTCTTTTTTTATTATCTCTTGTTTAATTATGAATCAAAAGGCCTCATTTCTTTTTTTCTACATTTCTCTCTCTCTCTCTCTCTCTCTCTTTTTTTTTTTTTATAGATTTTGCTGCTTGTTTCGAATTTCCCTGATCCAATCTCAACTCGGATTGACTTGGTCTGGCTTGATTTGAATCTAACAATTCGACTCCGAGTTGAGCCAATATTTCTGAGTCGTAATGAAGTCAAGCCTGAATTGATTGTGTTTCGCAATATATTTCTGTAAGAGGTATTGATATCATATTGATAGTGGCCTAGACGATACCTTGAACCATGTAAGACATACTCAGGACAGTGTTACTTTGGGGCATTCAGGGTGAAGTATTGTTTTTCTTCAATGTCTTCATATTGGACTAGTTGGGTCTGACTTAGCCTCTACCAAACCAATAACACTATGCGGTGCTCCTAAATCACGAGTCTATCTCAACTGGGCATCGACTTGGATACGAATCGGTGAAACTTAGAGTTAACTCGACGTGGCTCCGCGCAACTTGAGACCAATTTGGACATTCACAATGGGATCGCAGACCAATCACTTAGGAGCCAAAAAAGTATAAAACGGGCAAGGGATAGTAAAAAGCCGAAACCCATGTGGAAATGCTCATATCTATGAGAACAAAGCAATTACTCATAAGAAGAAGAAGAAATATAAAGTAGGAAGAATAAAGTGAGAGCATATAGATAAGATGGATACCATTAGAGTCTCCCTATTCCTCTTCTTCTCTTTCTTCTTCTGTAGTAACCGGCAGAGCGATAAGCCTACTCTTTATCGTCCAATGATCCACAGTTCGAGCTCCAATCGCACCGAAATCAAGACATCTTCTTCTTCTTCATGTAGTAACCAGTAGAGTGATAAGCCTACTTTTTACCATCCAGTGATCCACAATGCGAGCTCCAATCGCACCGAAATCATGACATGTGGCTTTTACTCTCATCTATCTAATTCGTTCTCTTGTTCTCTCGTTCTCTCTTTCAATGGACAAACACCTCTAGAAGAGTCAGAAAACTATTTTGTGAATGAGATGTCTCTGAGAGCTTTTATTTTATTTATGGGCATTTTTTTATATATCTTTTGGCTTCTAAAGTTTTTACACTTATGATTGAAAAAATATCTTTAACACTTAAAACATACTTTAATAACTTATTTTATATACAAAATATATCTACTCAAGTCTTGCATATTTTTAAATGCTTTATTTCCTATTTATATAGTTATAAAAGTATCATTTATTACTTTTGATATTTTTTAGTTTAAGATTGCACTTGACATTTCATTTCCACTAAGTTTAATTTGTTAAATATTTATTTTGGTCATATAATGCATGGATTTTGTTATTTTTATTTTAAGAGTTTTTCATGATTTTTCTTTTTGGAATTTTGGACTTTCTATCTAATTTATTATGTATATCGACCATAATTTTCAAATCGAGATTTGTATCGATAATCAAAATTCTAGATTTGAGAATCAGGAATCATAAGATTCTATGTAAAATTCGAACAATAATAAACAATAACATGTACATATTTAAAATAGGCAAGATATTAAATATTGAACATTATTGTATTTTAAAAATAATTAATTGACTGTATTGACACGATTAGGTCGTACAAATGAAAATATGCTAGCCTTTATAAATCTTTATAAAGCTACACTAGTTTGTGCCTCTATTACTTCTTTCTTAATGCATAATAAATTGTTCCTTCTAAATGGTCAAAATGAAATATTTGCGATTTTTAACCAACAAATAGTTATTATCTTCTTACCAATGAAGTTGAACTAAAATAGGAAAAGTCCATATTGATTCGGACATTATACTTGGAAAATCACTTTTCACATTTGATTAAAACATAATTTTTTGATGAAAAACAAAAAATACAGCATTTATTGAAGAAGAAGTAGGGTATGTTAGGGTTTGGTAGTTGTTTTTTAAGAAGAAGAACCGAAGAAGCATAAGAAAACGTCATCTCTGTGTGATGTTCGCAGACGTTTGAACAGTTGCTTGAGAGGCAAAGATGCAAATAGGAGCTACAAAGAGAGACACGAGTTTTATATTTGGGGGTGGACCTCTTCTAGCAAAATGACATCGTTTTACTAGAAATAGGGTTTAAAAAATAATAAAACAAATCGTGCGATTCGTACAAATCTTGCTATTCAGGTGTGATTCTTGGCAAAAAAAGATATGAATCAAATGGGAACTAAATTGAATCGAATCACAGATTGTACGAATTTGATAACAATGGTATCCATCAATGCCGTTTTACGTTGCCGCGATCGATATGTCTCAGTTGACTCCAAGTCCATAACCGATATTGTGATCTTGAACCATGACATCATTTAGTAATGGCTTTTAAGAAGTTTATTATGGTGATCTAAAAGCCTAAAGGCATATGTAACATATAGCAAACAATCACTTTCGAGTTTCAGTGGTGGCATATGAATTCACTAAGGGATTAGAACAATGTTATCTGGATCATGGGTCAATTTGGTACATGGTACGACACTTTTTTATGTACGTGGTGCGATGTTGTAGGTTTAAGTGGTACGATATTGTAGGTCGCAATTTGTTTTAAAACTCTTACGTAGATCATTTTCATTATTATACAACATTATATATTATAGAACATTCATAAACATGAAGTTTGTTACTATTTATCTTATATTTGTGCTTGATTTTTTATTATATAAAATAATATATAATTATAAATTTATATACATATAGTCAATTAATATGTATTTTATATTTGTGTTATATGTTCTAAAGCGAATTGATTTAGGGTTAGTGTTACAATTTAGGGTCGTCTATTTTGGTGATCTAGATTGCGAACTCGTTTGGGATTGATGTACCAAATCATGGGTCGTCAAGGTTTTATTGAATTGTGGTTACCATGTATCAGAATATGTGTTGGTGTAGTTAAAGTGAGATTATAATGATGCTTGGTTGGCCATACCTTGAGGAATCCAATTTATTGAACCATGGTGATGCTTTCGGAACAGTTCTTTCTCCCATGGTGGAACTCATTTTCTTGTATTTGGAAGCAGATATTTGGCTTTATATAAATTATGTTGGATTGAGTTTTGGCACACTGGCCCAAAAAAAGATAATTGACGCCACACTATGTAATCATTAATCCATGCTTAATAACAGGCATGGTCAAAGGAGCTGAATAGCTTCACTAATTGTGTGCCCTATCCATGTTGAAAGTAGCGCGTCTTGATATTATTGTGCTAGGATCGTTGAAATATTTCCAGTTATTAGTTCTGATATCCCGAAGTATTTTATGTCACATAACTGGTTTTATGCCCTATGAAAATAGGAAAGGATGTGGTAGGCCGATCGTTAATGACTTACCGTAAAAGCACGGTATACTTGTTATTTCTGTCTAATCATGGGGGTGCTTTCGGCGTGCTAGTAATGCATGTGATGATGCTAAAATGTCCAAGGAGTGTCTGGGAGAGATAGAGAGAGAGATGGGTAGGCCGAATTTGCATTAACTTTGTAATTTTAATTACTGTCATCATGTTGCCTTTTTTTTTTTTTTTTTGGTGTTGGGAGAGATAGAGAGAGAGAGAGAGGGGGGAGGGGGCTTCCTTCTGGCCCTTGGTGGATAAAGGTCAAACAAGCATTAGCACTATAGTATTGATATTCACTTGGACACTAAACTTTTTTGTAGTTGGTATAAATCTTGAGTGGCCTTGTTTGTTGTCGACTTTTTCCTTTTTCATTTTTTACCCAGATGGGTGTGAGTAGGAGGAGGTTGCCAAGGTTAAAAGGAATATGATCTGATGGACAGCGTAACCTTTTCTCCTCTGTTTGCCAATTCGTCTTTCCCAGTGGTTAACTGCATAACATGTATTTTATCTGGAGTGCATGGTTGAGGCCATATTTTATGTCCATGCAGAGAGTGTTCAAAAGCAAATATATTTTAATCCCCGGATTATAATGTTTTTGGTTGTTCCTTTAGTAAGATGATCATGGTATGCTTTATGAAGCAATGATAGATTCAATTTATGGCTGGCCAAATATAATGGAACTGAGGATTTTTGTAGGGTATCACCTACTAGTAGCGCTAGCATGAAATTAGCTAGTGATTGAAGTTTCTACAATTTTTTTTGATACATTGCTGTGTTTTGTGTCCCATGTGATTATAATCCCACATAGGTGGAAAATATGCACTCATTTAGATATTGATATAATTGTTTTTTCAGAATTGGTCAGGAAGCACTGATGGAAGAGAATTTGGCGGATGACGATATTGAAATTGAATTAGCACCTATAGCTGTCCAGTTGGCATATGTTCAGCAGGTAATATTACAGTAGTATTTTGTTTTCTTATTCTATGGTTTCAAGTTGCCATGAATGAAAATTTTCTTTTTTTCCAGCTCCTTGGACGCACACAAGAAGCCATTGAATCCTTCACAGGCATTATCAAGCGAAATCTGGCAGATGAGCCCTCCATTGCAGTGGCAATAAATAATCTTATCGCATTGAAAGGTCCCAAAGATGTCTCTGATAGCCTAAGGAAACTTGATCGGATAATGGAGAAAAGCAATGGACCACAGAGCTTCCAGTTTGCTCGTGGACTGGACTTGAAGCTTTCACCAAAACAAAAGGAAGCAATTTACATCAATCGGGTGCTGCTGTTACTTCACTCTAATAAAATGGATCAGGTCATATGCAGTTCTTTTTAGTTTTTATGATATCTCTGCTTTCCTTGCCTAGAAAATACAGCAGACTAACCTGCATCCCCTTATGTGGTTTTGTGGCTCTCTTCAAATAGTTTTTTAATGAAATTACAGGCTCGAGAACTTGTTACTGTGTTGCCAGGCATGTTTCCTGACAGTGTGATGCCAGTGCTGCTTCAAGCTGCCGTCTTTGTGAGAGAGAACAAGGTTGGGAAAGCTGAAGAAATACTGGGGCAGTTCGCAGAAAAGTTCCCTGACAAGTCCAAGGTGGTTCTCCTTGCAAGGGCACAGGTTGCTGCTGCTGGTGGTCATCCTCAAATTGCTGCCGAGTCTCTTGCAAAGATACCTGATATTCAACACATGCCTGCCACTGTTGCCACTCTTGTCTCTCTTAAAGAGCGGGCTGGAGACATTAATGGTGCAGATGCCGTCTTTGATTCTTCAATCAAGTGGTGGTCGAATGCCATGACTGAAGACAATAAGCTGAATGTCATCATGCAAGAGGCTGCTTCTTTTAAACTCAAGCATGGGCGGAAGGAGGAGGCTTCCAGACTCTATGAGCAGCTTGTTAAAAGCCACGGAAGTATTGAGGCTTTGGTAGGGCTTATCCGGACAGCTGCTCTTACAGATGTTGAGAAGGCAGAACTTTATGCGAAACAACTTAAACCGTTGCCTGGTTTGAAGGCAGTTGATGTCGACAGTTTGGAGAAAACTTCTGGCGCAAAGCATGTTGAAAATGGGCCTCAACTGGGCATCACTGAACCATATGAAACCAAGAGCAAAGAGAAAGCAAAGAAGAAGAGGAAGAGAAAGCCAAAGTATCCAAAAGGGTTTGACCCTGCAAACCCGGGTCCTCCGCCAGATCCAGAACGGTGGTTACCTAAGCGGGAGAGGTCTAGTTACAGGCCAAAACGAAAGGATAAGAGAGCCGCTCAAATTAGAGGTTCTCAAGGCGCAGTAGCTAAAGAGGCTGTCAATGTTGTGAATTCGAAATCAAACCAAACATCTAGCTCCAAAGGACCATCACAGAATTCTGTTGCAGAGCAATCCAAGCCTTCTTCGTCTAAGTCCTCAAGGAAGAAGTCCCGAAATTAGCTGTCATGTACCCAAATCAATGTGGCCTTTGCAGCATCCAAGATGATCAACAGCTGAGGCTCTGAATTGTTTGTTAAGTGCACCAAGAAATAGTCCCATTGACATTTTTGGTCGGTAGTTTGTTGTTTTTCCTTCCAAAACTTTTAGGGTAATTTGAGTGTTTTTTATTGTTAAGCATGGTGATGAGCTTTGAATCAACTAACCCTGCCCCTTGTCAAGAAATTACGGCATCAATTCATCGAGACTTTATTTTTGATTAATTTTTTTTGTTTTTTTCCAGGGAATTGGTTAGTTTTGAGCTAAGTGGTGTGAGGGCGAAGCGAAGATCGTCTAGTAAATCCTATTTTGCATCCCTTCTAGCAGCGTTTTAAGTGTAATGAGATTAGGGTTGTTAATCAAGCCGAGCTTGAACATTATTTTAGACTAGTTTATGAGTAAATAGTTAAACGAGCCAATTCGTTTATATATAAATTAGGCTTGACAAGGGTTTGATTAACACCCCTAATTGAGATGGGTTAGTAACTTATTTCATTATTTTATGTATTGTGATGTGTGGTATATTGCGGTGCTCGAGAGGTTAACCATGTTTTTGAGGAATTAGAGATGCTTAGACCAGTGTGCTTAGATGGATATGGGGTTTACAAGACATTATTCTTGATTTTTTCTTTCAGTGCTTGCTTGCTCTGATTGAATTCTTAATGTAGAGCTTGCACACGAAGCTTAGCTAGTGTGAATTCACCCCAGCACTGGAGGTGAATTGGGGAAGACCTGGTAGAATTGTGCTCGAAAATCTTAGGATTTAATCCAATTAGGTTAGAGGGGTCTATACTAAAGTGGACTACGCCTAAATTAGTGCAAGTCTTTTATACATGTAGGAAATTGAGTGTATAAACATCGGTACAAGTCCACAACTACAAGACACTTGAGACATTAATATTCAGCCATTGTTCTTTTGCATCACCTTCGTCTTCCTCTTCAATCAATGTGTGACCAAGTATGTTTTTGTCCTGTGGGTGAGGATTTTGGTCTAAATAGTGTTCCTTCACCGTGAGTTTTTGTTCTTGATCAAGAAAGGCATTGGATTTTGGTCTAAATATCCTCATATTGTTTTCGATGAAAGATTTGATGAAGGTAAACACAAAGTCAATATTATTTTGGATGTGGTTTTCTCTCAAAAAAAAAAAAAAAACATACGAGATCTTGACACTAAAGTTAAGTGTTATGGACAGGAAAAATGTTATTTGAACTTAATTTGAAATCTAATTCAATGTAATCATTGGATTGAAAGTGGATTCCAGCTAATATTAGAATTCATAATTAATCCAATTACTACATTGAATTTAGTCTTCAAAATTATATCCTTAGAGCATCTCCAACAAGATTTTGTATTTGAAAAATTCTACATAACTCAAATGAAATCTAAAAATTAAACTCAAATGCATAGCATCTCTTGGATAAGTGTGGGATGTTGGATAAAAAAAAAGAAGAAGATAAGTGTGGGATGAGTGGGCCCCATTAAAAAATTGATGGGATCCACTAATGTAAGGGATATCATGGATTTGGGTTGCAACTTTTTTAATTTCATTTAGGTTTTGTGGCATTGCTCTTTGCATTTTAGCTATTTAAAAATGCATTTTTTTTCTATTTTAACTACTCACTTTTCAAATGCACACTCTAACAGATTTCTATATTTTAACTACCTTTTTTAAAATATTGTTTCTCATTTTTTATACCTTTGTTGAAAATGTTGGAGGGAAAGAGAGAACGAATGGAGGGAAAGACAAAGAATGGATAAGAGATACGGGAAAATACAAGAGCAGAGAGAATATATTATAAATTATTTATACATAATACTCCAATGATGTTCTAAATATGGAGTATCACTGTAGTAAAATTGTATTTTACTTAGAGGTGTTCAAAATTTCGATTACCTGCAATTTTTGACCTTACCTGACTCTAACCGAGCCTATTTTACCTAGGGCTAGGGGAGACGTCCTTAGGTATTTATAGTATGAGAAAACAGTCTAATCGGCATAGACTTGATACTCAAAATCGAGACAGTACGTCCGAACTAGAGGCTTGACGTTCGAACGTAATATTAGGCATTTGAACATTGTTTACTCCCAATATTTTTGCTTTTTCATCAGAGTTTTTGTCAAACACCAAAGTACTGGAACTAACTATCATTCAAACGGATACATTCGCGTTCGAACGGACTCCAGTTTTTACCTAAACTTACAAGGAAGTTTTGGCCTAGTTAGATGTCGACTTAGGAAATTTTTGTGATATAAACTTTTATAACCCTAGAAGTCTAGTGTGTACTATAAAATTTATCAAACCGACATCGGAGTAGAAAGTTATGGTCTAAATACTAAGGTAGTATCAAATTCCTTCCTACCCGAATTCTCTCTAAAATGTGCTTAAACTCCAAAATACTTCCTAACTTCTAATACACCCCTTATTAATTTTGTCAAAGTTTTTATTTCTACTCTTACAATCTATATAGTTCATTCTTGCGTCATTACATATATGAGCATTACAAATAATTACGTCACTAAATTAAGATAAACATGTGAGGGCTTACAATCCACCCTCCTTAAAGAAAGTTTCGGCCTCGAAACTTACCTTGTGTAGAGAATAAATGAGGGTAATTCTCTCGCATCTCCAAATCTGGCTCCCAAGTAGCTTCCTCCACTCCATGATGTTGCCACAAAAAACTTCACCAATTGGATTACTTTATTGTAAAACACCTTCTCCTTAGTATTGAGAATCTTCACCGGATGGTCTTCATATGTTACTTCGTCTTGAATTTCAATTCCTTCCAAATTCACAACAAGTGTTATACCAAATTTGCACGTTCTTAACATTGATACTTGGAATACATCGTATACCCCTGACAACTGGGCTAGTAACCTAAGTTGGTACGCCACTTTACCCGCAACTTTGACTACTTCAAATGGTCTGGTGTACCTGGGGGGGGGGGGGCTAACTTCCTTTTCTTGTCAAATTTGAACACTCCCTTGTTGGGTGATACCTAGAGGAACACATAGTCTCCCTCTTGGAATTTTAATGGTCTTCTTCTTCTATCTGCATAGCTTTTCTATCTACTCTAAGTCGTATATAGTCTGTCCCTAATTAGTTGAATTTTCTCAATAGTCTCCCGAACCATTTTTGGTCCAAACAAGCTACTTTCTCCAGCTTCTAACCAACAAGTTGGAGACCTACACGGTCTTCCATACAATGTCTCGTAAAGAGCCATTCCAATACTTGTCTAATAGCTATTGTTATAGGCGAATTCTATCAATGGGAGATGTTCACTCCAACTACCCTTGAGGTCAAGAACACATGCCCCCAACATATCTTCCACAAATTGGCTCACCCTTTCTGATTGTCCATTTGTCTGAGAATGAAAGGCTATACTGAAATACAACTCTATTCCCAATGCCATCTATAAGCTCTGCTAAAATTTAGCTACAAAGCAACTATCTCGATCAGACATAATCGAAAACAATATCCCATGCAACCTCACTATTTCTCGGATGTATAACTGGCTCAAGGTTACCAAATTATCTGTGGTCTTAGCAGGTATAAAGTGGGGCATTCTTTGTCAATCTATCAACCACCACCCAAATCGTATTATGTCCCTTGACATTTCTGGGTAACCCTAACAAAAAATTTATGGTAACGTGGTCCCACTTCTAGTCAGGAATCGGTAAGGATTGTAATGATCCTCCCAGTCTTTGATGCTCAATCTTTACCTGTTGACACACTGCACACTTTACAACGTACTTAGCCACGTGTTGTTTCATTCTTTTCTACCAATATTGATGCTTCATGTCTCTGTACATCTTAATACTACCCGAATGTATGGATAATTTAGAATGATAGCTCTCCTCCAACACTTCTTCCCTTACTTGGTCATTGTTTGGTACACATAATCTTCCATGAAACTCTAACTTGTCATTATATACCAACCAATTCTCAACAATCTCATCATTCTCCAATCTACCCCGGATAGTTTTCAAATCTATATCTAATCGTTGCAACTCTAAAATCATTTGTCGAAGAATTGGTTGAGCTACAAGATTAAATAAGCATGGTCGATCCTTCTGTTTATCCACCAGTAATCAACGTGAGTGCCATCAATGGCGCCAATGCAATTCTTCTCTCTCCAGACAATCTAAATAAAATACAAATAAACGTTATATTACATCAAAATACATATCCAAAAATTTTGTAAGTCAAAACATCCACTAATTCATCAAAGAACATTTAAAGAAAGATAGTTATATTACATAAGTCAGTAATCACATTCATACATCATAGTGTCTAACATACAGCCCCTAAGTTCAGACATTAATAAGTCATATCACTTAACTAAAATTTCAATAATTAATACAAATATCACGAACAATAATGCACAAATAAAGAATAAATTATATCCACAACAAGCAAGCATGAAAATAGTAATCCGTTTATTCTCTCTCCATCTTAATTGGGCTTGATTAATCACATGTTCATTTGTAATTGTGTTGTACTCATCAACCCATATGAAACAATTATCATGCTTACATCATTGTGGACAACAATATAAAGCTCATCCATTGTTCGTTTAGTCCTTGCGACCAAAATATTCATGTTCCCAGATCCACACAAGCATGGAGGACCAATACGTGCCATTATAACACACCTAATTACATTAACATCAACAAGTAAAAATTAGTCTTATAAACATTAAATTCAATATAACAATGCAAGTATTAACTCATTTTTACCATCATAATAGATAATAACATTAGAACATGAATCAATGGTGAGTTGATGACCACAATTGATTAACAATTGTATCTCTAACACGAGCCATTTGATGCAACTGACACGAACTTATGTCTAATTCTATTGGGACCTGTGAACTTGATCCAGCAACAGTTCTCTCATTATCAACAAATTCTCTTCTTTCTCAATCGTCATATAACTGATCTTGATGAGAATACATTCTTATGAAGTTATGCACTGTACAACATGTTATGGGAATGTATTTCTGTGTGGTTAAGGGATATGGAGGCATTAGCTTTAGAATGGGAAAATGAACCTTCAGAACTCTAAATCAATGCTCTAATACATTCCAACGCAAGTGATATCTCTCACCACAATACGGGGACAAAAAATCAGGCATGTTTGTGTAGCCCGAATCCACAGCATAATAGTTACCCTCTTGAGGCATTGGAAACTTGTTGGTCGGATTAGCAACACACTCAGCAAATATTCTAGAGTCATGAGCAGTACCCTCCCACCCACTCATCACAAATATAAAGTGCAAGTCAAAGGAACATGCACACATTAGATTCTGAATTGGTACAGTACACTTCCCATTGTATGGTATCTGTGAATCCGCTGGAACACGTGCATCAACGTGAGTGTCATCAATGGCGCCAATACAATTCTTCAAAGAAAAAGAAAAACACATGAATGACATTAAAAGTAGTATTTTGTTACAACATTTATAGCAAATTACTATCACTTACCTTAAAAAAAGGATAATATCTTGGGTTGAAACGAATATGAGGTTGAACTATACTAAAATCGGGGGCTGATGATATCAACTCTAAGCCTACAAACTGCTTTCAGAGCACGATTAAAGTATTTGGAAATGGTCTTCGCCAAATGTTGAAACCTTTCAGCTACTATGCGATTTCGCTCATTAGGTGATATTGTAAGTAAAAATATAACAACTTGTTCTTGCGCGGTTACACACCTGGAGTGTTTCAACCTTTTTTCTTTTAATGTCTCACACAACAACATGAACACGTGTGTGTCTATTCTAAATTGCTCATAGCACCTACTTTCATGTCCATGTAATAGCTCTAACACGTAATCATGTCCTTTAAGAGCAGATGTTCTACATGGTCGTTATGATGTATTTTGACTATCTAATTCTATTGCAGTCAATACAATAGCCATATCATCATCACTATCTAATATCATATCAAAATTTTTATCTGAATTCATTATTGAATATTCAAATCTACTTTTAGTATACATACATAATGCACTTATCAGACATTTATCACAACACATTATAAATACGCATATTAATTAAACTTCAATCCAAAAGCACGCATAATACCAAAGTCCACATACTCCAAATCCTACACATAATCTCAAAGTACACATCCAAAAATGCTAGGTTAAAGTACAACCATCACAGGTTAGTAACAAAATTGTTCTTCTTATAATCAAGCATAGACAAGAACATCTTTCTATAGCTCATATCATCTCCAAAAATCTTAATGGCCTTTGTGTATGAAGTTGCATCAATGTCCTTTAGAGAATTTAAAGCAGCCACATGCTTTTCTAACAGATCATCAGTATGCGTTACAGCCTCACTATCACCACATGAAGTTATCGCCATAGACGCATTGGACATCTTATTATCAATATATTCTGACTTTTTCTTTGAACTCTCAACTAACACATTAAGGGCAGATATAAGTGCTAGGTTGTAGTTATCCTTCTCCTATGACGACTACTTGTTGGGAGTGGTAGACCTACTTTGAGGATGGTTGTTTGTCCCTTTTCCACATTCTCCTCACCATCATCAACCTCAAGTGATGGATCAAAGATAGGGTCTTTATCTTCCTCATTGTTTGATGGAGGTTGGGTGAATGGATGAGCAATATCACCTGTTGCAGCTGTTTTTTCATAAGTTGTACATAGCTTCTCGTAATGTGGACACCATTTTCTCTTGAATTGTCTTACATGCTTATTAACCTATATTAAACAAAAATAATAAAAGGTAATGAATATGTATTAACCTAAAACCATTTGAAATTATGGTTAAAAAAATATGGATAGTAATCAATACTACATCTTACCTTGCAGAAATCCTTTCAAGCCTCATCCTCCAAGACAACGGTTTTGTTCACGGGGTCCCAACCAACTCCAGTTTGATTCAATAGTTTCTTGAAGGCATGGTAAATTGGTCTCAAATTATTAAACTTCCTACGCAGTTGTTCATACTTGAAGTTGTACCCTGTGCTTAAGGTCATGTTTCTTACGAGATTTTTCCACCCAACTTTGGTAAAAGTAGTATTTGGTCTATTCCCTGCTGCTACTTCCCTATCCATCAATCAATGAAAATTGTCTCCTTATCAAACGTCCATATGGCTACAATTTTTTCATTGTCAACTTCTACAACCTTATCATCGTGAGTTTGTTCGTTACATGTTTCATCTATAACAATTTTGTCAATTATACTAACAACTTCCCAACTACTACACATAACCATACTAATAATTAAAAAATGCAACATGGATCAAGGTGTACAAGTGAACAAATTCAAGTTAACATAAAATCCAAGTAATGCATTGATAGACAAAAGAAAAGGTGAAAAGAATAAATGGTGCAACTATTGATGTGAGTTCTTATATGGCTACATTAGTATTATCATGGGTGGCGCCAAGTGTTTTTTATGTGAGTTCTTATAGTTGTTTTTGAAAATTTGTTTGACAGGCATAAGCTTCGGCATTGGAATGAAAACGCTATACTTGATGCAGAGACAAGGGAAACAACACCTGAGGATGACTAATTTTGGCTCAAGGACAATCGTTAGTAAGGAAACCAATCAACCAATACTTGAGGATGACTAATTTTACCTAGTACCTCGTACCCTAGGAAATCTATTTAGTTGTTTACTTTACTTTTCCAATGTACCAAAAAAATGTAACTATTCTACTTCCAAGGTGCAAACTACAATACCCACCGAATAAATTACATATGCATCATTGAAAGAAAATCAGAGTAAGATCGATAAACCAATTAAGAAAACAACATCCTACTTTGACTATCAGTGGCATATACTTAAGTTATCTTGATTATTAAAGAAAAAGTGCTACTTTCATTCTTGTTTTTTACTATTGTGGCTAAAACCATTTTCCTTGGTTAAAGGCATAAAAAAATAACATTACATAGGATAATATTTTAAAAGATTGAGACAAACCATCAGATCTATCATTTTTCAAAATTTACTCTACATATGCGCGACGCATTACACTCGTATATATTTGAGTTTGTGTTATATCAAGTAGGTGTCGTGTACGTATCATGTTTAGTCGACTTCATATTGTATTCAATCATGTTCATGTCGGTCCATTTATTTAACGGGTCTAACTACAATCCATCCATTTATCACCTTGAGCATCGAACAACAAATTCCTAAGTTCCTATAATTTCGTATCGAATTCATGGGGTACAAACATTTTTTTAAAAAAACCTTTCTGCATAGCCATTTGCTTTTTTACAGCTAATAAAGAGTCACTATAACATATTCAATACAAAATTCAGCAGACAATTGACCAAAGAATACTTCAGTAATCTTGTGTAGTTCAAGAACATACAAACCCCAGAAAGGCAACCCTTGTCAAACATACAAACCGAAAAGCTTTAAGCATTTCTTTTGTAATTTACATCCAGGCTTTAGATGATACAAACTCAACAAAGCCAATGACATGTTTATGAAGCACAATTTCCACTTTGCTTCAATCTTTTTAGATTTTGCTCTATTCTGTTTTTCATTTAATCTATACTTGACTGTTAATCTATTGATATATGTACGTAGGTCCAAAAAAATTCTTCAAATTATATACAACCACCTACCTAACCCACATAGAACCAAAATAATCAAAGCACAAAACTGAGGTTTGCCATCAAAACAAACATCAATGTGCTTTGTAAAACCCTAATAATAAATCAATAATGAAATCTACATACAAATGTAACAGATCAATGTATATTGTGGTGAAAAAAATACAGATAAAAAAAAAAATACGATTAGGGTCTGTGATGTATAGATCTGTGTAGATTTATGCATATATATACAGATCTATGTATATATACATATATCTATACAAGTAAAGGGGTTACAGTTACCTTATTCGTTTTCGTCCATGAGCCATCTTCAATCTGTGAGTGGAAGAGAGAGTGTTGTATAGAGAGCTCCAGAGAAGAGAGACATGCTGAGAGAGAGAAGAGTTGCTCTTACCTTCACAGAAGAGAACGAGTGGCTGAGACAAGAGGGGGTTGTGAAGGACTGATTTGTGAAGACGCAAAATGACCAATGACCCCCCATATTTATACTCTCTCATATGAAGTGGGATTTTGTGGCTAACAAAACTTGAAGGTGAGACCTCACTTAAATTGAAAACGCGTGTTTTGTATTTTGCATGTTTCTTGGAAAAAGAAAAATTAGTTCCCATTTTTTTTGTCTTTGTCTCAAAAACAACTAATATAAAACAAAAACAGTACTCAAACATGTTTTTTTTTTCATTTTTGACAAAAATTAAAAACAAAAACACAAAACACAAGACAGAAACAGTTACCAAACAACCTTTACGTATTTCTATCATATTACTCGGTGGTTTCCACTTCATCACTACTTCTACTTTGTGGGGTCAACAACTTCATCATGTTTCAACACAACATGGCATAGGAATTTCACTTCCTTCATCCAGAACTCACATTTACTCATCTTAGCATATAACTTATGCTCTTTCGATGTTTGTAGCAGTACCCGAATATGGTGTTCATGTTCCCCTTGTGTTTGTGAATAGATCAATATGTCATTAATAAACACAATAACAAACTGATCTAAATACATTTAAAATAGTATGTACATCAAATCCATAAAATGTTGTGGGAGCATTAGTCAGTCCACACGGCATTACAGTATATTCAAAATGACCATACCTTGTATGAAAAGCTATTTTAGGAATATCTTCCACCTTGATCCTCAGTTAATGGTACCTTTTGAAAAGATCAATCTTGAAGTAATACTTAGAATCTCTCATCCAATCAAATAAGTCATTAATCCGAGGTAATGAGTATTTATTATTCACTGTCACTCGGTTCAACCTTTGGTAATCTATACATAACTGAAGTGCTGCATCTTGCCTCTTCACAAAGAGGACCGGGTCTCCCAAGGGAAAATGCTTAAGCGAACAAACTCAATTATGAGCAACTGGTCTAATTGTTTCCTTAGCTCTTTTAACTCCAAAAATGACATCCGATAAGGTGCAATATAAATGAGTTCTGTTCCAAAATACAACTCAATCTTTCTTTGATGTGGTAAGCCAGACAGTTCATCCAAAAATACATCTAAAAATTCAGACACCACAGATATCAACTCTTGCGGGGAGTCAACTCGTTTCTCTCCCATTAGGCTAGTAAGAAAGTTTAGACTACTTCCAACCTTAGCATGTAAGAACCGTTTACCCGTCATAGGAAAAGGGTGGAAAACATTCCACTCATTTGTGAAGCTCAATACTACTTCTCCTAATGAATGGAACATTACCCTTTTTTCAGAAATAGTCCATCACCGCATGGTGTGCAGACAGCAAGTCCATTCCAAAGATCACATCGTACCCCTGCATGTCCAACACTACCAAGTCTACCCTTAGGTCTTGTTCCCTTATCCAAAGTATGCAACCCTGACACACCCTAAGGGTTTCCAATTGTTCACCAGTGGGTAAAGAAATATTCAACTCCTTGTCTATGTTTTCACATTTCAATTCCAGTGATTTAACATATGTCCAGCGTATAAACGAGTGAGTAGCACCATGATCAAATAATATACGTACCCAAGAATTATATAGTAAACGAGTGAGTAGCACCATGATCCATTTTAGTCATTGCAAAGACTCGGCCTTGACTGGTATCGGTTAGTACAATTGCACCAGGGTGCTTCTGCGGTGGCCGCCTCTAAAGTAGGGGCTTGTTAACATTTTGTAGTCCTGCTGCCTTGTTATTCTGGGGTGGAAATGATGGATAGTTATTTCTGAAGTGCTTGAAACCTCCACATGCAAAGCATTGGCGCGGGTTAGTGACTGCTCTATTTTGAGTAACCCCAACTCCTCGAACTACTTGATTCCTTTGCCCCAAAGCTTGATCAGGTCGGCAATATGGAATTGCCCTTTGTGTGACTCCACTGCTGCTACTTTTTCTCAAGGGATCTCCTCTAGCAAAAGTTTGTTTTCGTCTGGCCTCCTCTGTGTTTCTCTCCACCAAGTTCGCCCGTTCCACTAGATCCTTGTATTCTCGGATCTTGAGTGCAACTACCTTCTCACAATGGAAGGCCTCAAACCTTGTTCCAATCGTTTAGCCTTATTTGCATCCGTAACCACAAACTCGATTGAGTAGCGAGATAATTCATCAAATTTTATTTTGTATTCTGTCACCATCATGCAGCCCTACTTCAAAGCCAAGAAGTCTTCACCCGTCCTATCCTTCACAGACTTAGGGAAGTATCTATCTTGGAAGATCTGATCAAACATCTCCCAAGTCATGGTATCCACTACATGCATCTGCCTTAGTAAATCCAACCAGTGATTTCCTTCTCCTTTGAACAAATAGGTCGTTAACCCCACTTAGAGATCAGCAGCAATCCCCATGTTATCACATATTTTTCTCACCCTGCTAATCCACTTATCCGCCTCCATTGGATTAGAACTTTCTTGAAAAGTGGGTGGGCGTTATAAGAATTCTCGCAACACCATCATCCTACAATTTTCATTAACGTCTCCTTGTCCCACCACCAATGGTTGTGTCGCCTCATTCTGGTTATGGTTCTCATTCTGGTTTTGTACCAGAGTGGTCAACTCTCGTAGGTATTGATAAATACCATTCATAGCATTCAGAGGAGGAGGTGGTGGTTGGTTCACGAAACCTCCACACCCTCATCCTCAGCCCTATCTACTGTTCATTCTGCACAGCAAATTATAGTTTAGTTTCCTTAACATACAAGAAACCCTAGCTCACACTAGTGTCGAAAGCATAAAGCCTGGTATCAAATTCAATTTTATAATTTCATTCTTTCTAATCCTAACTCTCTAGTGACAATCCATAACCTATAGCTCTTATGTAAGACCTAAAGCTTAGGTTGTGATACCAAACCTATAAAGCCCCTAAATCCACCCTAAAAAACATTACTATCTAAAAAATATCAAATCATGAGATAAACTACAATAACCATTAAATAATAAACCATTCATCCATTTGACAAAGAATAAATACGAAAGCTATTAAAACATTATAACTTCTTCAACTTATAATTCAAAACTAAATAGTATCTAGCAACAGAATAATTAAACTAACTGAAACATTATTTCATAAAAATATTTCAAACATTAAACCAAAAATAAAGCAACTTTATTTCTCTAAGGTAGGGTCGACGTCCTGATCCTCCAATGGCTCGTAATCAACTTGTTTATCCATATTGACATCCTCTTCTATGCCAAAATCTGGAAGTGTGTTCTAGGGGGTGACTAAAGCCCGTAGGAAATTCCTCTCAAACCCAAACAATGTTTTAAAATAATAAAAGGAAGACAAGTCTCTTTCAAAAAAATAGCATATATAAATTTTTGAGAATAAAATTATGACAGTTGTAATGATCTCAAGTGTATGGAATACAATAAATCAATGAAATGAATAAACATGCAAAAAAATTAAAGCAGTCAATAAATACCTCAATAACATCATCACATATCCTCATGTAGATTGGTTGCTTCTCAGGAATCTACATAATGATTCTATCCCATTTACACACCACAACCACACAGTCTCAATTATTCCCCACAAGGCACATCACAAACAACTTTAAGAAGGATGTATACCGTCTCCCATGGCATTGACAAATCCTTTCCAAGAAAGGTATATCATCTCTCATTCTCAAACCAATGTGAACATTAGTGGTTTCTCTCACAAACAACAATCCACTACAAGTGTTAGGCAACAATCTCACCCTTACTGGAATAAACTAACCTCTAACACTCAATGGCTGCTATCAAAGGTAATTCAATTCTGTCATACCCAAACCATACAAGAGATAAAACCATAATTTTCTCAACAACCACAACCCTTAATCAATCACAATTTTCATAAGAACTCAAGTATCACAATTTCACAATTCTCAACATACTACATTAATAAAGGAATTAAAATATGCAAGAAACAATATCAAAAAAACATTCACAATTATGATATCAAAATTCTATGGTTTGTCAAAAATCATAATTTCTTAGAACAAGAATAACTATTAGATGAAAACATGATTTAATCAAAAATAGGAATTTAGAAATCAAGAATCCGTGTATTTTTCACAATCAAACAGGTATCTAGCAAAGTAGGGTTTTAAAAATTCAAGAACAAGTATTTGTTGAACCTAAACATGTACTTTGTTCAAAACTATGTTTCAATGATAAAGAAACCAAGAACTCATAAGTATTTATCATATAACTGTCAAGTAGATTCAAAACATACATATATAATACCCTAAGTCTCAATGAAAGAACTCAAAAAGATTCCCCTACTTGATTCCATAATTTGTGTATAAACCTAGCGTGTTTGATCCATTTCAACGTGAGAATTCTCCTTCAATCTTGTGTTTATCTTATTCTCTCTAGCTCTCTAAGGTTCATTAGGGTTAAGAATTGACAGAATAGGGCTAGCGGATACGTCCTTTGGTATTTATAGTATGAGAAAATAGTCTAATTGGCGTAGACTTAATACTCAAAATTGAGACAGTGCATTCTAAATAGAGGCTTGACATCCAAACTATCTATAGGATGTTCAAACGTAATATTGGGCATTCGAACGTTGTTTTCTCCTAGTACCTTTACTTTTCCAATAGAGTTTCTATCAGACACCAAAGTACTGGAACTAACTATCATTCGAACAGATCCATTTGTCAAACGAACTCCAATTTTCACCTGAACTTCCAAAGAAGTTTTGGCCTAGTTAGAGGTCGATTTAGAAATTTTTCTAAAATACACTTATGTAGCCCTAAAAGTGTAGTGTCTACTAAAAATTTCAGATCAAACAGACATCGGGGTAAAAATTTATGGTTCAAATACTAAGATAGTGTCAAATTCTTTTCTACCCGAATTCTCTCTAAAATGCGCATAAACTCCAGAATACTTTTTGACTTCTAATACACCCCATATTACCTCTCTCAAAGTTTTTATTTCTACTCTTACAATCTATACAATTCATTCTAATGTCATTACATATATAAGCTTTGCAAAATAATTGCGTCACTAAATTAAGATAACATGTGGGGGTTTATCGCTTTGCAATTGGCACAAAGATTGGAATGCCAATGTAGCATGGATAGAAACATTCAAGCACAGTACCATCAGAATATAGCTAAGCATCCTCGGATAAAAACTGAATTAAAATAGGATCCATTTGTCATTTTAAGTAAACTTTTGTGAGTTCGTGTTCTACTCCTAAAGAGAATAACGTAGTATATTCACTTACTCAAATTGAGTGAAAAATGAATTAGAAAATATTCTCCAAAGAGACCCATTTGGATTATGAAAAATAGAGGTTATGTATGTAGGATTTGACACTAATATCACATTGGTTGAGAAAGAAATTTTACTTACACACACACACACACACACACACACACACACACACACACACATATATATATATATATATATATATCAAGTTTGCTCTAAAGGTTTGGCCCCAAGAGGTATCACACTTTTGTGAGCATAACGGGCACCTACATTGGCTTTGATTCAACTACCCGTCATGCCACGCCACGGTTGGGTTCAAATGTGAGTGTAGTTTAGACTCAACCTTTTCTTTTTTGAGAAAATTCGTTTAACGAATTTGGCTCGAATTTGTTAACCCATAATTTAATTTTTGATGCCCGTTGGAATTCAAATTTTGCACCTGTTCAAATTTTAATTTTTCCTCCAATCTGAAATCCTAATTCTTATATGTTCAATATTAGACAAACTCAAATGGTGTCAATTGGGTTGCATCTATTTGCATAGTGATTGCCAGGATCAGTCACTATTATGTCTATAAATAACCAAGTTGCAATAATATTCTGCATTAACTTTAGACTAACTACATTACGAATTAAGGCAGTCATTACATCTATATTTTCAGCATTAGTAGTCTGCATATTTGAGAGTAAATAGCACAATTTCTGATTCACTGGCAATTAGATTGGAGTGTTATATCTTGGGAATCAAATGCTTTGATTTCCATTAGCACCAAGTGTGGGAGCAAAATATGCCTTAAGGGCATGATGTTAAACACTAGCTTTAATCTATATACAGTCCAATCATAATTCTTGTTTTGCAAACGGGTCAGTTATATTTATTTTTTTATATGTATTACAGTTTCGTTCTTGGTTGTTACTGTTTTATTCTAAATTGCATGATACGAATTGGAGATTTCAATAAGTGATTTTTCTATATTTAAAAAATACAAAGAACAATCTTAAGACAGATTTCTATATGTATAATTACTTTTTGTGTTTCTGATTCATGTTATTAGTATTCTGATTCATCCACTAGGGGGGACCTAGGGGTTTAAAGGCTTGTTGCATATGCTAAATGAAATCGTGAGACCTATGAAAGTGGATTTGTATTTTATTTATTAGGATAGTTTATTTTTTTTAGATTTTAGAATCCATGTATTACTAGGGACTAGTAATATTCAAGTTGAGGGGTGTGATTAACCATCAAAAGTGCTATTTTATTATATTTAATGATTGGTTAATTGCATATTATTTGTTAGTAAATGAGTTAAATTCCTTGATTTTCTAGTTTAATACTTTTTCTAGCTGTTCGGTTTATTTTGTAGGTAAATTGATTGATTTAAAGTAATAATGAATAATGCAAGTGAAGCAATCACTAGAAGAAGAATCAT
>CM042187.1:18563724-18590015 GCA_023539305.1 Ilex asprella
TCTTATTTCAAGTCAAATCTTTGAGTCTTTAATTATTACTGTATGAAGTTGAGAGGGAGTACCTAATGCTCTAGTATTTTTATTATTGTTTTAATACCAAAATCAAGTGTTCTCAATTAACCAATTCTCAACTCAATCTTTTCTTTCAAATTGCTGTGAGTTTTTGTGTGACTGCTTCTTTGTTACAATTCCTCGTGGGATCGACCTCGGACTTCCCGAGAATATATTACTTTGCTCAACCTGCACTTGAGTTTACACTTTTAAAGTTGAAGCATCGTGCTAAGGACTATCGAAGCTATAAAGCACAACAAAAGTAGAAACCAGTATAACCAAAGTAGAAAAAATTTTGAAAATTTTTCTAACATGAATTTTGCTATCATGGTATCCAAAGTGAACTTTGTGGGAAATACCAAAGAATGGTGGGTGGACATTGAGGCCACTAGACACATATACTCGGATAAGAAAATGTTCTCTTCGTATAAAGCTATTAATCCTACATAAAAACTATTCATGGGAAATTCATCTACTTCTAAATTTGAAGGCAAAATAAATATTATATTGAAAATGACTTCTGAGAAAGAACTTATTCTTAATGAAGTGTTACATGTTCCAAAAGTTTGAAAGAATTTTGTGTTTGGGTCATTGTTGAGTAAGAAGGGTTTTAGGTTAGTTTTTTAGTTTGAAGAATTTGTACTCACCAAGAGTGAGATTTATTTAAACAAAGGATATATGAACAATTGGCTTTTTAAGGTGAATGGAATGACAAATAATAATACATTTTTTTATATATGCTTGAGCCTTCTAATGTATGACATGGTAGACTAGGACATGTTAATTTTGATACTTTGCATAAATTAATGAATTTAGAATTGTTGCCTAAATTCAATATTGATACAAATCTTAAATGTCATGCATGTGTTGAATCAAAATTAACTAGAACATTATTCATAACATTGAAAGAAGTATTAAGCCTCTATAATTAATTCATAATGATACATGTAATTTGAAATATGTTCAAACTAAAGGTGGAAAGAAATATTTTGTAACTTTTATTGATGATTGCACAAGATATTGTTACGTATATATTGTTAAAGAGTAAAGATGAAGTATTAGAAAATTTCATGTATAGAATGAGGTTGAAAATCAACTTTGCAAAATGATTAAGGCAATAAGAAGTGATCAATGTGGTGAATATGATACACCTTTTGATAGGTTCTGTCAAGAATATGGTATTATTCACCAAACTTCTGAACATTATACACTTAAGCAACTGAACGTAAAAGAAAACATTGGAAGAGATGATGAATGTAATGTTGATTGGTTTGGGATTACCTCAAATCTTGTAAGGGAAGCTTTACTTTTAGAAAACTACATTTTAAATAAATTATTCCACAAGAAGTTAGACAAAATCTCTTATGAATTATAGAAAGGTCAGAGTCATTCCTATAAATCTATATTATTTTAAAATGTCAACAAAAGTGAAAAATTTTTATTAGACTATTTTACCCTTGATTATTTTTATAAAGTCAATCATATCCTCTCATATCTTTTCATTTTATTCAATACAAAATCTTCTTATATCCTTTCATCTTCATAAATTAATTATATTCATTTAAGTTTTATTAATTAATTTTAACCTTTAATTGTAATTTAAATTGTGTCCTTAAATGATCTTATCTTAAAGACAATTATGCCTTAAACAAAAATTTTGGCTTAAATATAAAAACTTTTTGAGTTTCTACTTTTTTCTTAAATAAATTTATAAACTATAAAAATATGTGTGTGTGTGTGTGTTTATATTTATATTACAAAATTTTCTCGCTTCTTAAATTAATTATATTCATTTGATTTTTAATAATTAATATAACCTTTAATTTTAATTTTAATTTTTTCCATAAATGATCTCATCTTAAAGGCAATTATGCCTTTAAACCAAAATTTTGGATTAAATATGAAAACCTTTGGAGTTCCTACTTTTTTCTTAAATATATTTATAAACTATAAAAATGTGTGTATATATGTGTGTGTGTGTGTATTTCTATTTATTTATATTTATATTACAAAATCTTCTTATATCCTTTCATATTCTTAAATTAATTATATTAATTTAAGTTTTAATAATTAATTTTAACCTTTAATTTTAATTTTAGTTTTGTCCTTAAATGATCTTATCTTAAAGACAATTATACCTCAAACCAAAATTTTGGCTTAAATATAAAAACCTTTTGAGTTTCTACTACTTTTTCTTAAATATATTTATAAACTATAAAATATATATATATATATATATATGTATATTTATATTTATATCTATACTATACTATACTAATTCTAAAAAGCTAATAAACCAAAAAAAAAAATCATAATCACCGTTAAACAATTGTATAAAATCATATTAGTGGCATATTAATTACTCTCAATTATTTGCCCATTTACATTTGGATGTTCTAACTTCTCGGCCTTTAATTAATTCTATTAATAATATTTATAACTTGGTAACTTACTGCTAACTTTTCTTATTCTCACTAAATAACACTAGAATGGGAAAAACTAGAGAGACACTTGGGCATGTATATATAGGCTCCAATTTTTATTTGATCATCTAATTTCACATTGTACTATATATTCTTAAATTCAAATAGTCATCATGGGATCCGATACTAGCCGAGCAGCTTTTAGAGGATTTCGGGAATGACTTCATAATTTGTGGGTTCCCTTAATATGCATGAGAGTATATACAGTAAGCACATTGTGACCCTCCAAAAATCAGGGGTAATTTATCACCCTTTGATAATCTATTAATCTGCGTAACCCGATACCATGTGATAGCATCCTCTAATTGGGATTATAACCCACAATTATAATCCAGGTTCAATTAGTCATTAGATCCAACTAAGGTCCGATATATTACAATTTATATTCTATTATGACCCATTTACATCAGTGGAATGAAGCAACACTTAGCACGAAAACATGACAAATCAATTTTAAATTTTAAAAAAATTGGAGAGAGTACCGGTACTCAGTACCGATACGGTTTGCCCACTGAACCAAACCGTATCGATACGCTATACCGATATTGCCTGCCTTCTGGACAATAGTGTAACGGTACTATTTGTTCAGTTTTGTCTGTTTCAACCATTTTTTATTTTCAATCCATTTCAAACTCTTCCACAACCATCCAACACATGTTTAACAACATTTTCAACATAAAACTTTATACATGCATGTTCTATTACACAAGATTTCGTTTAATTACATGTCAAAAACTCAATGTTCTTCGTAATTTTACAAAATACTTGAAATAAGCCACATTTCAGCTTTCTTCATCCACGATGCTTGAATTGGGAGTCATCCACCGGCGTAAATCCCGCACCTGAAATATTTTTTTCATAAAAGGTGAGTCACGCTCAATTGAATATCTCCTAAATAAGCTGCTCGTCAACCTAAATGCATATGAAATGTTCACATGCAACATTCAACAACTCATAACATTTCAATCAAGAATATGCATCCAACATTAGAATTCATCAAGTCATGTCATGAAATGAGATGAGACTCACTCATGCAACTCAACCCAAACCCTTCCTAACTCTCCAACACGTGCAAGTGTCTACGTGTATGAATCCGTCATCTATGTTATATATCAGATGACATTTATCAATCCAGAGTCTTTTGTGGGGTGGGTATTTATGGACTTACAGCAACGACACCCAACCGACACGGAATTTATGGACTTCCATCAGCGGTTCTGCGTACACCAACACACTTTATGGACTTGTACCAACAGAATGTGTTTCCAAATCACCGAGTCTTGCACCCGAGGGATCTTCTAGCCCTTCTTGCTAATCCCAACGCTCTTTACCATGTAAACCGTTAGACTCGGCCTAGTCTTCGACCTAGCTTACACAATCTTACCCGTCATGCATCAAGTGTGGTGTTGACGATAATCATGCACACACACCCACAAATGCGATATTCCCGTGCATATGCAATATAATGCCTCATTACAACAATCTCATGATAGTCAATATGCTATGAATGACATATGGACTATTCCAAAACATTCCGCATATCTCATGACAAATTATATCGAAAGTATATAATTCTCATAATCCTTCACAATGTCAATATATCAACATGTTCATATCAACATCTTTCTCTAGAACAAAATCCAATCATGTCATCACATAAAAAGCAATAACACACTTAATTTCTCAAGGCATAATGTAAACACATAGCATGCTTGATGGTAATTTAAACACACTTATGAAGATGTATAATTTTTATTCTGAGCATGCTTGATGGTAATTTAAACACACTTATGAAGATGTATAATTTTTATTCTGACTTCTTCCTTGATGGTAATTTTCTCATGTGTAAGATTGTTCATGTTTCAAAAAAGAAGGAATGGAGAAGGGGAAAGGAGTACAAGTTGGATTGGTTTGATTGATTTAAGAGTGTGGAAATGCAAAGTGTTATACAAAACAAATTTAATTGCAATGGAAATAAATATACATCACTATAGATAGTTTGCATTGAATTTTGACAAGTCATATTTTTTCCAAAATAATGAACTGTTTTAGTGTTTAAAAAAATTCTTAACTTTCTCCAACACTAGATATGGACAATTTTAGGACTCATCCCTTATTTTTATTTATTCATGGACACTAAATTTGGCAATCACTTACTCTATGCAAAACAGATATTGGGACCTCAAATTTCTAAACGAGATAAATGAAAGAATAAGTGGAACAGAATTCTTGCCAACTTTAAACTTTAGTAGATACAAAGTTAGGTTGGACAACACTAAAAATTTCCAAATGTTTGTTGAGTTTGATTAGTCTTAAATTTCTAATAGTAATATAAGAATGTTTTTGATATTTAAAAGTCCTATACACGATAAAAAAAAATCTACAAATATAAATCATAAAAAGATAATAAGATATAACTCAAAATGATCTACATGCAACGCAACAACTAAATGAAAAAATTTTGATTTTAAAATTTACTCCTAAACAATTATTTAATGTCATTCCAAGTAAATTTTTGTTTTCCTTTTTTATCCTCAAAAAATAGTAATTTTTTTTTAACTAGACAAAAAAAATAGTAGTTGACTAGCATTCTTTGTGCCTCTTTGATTCCATCTGTCTTGGCCCTACAACTATGGCAACTAATCGATCATTGAATTACTTTTAATCTCTATTTAAACTTTATTTAATTTGTCTTGAATTTATTTTTTACACTATTACTAATTAGAATAGGAAGGTTACAAAAACCATCTGGTTCATCGTTTCACACATTTCTCGAGAAGTTGGATTTGATGACTTTTGGTTGTAACCAATTCAACAATTCCAAGGGCAAAATTTCGAGAAGGATAATAAAAAAATTAAAAACTCGTTCTATGGGATTTAACTGGTTGTCTAAAGGCTCATCATCTATGTTTCAACCATTCAAGTTGCTAAGAAACTTAGGTTGAATTTTATGGTGCAAACTTTTTTTTTTTTGGTTTTATTCATTTTTTCTTTCAGATGAGTCTATGATATTGTTTTGCACAAGGTGCGTTTGCCTCACATAAAATTTCTCTTTCACCAAGCCAAAATTTTTTTGCAGATGAACTTATTGATTCTTTGACAAAACAAAAGTGTTTCACAAATTTGTGTTTAGAAACATATAATTAATTCTCTTTCATGTGGAATGATGGAGTAAGCAGACTTTAAAGGTATGATATGTTTTACATTATGGATCTCATGAAATTATACGTCTTGACCATCACTTCTGATCAAACTTTATGTCAAAGTACATTACTCTCTCCATATCCTTTATTATTATTTGATTTCTCTCTCCTATTGTGCTCAAGTTATGGTTTCATGTAATGTATAATATATGGGATGTGGATTTTATGTAGATATTAGTTTTATTTCATTGTTGTGTGAGTGTTTGTTAATGGCATGTCAATGTCAAATTATAGTGGTAATTAGTTGTTTTGTTTTAAACTTTGGAGGCAGCAAAATGGGTTTCTTGATGTCATTTATTGTTCTAAAATTGTTGTCTGGATAGTGTTTTGAAATAAATATAAATGTTTTTTTTTTATCAATTCTTGGGTTTACTGAGAGCTTATTTTTAACAAGTCCCCATGAAGGTATGCTATTAATTTAAGCCATAAATAGTTTTTAGCTTAAATATTTCATTGGTCATTTAAAAAAACACTAATGTTATTAGGACATAATTTGGGGACTTGCATACTTATAAAATTTAGAATGTTAACTCGGTTTGGAGTAGTCAAATTTTTTTTGGTAAATCTATATATTGGTGGATGAGTCTGAGATAGTGTAACGCCCCAAATACCACCCTGGAAGGCATTACATGCTAACCATCATTCATACCATGAGAGCACTAAATAAATTCATCAATAATAAATTTTTCATTCATCATATATAAAAGTAACAAGATCATTCCAAAAGAATAAGTCAAGTTATGGCCATAATATCAAAAGAATATGTTTAACTATGACATTTACATCACAAAGGAATTAGATTACAATTGCAATGGAAATACAAAAGAAAACTAGACTTCTAAATTCTCAAGTCTAGTACAAAAGAAGTAATGTCTCTACAAGTCCACTTCGGGGTCTAGATTCCTCTCGGGTGGTGCCTCCCAATGTGCTGGTTCATTAACTCTAATCTCCTCCTCCAATACATAATCTGAAAATATGTAATTTGTAGAGGGTGAGCACTAAGCTCCGTAGCAACATTCCTCCCAAACTCGAACAAGGTTTATAAAAACATATAAAATGATCGATCTCATTTCACAAATAACATACGTAATCTTTGAAGTAAAACATGAGCATTTTAGAGTGGATCTCAAGTTTGAGTAGCAACAGTAATTTAAATGAACAGTAAAAACCAAGTTTTAAATAAATATCCACTTTTCCAAAATATAAACCATTTTTCCACAAGACCCTATTGAATCCCATACTTCCTCAAGTTCTTGTAGGCAACTATTTTCCACAACAATCTAATAATTCATAACTTGAACCTTCCACAACCATCTGTATATGTATCTCAAATATGATGCGAGGCAAGCCCCAGGAATCAACATGTTGAGTAATATCTAGCCCACACACACCCACACAAATCTTATCAAAGATATTCATCTTTTAGGAATGGCGTATGTCATACCAATGGCAGTGACGTATCCAACTCAAGCATTAGTATATTAACTCTTTTTCACGGTACCCCATGAGTGATAATATGTTAGTCTTACCAAAGCACTAACTACACTACGAGTGGTAGGAAAAATGTCAACCCACACGGAGCAAGCAAAACATCTACCCACTCTACGATATCTCGTCAAAGGTCACCTGTGGTCACCCCACACTCATCAGAGATACAATACCAAACTCCATTTCTCAATTTACAAATATATCTCCAAAAATTCCCAAATTAAGCATGTGACATTTTTAATAATCAACTAAGAAAAATGCAAGAGATCACCAACCATATCATTTCATTACTCAACACAAAGCACTAAGGTTTTTGAAATCAAAAACAAAGGAAGAATAAAGAGAAAAACCCAATTCTTTTGAAAACTAGGTTTGAAAACAAGAAAAAGATATTTAAGAGCTATTCCACCATAGCTTTGTTAAAATATGTTAATCTTTGCAAGAATACCAAGGAATGAGGATTTCATAGCAAATAGATATGATTTAGAGTCAAGGGAATACATATATAATAACCCTAACCTCAATGTAAGAGAAAGAGAAGAAACCTCCTATCTTGAATCAAGAATCTCAAGCAAGAACCCAACGTTGAAGACCTTCTTCCTCCCTTTTCTTTCTCTCTTTATCTTTTCCTAGGGTTCTAAGAGGTGTGGGGTGAGAATGGAATGGAAGAATGGGGCAAATGAGGCTTAGAGGGGTGTTTTAAAATACCAAAATCCCATATTTTTTTACTGTTTGACAAGCCTCAGACAAATCGTACTGGTACGCGTACCGGTACGGTTTAACTACTGAAGTTAGGCGTACCGGTACGGTTTGACTGATAAATTTTTATTCCAACTTTCAGAACAGTTTTGACCCATTTAGAGATCGAATTGAAAAATTTTCATTAAATACACTTTTGTATTCCTATATGTCTACTATCTACTTTCCAAATTTCAAATCAAATAGACATCAGGATAAAGAGCCATGGCCAAAATACTAAGAAGTGTCCAAGATCCTTTCTACCCAAATTTTCTCTAAAGTTTATTTTCATTCCGGAATACTTTCTAACTTCTAATATACCCCATATTACCTCTCCCAATATTTTTTGACCTTCTGGATTCAATGAAGACCTTAGTTTGACCTAAAAATATGTATTTTTGTGATTAATCCTAATACCCAAGTAAATGTTTACCAAAACTTTAGAATACGATGGCTAAATAAATCTTTAATTGATTTGTTCTTTCAAGTCCCAACATACCACCATTAGTACTCTATCATTTTTCATTTACAACAATCGAAAGATGAAATGTCTAGCTCAAAAGCTTGGCAAACAAGAGTTAAGTTTTCACTAAGTGTACCGGTACGGTTTGCCCAGTTTTACATGTTTTGTCTATTTTTCATTTACAATTCATTCTAAAACCTTTCAAGGCCAACCCAAACTTATATAACATACATTTGTACATCAATTAGAGTTGATACAAGTTCTATTACATGCGGGGGGTTTACAGATAGTAAGAATAACTATTCTTCCATTAGATTGAAAATTTAAACACTCATATAGTCCAATTAAAAATATTGATAAAAAATTATAATACAATATAATTCATGTGCAACGCACATGTGCATCAACTAGTATTTAAAAGTGTGGAGATGTTTGGCTAAGGTGATAGTCCATATTCCCAAAATAATTCAAATAGGACCTAAGATCATCAATTTCATATTTATTAGTTATTCAATAAATAATAGTTCATATCGTTTTTTTGTACATAAATATGATATTCATGATATACATATCAATAAAATTATTGAATTTAGAAATGCACCAGTCTTTAAAAATTGTAATAATGCATATGATGGGAGTTCTCTTAAAAAAATTCATGATACTGCGACTAGTAATATAAACCATGAGTCTATAGATAAAGAAAGTGATGAAGCACTTAAACGCAGTAAAAAGGCAAGGACTTCCTAAGTCCTATGGTCCTTATTTTCTGACGTATCTATTAGAAAATGAGCCTCAAAATTTTAAAAAGTGATGTCCACCCCTGAAACACCTTTTTGAAAAGAAACTGTAAATAATGAAATTGAATCTATCATGCAAAATCACACTTGGGAGTTGGTAAATCTTCCCCAGGGAAGTAAACAATTAGCATGTAAATAGATTTTTAAAAAGAGAATGAAAACTGATGGATCAACTAATAAGTACAAGGCTAGACTTTTAGCTAAAGTTATAGGCAAAACTTTAGCTAAAGTTATAGGCAAAACTTTAGCTAAAGTTTTAGCTAAATTTATTCTTGTCACGAGAATAACATCCATTTGTATGCTTATAGCTATTGCAGCATTATATAATATTGAGATACACCAAATGAACATAAAACGTTTTTCCTAAATTGTGACTTAAATGAGGAAATTTGTATAGAGCAATCTGAAACGTTCATTTATCTAGAACAAGAGAAGAAGGTGTGCAAGCTTATTAAATTACTTTATGGTTAAAGCAAGTACCAAAGTAATGGCATAAGAAATTTGAAAAAGTCCTCATGTCGAATGAATTCATAAAGAATGAATGTGATAAATGTGTCTATGTCAAAGACACAAACAACGGATATTCATTATATGTCTGTATGTGGATGATTCGTTTACTTTAGGTAGTAACAATGATATCATTACAAATAACAAGAAAATGTTGTCCAGTAAGTTTGACATAAAAGATTTGGGTGTTACAGATGTTACACTAGGAATTAAAATTTCTAAAATATTTGGTGGATTTATACTATCTCAATCGTATTATATTGAGAAAATACTTGAGAGATTCGACAAGAATAAAATCAATATTGCTAGAACATCAATTGATATAAAAATTCATTTGTCTAAAAATATTGGCCAAAGCATATCAAAATTAGAATACTCTCGTATCAATGACAGTCTAATGTATGTCATGAACTGCACTAGACTAGATATAACATACTCGGTTAGTAAATTGAGTATATATACAAGTAATCCGAGAGTAAACCATTGGAAGACAATTATCAGGGTTCTTAAATACTTAAGATATACCTTGAATCTTTGATTGCACTATACAAGATATTCAGTTGTACTTGAAGATATAGTAATCCTAACTAAATATCTAGAATGAAGGATATAAAGTCCCTAAGTGGTTATGTGTTTACACTTGATGGTACAGTTGTATCTTGTAAATCTTCTAAGTAAATGTATCCACAATGAAATCTGAAATTTAGGGTTAATTACAAAATGCCGCTCTAAGTTTGGATCTTGTTGCAATTGACTCCCTCTAGTTTGAATTTAAACAAATCACCCCTTAAAGTTTGAATATGTTACAATTTATTCCCACCATTAACTTTAACCGTCAAAAGTGACGAAAAATTAGTCATTTGTATTGCACCTAATCTTAGATATATTGAAAAGACAAAATTGCGCCTAATCTGAATTTTTTCCGTTACATATAAAAACTATATACCCCTCCAAGAACCACATTTGCCTATGACCGGTGTCGGACCTCCATTTTTTATGAGAACCCCTCTTCCCTCCTGCAAATATCCAATTTTTCCACCAACTCACACCGGTGAAACCCCCCACCCCTTCTCTTTTTCTCTCTCTTTCTCTCTCTCACACACACACATGTATCGCTTCACCCACCCCCAACTAAACCAATGCAATGACATCCATCCACCCACCAAACAAATAACTGTAATCGTAAAAACATTTTGCCTCAATATAGTGACAAATTTAAGGTGGTGGGGGGGATTAAGGGGTGGTGATGGTTCAGATCTAAGGTGGTGATGACAATTTTGGGTTTGGATGTTTCATTTTTTTTCATTGATGTAGTCTAGAAAGAGGTTTTGGTTGGTGCAAATTTTTGGGTATGTATGTTTGACTTTCCTTGGTTTTGGGTGGTGTAACTAGAAGAGGAGAAAATGGTGAAGGTGGTTCTGGTGTTGGGGATATGGAAATGGTTTAATTTTTTTATACATAAAATTTTCATAGATATTTTAAAAAAAAATTATGAGGAATTTGTCAAAGGTAATCTTGCCTTTTCATAATATTTGAGATCATGTGACTTGCACATGACTAAATTTTATTATTTTTTACAATCAAAGTTAACGGTGAGTAAATTGTAACATATTCAAACTTTAAGGGGTGATTTGTTTAAATTAAAACCAGAAGGAGTCAAATACAACATTACCCAAATTTAGAGGGGGCATTTTATAATTAACCCCTGAATTTATTGTTTTAGATAAAGTAAGTGATGAAGTTGAATGACTTCACCAATTTCTAAAGGATATTCTAATATGGCCTAAATATGTACTATGTATACATTGTGATAATCAATCTGCAATTGGTAAGATACAAAGTGATATATATTGGTAAGACACAAAGTGATATGTATAATGGTAAGTCTAGACATATAGGTTGTAGTAGACATAATACCGTTACAAAATTTCTCTCAAATAGGATTATTTATATTGATTATATAAAATCAAAAGAAAATCTACGAGATCCACTTACTAAAGATTTGACGAGAGAATAAGTAAATTGCGCATCATGGGAAATGGGTCTAAAGTCTTTGACTTAAGAGTCAAATTAATGGCAATCCAACCTAGTTGCCTGGAGATCCCAAGATCTAGGTTCAAAGGGACAACCAAATTATGCATGATTCAAAAGAAGAACTAAGGAGATAATTTCTCCTACCCATTCATATGATAAACTTATGTTGCCTGTAGAGTTTATTATAGTAAACTATGTTTTTAATGACTTTTATACATTGAAAATTCAAGTGGGATATCGCATTATATTTCTAATAGAAGTCATCTATATGTGTGTGAGGGGTCGCTTCAATGAAAACTTATAAAGGTTGAATTCTCTAAACCATTCATGAAAACCAAGAGTTGTTCAGTACCAAAATGAACACAATTATGAGAACCAATTATGTTAGGAAAGAGACTGTGTGAAGTTTATTCGATCTGATTTATCAAACAGCAGAATAGTTCAAGACATCAAATTCATTATTTAACCAATAAGTCTAATGGTCTTTCACTAAGAAAGGTTTAAGGCCAACAACTACTTGTCTCAAAGCACGATCTTTTCAAGATGTATTCTCTATAGTGTGTCAGTATTATCATTTTGAAACTAACCGCAAATTTTTCATTCATGTGGAGGATTGTTGGACTAAAATAGTTTTTTAGTTGTAAAAACTAAATTTTTGGTCGACTTTGAGCCTAAATTAAAGTGAGGTCTGCTTTTCGTTTCAAATAAACTTTCGTGAATTCGTGTTTGATTTCATGAGAAGAATAACATAGTGTATTCACTTGCTCAAATCGAATAAGAAATGAATAAGCAAATATGCACAAAAGTGACCCATTTGGATTGTGAAAATAAAGGTTATGCAATGTGGGATTGAACATCAATCTCACATTGGTTGAGGAAGAAATTTTACTTGTGCATATATATGCCAAGTTTGCTCTAAAAATTGGGCTCCAAAGGGTACTACATTTTTTGTTGGCGAAGCGACAATCTACGTGGGCTTCAGTTGGACCACCTGCCTGCTTGGCATGACCTCGACCCGACCCAACCAGTGCCAGATTCGAGTGTGGATGTGGTTTAAATCCAACCTTATCTTTTTGGTGAAAATTCATTTAATGAATTGAGCTCAAATTTCGTAACTCGGAATTTAATTTCTGGTACCCGTTGGAATTCAAATTTCGCACCTGATCAGATTTTTATTTTTCCTCCAATCTGGAATTCAAATTCTTGTTTGTTCAATATTAAATAAACTTAAATGGTGTTTTCTGGTTACGTAGTGTCTACTAGGTTGCATCTGCTTGCATGGTGACTGTCTGGATCAGTCACCATTCCATCTATAAATAACTCAATTACATTAACATTTTGCATTAACTTCAGATTTACTACATTACGAATTAAGACAATCATTACATCCATATTTTTGGCATTAACAGTCTTCATATCTGAAAGTACATAACACAGTTTTTGGTTCGTTTGGCAATTAGATTGGAGTGTTACTTCTAATTGCGTGAAAATTATTTTATCTTGGGAAACAGACGCTTTGATTTTCATAAACACTAAGTGTGAGGACAAAATTTGTCTCAAAGACTTAGTATCAAACGCTAACTTTAAGCTACATAAAGATCAATCACAACTCATGTACTGTAAACAAGTTACTTATATTTATTATTTTATATGTGTTACTATTTCATTCTTGAAATTGTTTGATACAACTCAGATATTTCAATAAGTAATTTTGTTATATTTGTCAAAATACAAAAACTTAATAAATAATACATCATATGAAAGGCATGAAGCTCTCTAATCGGCCAAAATAAAGAGCAGGATAACATTCAAATGCTTTGATGTTGAAGCCCCCCATAACAAAGCTAAAAAGTAGATCTAATCTCATAAACCTTCCTTCTACTCGCTTTTTCTTCGCAGATGTTCTAGAACTACCCAATTCAAACCAAAAATTGCACAACTCCACAGGCCAACCCTTTTAATGCGTTCCAAACCCCTCAAATTCTTCTTCGTACATTGAGAAAAAAAGTCTACAGAATCACCCAACTCAAACCTATAAATTGAAATAATTTGGACCACAAAAACAATGCAATAGGACAATGCAAGAAAAGATTATCAATACTCTCACTAGCACAGGTACACATCACACACCAATATGGAGAAATGCAAAGAAAATGTCTTCTTCTAATGCATACCTCACCATGAGTTATAATCCATGCATAAACTTGCTTCTTAATATGTACTTTTCCCATGTATATCATCACTGGTGGAGGAAACAAACGAGAACACGGGGATCGTCAATTAACTTATCAAAAATTATGTGTGAGAAAACTCCCCGATGACATAAAAACTCACCTTATTTTATCAATTTACTCTTGGCACAAACCAACTTCATGAAGCAAAGATAGAAGTGATACCAATTTCGTAGTATCAAGATGTCTATAGAAACCAAAATTCCAAAAACAGATTTATGAGAAGAATAATACATCAAAGCAACAGAATGTAGCATATTGAGCATGAAAAAATCCTTAAGAAATAAAATTCTGTGGGCATCAATAAGTGAACTTTATTCAAGTGGAAGTTTCAAAAGTCATTTTCCAACTAAAATTATATTTTTTTGCTTTTAAATCCCCAACTGAAAGACCACTTCATCGCTATTTTCTTGAAATTTTGTAATTAGATGCCCTACCATTGCTACTCCTCCGTGCCTTGGCATATTTGAAAAGAACCCTACAACCTGACATATGCCATGGGGGTCTCAAACAGACCAAATAAAACTTGCCCGTTAAGCATCCAAGATTCAGTTCAATAGGTTAGCAGTAATAGACCTCCAAAAAAACCAGAAATCACCCCAACAGTAACAGTTCACAAGAGATATATCTGAAGCAAAACAACAAATAGATCCTTCGAATTCCTTGAAATAGTTAAAAATGGAAATATTAAAGCTCCAAAAATATTAAATCCATGATGAGCAGTCGCAACACCAATGATCAAGAACTAGGAAACAAAATCCCGTAATAAGGTCAGGGAACAATGTTTGGAGCAAAACCCCATCTAATTAACTCGTTATTCAAACAATAAATTGGCCTGCGATGAATCCTCATACTAAATTCAGAAAATATTATCATCACCATCTAAAGCTTAAAAACGTAGGGGAAAAAGACTCTCAATTAGCCCCCACCAGAACCATACTTCTTTCCAAACACAATCATCTGGAGCTTGTCATAACCTGCAAGCACACCAGCACCGGCGACTGCACGAAGGATGTTTGCACCAGCACCCTTGAAAAGAGATTTGGCACCCTCATTCTTGAGGATTTGGGAGAATGCATCCAGCGAACTCTTGTACTTCACAGCTTCACCAGACGTCATCATCATTCTTCTACGTACAGTGTCAATTGGGTAGGAGGCAAGGCCAGCACCATTTGTGATAACCCAACCAAGAGCAAAGCTAGCAAAGAAACTATCCTGAAATCATTCCACATATAAACATGTGTCAATTATGAAAGCACATTTCCTGTTACGTGCAGAAAATTCAATGAAACCAAAGTGGAAGGCTGCATTCAGGATTTGAGAGTTGATAGTATATGCATGATCAAAAAAACACCACTGGTGCATAAATCATATCCAACAGGTTAAACATATCCAAATCTTCTCTTTGCATTGATGTTGACTGACCATCAAATCTTATTTGTCAACTGTTAGGATTGGTACTATTCTATTATCAAAATATGTCAACAACCAAGTAAAAAGCACAGGAAAAAGAACATATAAGACAAAGAACACCAGCCAAGAAAATTACTAACCGCCAACTTTCCAGTCAGGAGCACAGGCTTCAGAGAGTCATACATTCCAAAGTATAAACCACGATACACAATGATGCCGACACATGAAATGTTGAATCCACGGTAAAGACCAGCAATACCATCAGATTGGAGGGTCTTCCTGTAGACATCAATTAAACCATTGAACTGCCTCTCTCCTCCTTTCTTTGCAGCCTTGGCATCATTTGCCAGACGGGTTCGAGCGTAATCCAGGGAGTAGACAAAGAGTAAAGAGGAGGCACCAGCAGCACCACCAGATGCCAGGTTGCCAGCAAACCATTTCCAATAGCCGTCACGGTCCTTCTTGAAATTGAACAACCTCTTAAAGTAATCCTTGAATGCAAAGTTCAAAGCCTGTGGAAGAAACCAGTCAAAAAAGTATGCAGTAAATGCAAAGCAAAAGCCAATATATATTCTTACCTTCATGAAGTCCTAAAGAAAATAGGGTTCAACAAACCTGAGTGGGGAAGTAGCGGATGACGTTAGCTGTGTTGCCTCTCCACAATGATCCAAAACCTTCTTCCCTAATTGTTCGTTTGAAACATTCACCAATACCCTTGTAGGGTTCAGAAAGCCGACCCGACTTAATCATCTCATCTTGGTTTTGGATCAAAAGCTTCACTCGCTCAATTGGAGCAGCAGCAGTTTTGGACACAGCAGCTGAAACTCCACCCATGAGAAAATCAATGGCAAAGCCCGCAAAACCTTTCTCTGATGGAGCCTGGACAAACACAGGTGAGGCATTTGTGGCTATCAATGACAGATCATTGGTGGCTTGGCATGTTTGTGTCGGGGAATACTGAAATCCTGCATTCGAATAGTTGCCATACGCAAAACGTCTCTGGTAAATGGCAGGCCTCTGCAATCCCCCATAGCGAGCTTGAACATCTTGGGAAAGGCTGGAGCTTAGATACAATTGATTAGCTACCTTCTGAGCAACAGTTGGGTACTGGTGGTGATCAGCCATTATGTTTTGCAACAGAACCCCTGCAGATGCGGGGAAACAGTCCCAGTAAGAAATTTGGAATACCTTATCAGGATTCAGACAATTTCTTAACCACAGTGTTTTCTGAATGACAGATATATTAGAAGCAACACAAATAATCTAAAACATTTGGACACTTGCAAAGGACTAAGCATTATGACCAGACACAAGTAAATGTACAAGACAAGATAAATCGACTCAAATATTTTAACATGGACACCAAACTTATACCATTAGAGCACTCGACAAAAGAAGTACTATGACCAAACACAAAGACAAAATAGTGACATACTAACATACGAAGATTTCAAGGAGCAGACAAGTTTACAACCATCCAACAATGATGAAACCCGTCAATTCATCTAATAGAGAAAGAAACTGAAAACAGAATGAAGTCCTAAAGCAGGGAATGCCAACAATTGACGAAGAAAGGGGGAAGTCCAGTAGGTATCACTGTTACATAACAAATGGAACATAACACATACAAGGCCTAAAAATAAAGAAACAATTCAATACCAATAGTAATGGGTAGAACTCAAGAAAAAGCTTAGTTAGTAAGCTAGGATTCAACAAACTGCCGTGGCAAAAAATCAAGGAATAAGACCACAGATCCCGATTGCTGGGAGATCTTCACACATTCTATATTTAGTGTTATTACATTCATATACGCAATGAATCTATACTCATTCACACTGTGAATATTACATTCAATCCAAATTCTGACTTTTTTAAGCATCAGATGACCTCCCACCGGCACCCTACTAGTGGGGACATCTTAACAAATTTCTCTATTTTGCAGGTCAAGACCAGGCGAACATCCATGTTTTACTGGGCAAGGAATACACATTCCCTTTACCCTTTTTCGTCTTGCAAAAGAAGCTGGGTTACAGCCCGACATCTTTGGTTGTAGTACCTTTTCCTGTATACAATTCCAAGGACCACTAATATGATACCCTGCCTACAATCTGAAATCATAATCAACTTATTAAAAACAAAGCATAACAACTTACATAAGTTGAAGTACAAGAACTGTCAAATCCAAGTTTAGCAGACCTTACCAAAATTTTACAAAATGAGCTCATTCGTACAACTGTAATCACTCAAAAAATAGCTTCTGGTGTTTGGGTTTTGCAATACCTTTTCTTTTTATTATTAATCAAATTGTGGTTGCTTATAGAAAAAAAAGACCTTTTGGCTATCCAGTCAGTTTTAATGAAATGACCAACATTATCCCTTAATTGCATTCAAGCCTGCTAGATGTTTTTTCGTCTAGGACAAAATCAAATATTGGGAAATAATTATTTAAAAAAAAAAGAGAGAGCATATAAAAAAAATCTCAAAAGTGTATTGCTATCATTTTATCCTTTCTAATTTTAATAGCTAAAAACTGGCAAAATTAAAGAGAGCAAAATTTTAGAGCATCAAAACTGCGAGTTAATATAAAAACCAAGCTATACTTTGTGATCTTAAAAGCTAAAGACTGGTAGAAACCCTATGGAAAGCAAAACTTCCAGAGCCAAAACTGCAAATGCATACAAAACCAACGTATATATCACCTAAGCAAAAAAAACTAAGACACAAAATGCCACAACATACGAAGGATTGAGTAATTATGTAAAGAATGAAGCATCATTTCAAATACATCCAGATCTATTACAAATAACAGAATTCCAAACATCTTAAATCAACCCAAGATTCAAGCCAACGTACAGATACAGAAAATCGAACAAATAAATCGCCGTCCATATATTACCGATGTGTATATAAAGTAGTAGATCAAAAAAACCAACACAACATCTCTTAGATTCAACAAAACATAAACAGATAACAGTGGGCGGGCACACACACAGAGAATAGACAGATCTATATGGAACGAACCCGCTGAAAACAACAGCAAGTGAAATTTGCACACAGATCTACAAATTAATAGAGAAAATGAAGAATACAAGAGATCTGAGGACCTAGAAATGGCTTATATATTTAACGACAGCGACAATTATAGGCCAAAAACATTGTTTGGACATAAAATCATTTGAGATAGAAAGTTAGTTTTAGAGAGAGAAAGATGAAGGGAATGAAAAAACCTGCGTCCCAGTAGCCTTCGAAGTCGCACTACAGAATGGAGGAGAGAAGAACGAGGGAAATATAAAGACGAGGGGGAGAGAGAGAGAACAGCCAATTGGAGTTTGGGGCAGGCTCTAGCTGACCAACGGAGATATTTCGTATGTATAATTAATTACACTGACACCGTCTATTGTTTATGTCGATTACATGATATACTCTTTTAATTGTTGAAATTATAAGCTAAAGTTATTCTAATCTGAAAATACGGTTCGAATCGTCAAACCGGTCACTTTATTTGTAGGAGTATGACTACATACATTTGATTCTCTTTAAACTTCACGGTGACAAGAATCTTGTATACTGAATACGTGCTATTATGTTTTGTCCTAATTATTTTATGCAAAACATTTTTGAAAATTTTACTTCACTCGGTTACCGAAAAAATAAACATAGATTGAAAGAGTGGTGTTAAATTGTATGTTCCCTTGTCTAAATTCACTCTCTTAATGAAATTTTGTCAATGTTGTATTTTTTTTTTTTTGGTCAAATCATTCGATATCCGAAAGTCACATTGAACTCTGACTAATCCGGATTCGAGCCGAATAGGATCACAAGGGCGACAAAGCTCTGCCTATCGAACACAGTTACGTTCCCAAGTCTCGAAACCAAAGACTTTAGTTAAGCTAGAACAGTTCTTCACTAACTGATTTACGCGTTCGATGATAATGTTGTATAAATATAGGCTGGCATGCATTAAAGTTGAAGGCAGAAGATGATATAAGTTGATGATTTCATAGTCAGACTCAACACATGGATTTATGTTAGTAAGTATGGCATAGGTGCCTGCCTGATTCCTAGGGTGATTTGTTGCCTTAAAATCCTATGAGTCAATCTATGAGAATGAGATTTCAGAAGTTTCATTGGAATGGCATATTTCTCACCATTGATAAATCCTCTTCCCGGGTTCATATCTGTCTAGGATATCCTCATTAGACTCACATTTCCCATAACACCACTAATCGTAGAGAACTCTAAAGAGATGATGGTGTGAGTAACACATAAATATTCTCTCTCTTTTTTGTTGAATAAAAAGAATGGTATCCTTCTGGGACATAAAAGTATAATACTCTAAAAAGTTTAGTACATTAGAGAATGATATGCAACCAAATTTTCCTTTATTTCAAATAAATGCCCCTAGATTAGTGTCCCCTTGCCTTTTCTATCCAATTTTTTTTACGACAGTTACAAATTCGGGCCATGAAACGCAATTGCCATACTTTACCATCGAAGTTTATAATATCTAAAGATTAGATGCCAAACTGAAATTTGGGTGATACTTTCTCTGTACAAAGTATCATTAAACATATGCTGTGGAGTTTTCTTTTGAGGGGGATGGAAAAAGTTCCCTGTTGCGATACTCCTTGGAAATTTCAATTTTCCCAACAAAATGGAATCCTCTTTTCTTGGCTTAAACATTGTGGCACCGCATCATCCATGTTAGGTAATATTATTTTTAACAATAAACTTACTTGTTAGTATAGCGAATCTCACTTTTTTACATGTAATAGTTACCATTTCTTTTCTTTTTTTAACCCAAATACTCTCCACCAACCAAACTCATTTAGATTTGTGGCCGATAGCCCATCTAGGCCAATTAGCAAAGTTTCCTCTCCACGCACACGAGTTAAATCTTAGAGAAGTAGCTCAAAGAAGTATTTTTACCTTGCGAAATATCAAATCTTAAATTAATGTCAACTTAAAACATTTATCAAGTGACAGACTATCACTTGCGTATAAAAAAATATTAAAATATGTTGGGTTCACTGATCTATATTTCAGTTTATTATTAGACAATAATATTATATGACTGTGATAATATAGTGTCACGGTTATATTAAATTTTTTTTTTTTTTGTGTGTGTGGGATTGTTGTGGGGATGAAATCTCTTTTTATTGGGTCTAAGCTTTGACGGGTAATTAGAGTGTTAAAACTTTTCAACGTGTAGGACTTTTAGACTTTAGCCGACCAATTCATTCTGAGTGGGGGCCATTATTCAACATTTAAATACTATCTTGGACCTTTTAATATGAACGAATCTTATGCTAATTATTTAGACTCACTTGCAAAAACTTTTAACAAAATAAAATAGTACATAAATATGTGTATATATATTTGCTTAAATTGCAAGAAATCGTATCCTTCTTCACTCTCTTATTTCACATCAATTAGGATCCTCATGGGTGCACCAGTTGGCCTCCGTGGGATCTACTTCTCCTCTCTTGCATTAAATTCATTTCTTTTTAATTTATCTTTAATTGGTCCTATTCACAGATTATCTTCAATTCATCTCTTATCATGTATTCTTCTTAACATTTGTTTGTTATAATTTGTCTTAAAATTCTAACGTTGTTGAAACTCAACCATCTCCTCTCCCCCTCTGACCCTCCCCCAAGGGAAGTCCAAGGTAAATCAGGCCTTAGGCGAAAACTTCACATGGGATCCTATTAATATTTCGTCTATTAATATATATTTATTTTAAATATTATAATTTAATTTTTTTATTTAAAATTTATTTTTTAAAATACAAAATGCTGATCAAGTTCTTATATTTAAGTTCTGATAATAAATTTTTCTCAATAGATAATACAGTTACTTCATTTAATCTTGATTTATCATAAATAAGATATTATCAATTAAGTTTTGAACAAGCAATTTAATGGTGCCTCTAAATTTTGGACTTAACCAAGTATAGAGTAATTTTAGACTAACAAAATTAGATATTGATTTAAATTCTTAAAATTTGGGTCCTAAAAAATTGGATAATATCTAAAATACAAAACAAAAATTAGGTCTATTATACTAAAGGGTAAAATTTTGGTGGCCTTCTAAAAGTTGGGTTTAACCAAATAGAGAATAATTTTTGAACTAAAAAAATTAGATATTAATTTGAACTCTTAAAATTTGGTTCATATATAAAATACAAAAAAAAAAAATATGTCTACTCTACTAAGGAGGTTAATTTTTGGAGCCCTTTAAAATTTGGGTTTAACCAAGTCGAGAATAATTTTGAATCTAAAGAAATTGGATATTGATTTGAACTCTTAAAATTTAGATCATATCTAAAATACGAAAAAAAACCTATAATATTAAAAAAAAAATTAGGGCCCCAGTTAAGCACCTTAGGGGTTGTTAAGTGGGATTTGGGAGCTTTGGAAGCCTAGCTAGGAAAAAATAGTTCAAATGAAACACAAAATTCTTGTTTAACCAAAAATTTGAAACTTGGGTTACCATGCTCAGTTTGTTATTGGCCCAAACATTAAACCCTAGATCATGGATTTCATCAAACTCATGGGGGTGGGTTTCAGGTAAGGGTTAACGGATTCAGGATACATAAAAGACAATTATACCCCATATGTATACAAACATGGGTTTAGGTTAAATTGGTGAAGGGGCAAAATAGTCATTTATATATAAATATAGTATCATAATAGTAATATATCTGTGGCATACCAAATATGGGTATGAACTGGATTTAATATTGAATCTCATATTTGTAAAAAGCGATTTAAATTTGGAAGGGTTTTGGGGAAACCAGTACAACCTTTCCTAAAAATTCATCCAAACAAACCTTAGTTGCCTATGCTTAGGTCCAACCCTTCCCTCCCCACACACACATAAAAAAGTAAAGGTAATTTGGAAGTCGATACAAAAAATTAAACTTATTTGAGTTAAACTACATTAAAGAAACTTATTTGATTCTAAGTGTATTTTAAAAAAAAAAAGACTAAAACGTCATTTATTACTCCATTACTTTCTCTCTTTCTCTCTCTCTCTCTCTCTCTCGTCTCCATTACTCTCTCACTCTCTCTTGCTTATTTTCTCTCTATCTATTTCTCTCTCTATTTCTCTCACATTGATAATTTATTTTTTAAAAAATATCTAAAGATTTGATTTAATTATTTTATATCTTTCTCACTCCTTCTCCCCTTATTTCCTTATTCTCTATTTTTCTCTATTCTTATATCAACATTACAACAACACAATTATACTAATCAGTTATATCAATTAGTTATTATTACTCTATAATACAATAAATAGATACTCATGTGTTCTGATAAATCAAACAGTTGTACTAAACAATTATATGAAATTACAACACCAACCCAATTTATTATTGAGATATTTACATAAATCAAAAAATTACATCATTTTAGTATCACGACATGGTTATAACAATTATATACATCAAATTGAGTGTATCATTACACAAAAGATTTTACCATTATACTAAATTTGGTATATATAATTAATGTAACGATGTTGAGATACTAAATTGTACAACTATTTAGTTTATGTAAATAATTGAATTAGTGCTATAGTTTTGTGTAATCGTTTGGTATAACTGTTTGGATTATTAGAACGCATGAGTAATTGTTTGGTGTATTATAAGACAATTATAACTGATTGGTGTAACTGACTAGTGTAATTGTGTTTGTAATGTTGATATAAGTAGAAAGAGAGATAAAATAGGGAGAGAGAAACAGTTAGAGAAAATAGGAAAATAAAAAAATAAATTAAATATTTACATATTTGAAAAAAAATTATCAATGATAGATAGAGAGAAAAAATATGGGAGAGATGGGGAAAGTAATGGAGAGAGAAAGAGAGATAAAGAGAAAATAGGGAAGAGATATTGAAAGAGTTTAATAAAATCTTTATATATTTGATTAGATATAAAACTATCAATCAAAAATACATAATTTAAGGGAAGATATTTAGGTAAAAAAAAATTGATTTCATTTGATTTTTGTACATAAACACAATATGTTTTATTAAAATTGAATTTAATAAAGTAAATAACTTATTCATATATTTTTTCTCAAATAAGTATAAAAATTGTACCCATAGCAAAAAAAAAACCCTCTTTCTCTCTATCATAAAATTTCGTTGAATTTTTTTTAAAGTCGAACTTTCTGAGAAAAAGACAAGGTGCTACAAAGAATTTTCCAAGGCTTCGGGAGTCTCCGAAAGGGCTGCTAGGAAGAACTTTCTAAAGCTTCAAGAAGCTCTGCCAAACACTTGTGCACACGATTGTTTACCCAACACAAAAATATATAGAATACAATTGCGGAATTACAGAAAAAAAAATTACGTTTAATTAAGTATTTTGATTTATATTATTTGTAATCATTGTTGGCAAAAATCATGAAATAAGATTTATTTGCCAAAAACAAGAAGTTTCATCCGATATCCTCTCTTGCTTCCTTTTGTACTAGTCTCCTTGGTTGCTCCAGAGGGCTGACCACCTAGTGAGGGGACAAGTTGCTCCTTAGCCTGAGTTGCAACCAGATGAGATAACTGGTTAGCTTCTCGGTTCACAACTTGCAATTTGATTGAATGAATTTTACCAGAACAAAACCAAATATTCTTTTGAATTGGTTCAATCTCTCTTAACAACGAAGCTGACCCTCATTGGATAGCTTCAAGAAGGTTATAATAGAAGAAAAATGTATTTTCAGAATCACAGCGTTTTTCAATTTGTAGTCTTTTGTAAAGAAGATTAAGGTACCCAAAAAAATTGGTATCGTACCGTAATGTATAAGTTTTGTGATTTTTATAAATTTTGAGGGTTACTTATAACTTTAGGGGTCATTTTTAAATTTTAGAATCATTTATAACTTTTAGGGGTCATTTACAAAATTTGTGAGTTATTTACAACGTTTAAGTAGGTTTGTCAATCGTATTAGATGTGACAGGTTTATGTCTAACGAATTGCATCATATCAAATTCATGTCATACATAAATCATGTGTAATTTATATATAAACCAATCGTATCGTATATTATTTTGATAAACTTTACTCATATGTGATTCATTTATTAATCGTGCATTCGTGTTGTGTCATATCGAGTCCACTCATTTAGGAAACAGATAGCTTAAAGCAAACTCAAATCTATTAATTATGTGTCTTATTAACGGATAGTGTCAGATTTTGACACATTTACGTTTAAGAGTACTTGAGATCGATCCTATGACCTAAAATTCTCTAATTTGCAGTATAACATTTGTAACATAACTCAAAATTCTTGCATCTCAATTCACAAAATCTATAAAATTTGATAGTACCATACTAAAAAAAAAAAAATTAATACCCTAGTCTTCTCCTACTTTTGTTTGAGTACTGTATATGGTAACACCTAGAAGGCCGGACAAACATGACTTGTATATATCATAATTGTCAAGTTAAGTTCCATAGTTTGACACGGTGCATTACTCTTATATGTACTGCCAAGTTAAGTTTCATAGTTTCCGGACACGAAGTCAATAAAAAATTCAAGGGGTTTGAATTGGAGATTTCGATATAATAATTTACAAGAAATTTTTTTGATTGGCTCATTTAATAAACGAATTGCAATGTCAATTCAAATTGGACCCACGAACACGCTAATGAGAACTTGTAAACCCACAAACTAATATGATTTGTTTGACTAGTGGTGTAACTTGCAATTGCCATAGATCGAAGCATACACACATGATTCGAACACGACCCATATTTTAAATTTAACACGTGTCATGTTTGGGATGCGTAAACATAATCCGTGAAATAGGTCATGTAAAGGTTGGCTAAACAGAAACTTGAACAACTTAAACTGACAACTTCAATTGGCATCCCAACATACATAGAGTGGTCATTAGCTAGTGTCACACCTGTTAATCAAGACACATGAACACAAGAATTTTATTGTAAGAGAGATCAGTGTAGATTGTTTCAAACAACAAAAATATCATCCAGCCAAAACACACCCTTCAACTCCAATGCTTTAATACTTGGCAAATCACAAGGCTCACTATAGAGTGTAAGAAGGATCAAATATACGCAACCTTATTTCTGTATACAGAGGAGTTATTTGCGTGATAAAGTCGCTTCCGTGATCTGATTGTCTTACATCAGAGCAAAATTGCTAATGCTAACTAAATGCTTTTACATGCTGAGGTTGGCATTCCCTATACTCCAACGTTTTTTGCACCATAACATGATATGACGCCACCTATTTGTGGTGGCAAATCCTAGATGTGGGAAACTATTGTAAATAAGGGTTTATGACAGGATGCCTCCTACATGATTTTCACAACAGCAGAAAATGAACAGTATCAATCCAAAGGCAAGTATACTGAACTTGCAACTTTTCCTCATAATTCAGTCAGGCCATCGCTACTTTTGACTACCAATGGCAGCCTCTCACGGGTATTATATGGCTGTATCTAACTTTAAGTCATCCAGCCAAAAGCAACATCAATTATTATGCTCCAACAAACGACTTCATACTCCTTCGGTCAAGTAGATGTCCGAACGATATAGATAATGCAGAAAGCTTCAGCACTAGAAGTTCCATCCCTTTTCGCAGTGATTCCTCTGGATTTCTGCTCTACCCCTCAGCTCTATCTTAAGGAACAGCCTTCCAACATACAGCATATTGATACATCGAACCACGTATATTAATATTCTGTACGATTAAAATTCACTGATCTAAAGTTCCGCACTAAAGTTATTTGGATGCTTCTACATTTATGCATGAAAATGTAATCAAACAGTTTTTGAATAGCAATTAGCAGTATTGAAAGCGATTCTGGAATCAAACTTCCATTTTTAAATAAGCTTATCGTGATCAAACAAC
>CM042187.1:18590025-18605654 GCA_023539305.1 Ilex asprella
TACAGAAAATCAGGGGCAGAAGTAAAGCTGCCCTCTGCATAATCATGATGTTAGAAAGAAACAGAGTTCAAGGTTTCCAAGAAAGAGGCAAATATGCTATACTTCTCAAATCTCCTCATAATTTCAATTAGCCATCCCTGTCTGTAAACAACCAAAGTGCTCTCAGACGATCACATTTAGTAGTAAGCATTATTCATCACCTCAAAAATCTCAAGATTATTCTACCTCTCAACATTCAAATAGATCATGAAGGGACAAAATTTTCAAAAGAACTAAGTGACCAATATTTCAATGATGCAAACAACTGCCTGAAGAAGGTCATCAATAATTCAAAACCACTCAAAGAGGTCACTAGTGGTTTCCAAAACATCAGCTAGCCTGGTCAGGAGAATGATAACATTCAGGGAAAATAATGAAAAGTTTTATTTCAAAAAAGATGCTACTTACTCAACTTTACAATAAAAAGTTCAGCAGCAACACAGGACACATTTGAGAGATTCTACAGAAAATCTAAAATAAAAAAAAAGTGATTACAATGTTAATGTACCTCTTACGCTAAAAGACTCTTACAAATTTTAAGATAGAGGAAATTGGCACGGTGTAGTACTTGATACCAGAAGTAAATTGCAGACCCATTTTGCTCATGAGCTATTGATGCCCTCCAAATCAATCTGCTCTCGTCCTTGTGGTTTGCCAATGCTGAGATAAGTTGGGCCAAAATTTGCCTCCGAGATCTTTCATTCTATCTCCAATTTCTTCTTCTTCAGTTGCAACATCATTTTCTCGTTCTCTAATATCAACCTCTCATTCTCCAACCTCGCCATCTCCAGATCACTTTCTTTCTTAGTGCAAAATCGGTGCCACTTAAAACGCCTTTTCTCCAACTCAAAAGCTTCAGCTTGGATGCTTACTCTCTCCTCTTGCAGTTGCAACATCTGCTTCTTAATCCATTCTCTACGTTCCCAGTGTGACTTTGTAGGGTCTTGATAAAAATCATCCATCTCAGCTTGAAAACCATCCAGCCCATGAGATTGGGACCAGATATCGACATCCTCTTCATTTGCCTTCTTTGTCTCACTATAATCCTCAATTCTATCCACATCTCTACCAATATCATTATAATCTTCGTGTTTTGATTCATCATCCTCACTTTCACTATTTTCTTCAGCTTCTTCCTCCTCAGAACCATCATTATCCTTTGAACAATGTGCAAGAGGCAAGGAATGAACTTTAATTTCAAGATCACTGCAGTTGGGTATCCTTTGTCCATTATGATAAGCACACATTTCCTTGTAAAACAAATGTTTTGAGCTCAATATTTTTTTCACATCCTCCTTCGTCTTAGACGAGAGTTGGGGCATGGAGTCCATGAGACCTGGATTCTCCACCACTCTACAAGAAGTACCCCTACCAAGGATATCATTCAACTTCTTATATCTTTTGTTCAAATCATTGAACTTATCCTCACACTGTTGTGGTGAAACACAACACCCTTTACCAATCATTATCTTCGAGACTGTTTTCCATTTACCCTTCTTTTGTAACATACCCGATTTTCTTTTCAGCGGCAGCCCCTCTGTACCATCCAAAGTACCATCATCCCCGACACATGCGACCACTTGAATAAGAAGCCTAACTATATTGTCAGTCCATTTCATTCGCTGCCATGGAGATCCCTTTTTGCCCTTTGCACTATTGAAATTATCATCATTTCCATCATCCGTAAAACTAGGTTCATCGTCCTCACTGGTGTTATTACAATTACTACTATTCACAATATTGACAAGAGCATTTCCCTTTCCTTTACCAACATTCACCGAAAATCCCTTTGGAATTGAGGCTTTTGCTTCCATAAGGCTGTTGGAATGATCAGTTTCCAGACCACTCATCATCTTCGTCGATGACTGCACGTGATGGTGAAGGGAAACAGATGGATGTCCCAACTGGGTCTGTTGATGCCTATGAATCGGCGATTCAAGGTCTAAAAACCCACCTCCCAGACCTAAATTATCCATTTCTCAACACTAAATTTCCAAACCCTAGTACCAAAATTAACCACTGTTGTTATTTCACTCACTCCATGCAATTCGAATGCTTTATTTCCATGACTCAAGACACCCAATACTACGAATAGTGCACGAAATCCATAAACACTAATACTGGAAGACTGGACTTTGTCAATAAGAGAAACCCAAGAAATGAAATCAAAGAAACCAAAAAGAAAATCCTAACTTCACCTCATGGTCACAGTTTATGGATTCCAAAGTCTTACAGAATACTATTATTTCATTCTTTCACAGATATAACATAAGAGAGAATTTCACAGATGAGTTAGTGGAAGAATAGCCAAAGAGTCTACAGGTACAGATATTAAGGAGAGTGAATCAAGCTTTAAGCTGACCTTTTATGATCTGCAAGTGAGTTTACGGAAGATTGACGGAGACAGGGAGGGTGTGTGTGTGGTGAGTGAGAGAGAGAGAGAGAGTCTGAGAGCGAGGGAGTATGAGAGAGAGAAATTCTTGGGGCTTTTCTCGTGATTAGGAAGCTAATCCCACTTAACAGCCACCAAGTAAGCTGGCATAATTATAAGCATTAAATTTTTTTAATAAAAAAATGTTTAATTGCTATTTATAAAAAAGATTTATATGTAATCTATTATATGAATAATACAATTGTATATATTTCCATAAAATATATTAATCTTATAGGAAATGAAAAAAAAATGGAAAATTTTGTAAAAAAAGAATTACAAACCAAAGGCTTAATAAAAAGTGTTAAAAATGAAAAAATCTCAAAAATGCTTTAAAAAATGTGTGAACTATAGTTTATAGTTTGCTATTTATTTTCTTATATCTTTTTTTTTGTCTTCTGTTGATAGTAAAAAAATCGATTATAATTATATAGAGTTCAATTTAAGATTTAATTATTTTGTTGAATAATATCAAAAATTCTATCAGTCTCTTTCAACACTCTAGAATGGTTAAAAAAAATAACAAGATGTCAAAAAACCTAAACTGATATAAAACATTCATGGATGAAGTTGCTATTGTCAGTAGAAGCCCATTGGATTTATAATAAGGAATTCTCATTCATTGTTTTCTTTTTTAGTCTTGCCTTCATCATCAAAATTGAAGCATGATGAGCAACTCTCAAAATTGATGAATATGATAAATTCCGCTCACATTCTTTGATATTTAATCAAAATATAATATGTTGTATCCTAAATTTATATCTCAAATGTGCATCCCAAACTTAATCAAATAATCCAGACATTTATTGATATTACAAAAATGACTTGGTAACACTCTAACATTTACAACTTGCAACAGATGTATCTCTTATCTATAACGAACATTAAACTCCTAACAAAAAATGGTGCTATGAGCCTAATGATCCATTATTCTAAAAGAGTAATGTTACACTGATCATATTATGGTACCAAATTTAGAGCTCAAATGATATGACAGCTGACTTGGACATCTTTATTTGGTGTCATGTCATTTTGGCTCCAATAAAAACTCCAAATAATATGATGTCATGTCATTTGAACTCTAAATTTGATCAGAATAATGCTACAATGATTCTAAAATTACCCTCGAGAAGCCAAAAACAAAAATAAAAACAGTGATTTTCCCATTAATCATAATATTAACTATAATTTAAAACTAACTATTCAATTATATTACAATAATTATAGTTTAGATGATAATTTACCAATTACACAAATTGTTATCATTATTTTAAGAATATTAAGGACAATTTGAACATTAGTTACACAATAATTTGATATACAATAAATGGATTTAATGTTATATCAAATCTTAAAAATATATTCACCATTTTTGCACCACCTCCACCAACTACTGCCACCACACTAGCATATTCACTAGTATATCTCCCCTCTCACCTTTCTCTCTCTCTCCAACCCCCCACAACTCTTGCACACACATACAAACACCTCATCCACTATCTTTTTTTTTTTGAAAAGTATGGGTGGGGTAAGGAAAAACACCCAATAACCACCCGTTAAGCCTTCATCGATGGGATCATAAGGTCCCTGACCACGCCTGGAACACCTCTCAGGACCAGACTTAGTTAAGCTAACATAGCGGTCAACCAGCTTGTCCTAATAAAAACTCCAGAACTCAAACTCTCAACCTCTGAGTGAGGAATAAGGTCACTACGTATCACAACACCACCTCAAAAAACCATAGCCACCACACAACCTCGAATCCCAACACCGCACTTCCATCACGCATCCACCTTTTCCTCTGGTACACGCGACACATCCCAAAAAGAAGGGGGGAGATTAGAGAGATAATTGGTGGCTTCAAATTCCTTTGATATTGCACTTTAATTTGCTCAGACTTCCTTAGAGCTACGGCAGATCTGAGAGATATCAGGACCCTAGGCAAAAATTTTACTTAGGGCCCTTAATATATAGTATAATTTTAAGTTTATTTAAAATCATTATTTTCCAACAAGTAAAATTTAATGAATTTTAGTTTACAAATATTGTAATCATCTTCTATTACATATAGTTGAAAAAAGATTCAGCTCTCCTTTTTAAGATTGAATTAATCATCTTTTTTTTTTCACTTTTTCTATAGCCAAATTTGTATTTTTTATTTTTGCATATTCAATATTAAATGAATAACATATAAATCTACTAGGGGTAATCCATGCTCAAATGCATGGTACAATTCAAAAAAATCGAACTTGTGAACACAATCAAAGAAGAAAATAAAAACTGCATACTTGATTATTGATTCTCAATCCAGTTGGTCAGTCATAAATTAAAAGAGAACATGCATAAATCCAAAATCTATGTGTGAATAGAAATAACGAAAAAATCTTCGATGTAGCCATTAGCTAATGAGTATATCTAATCCCGTAGCATTGGGTGTTTTGACACACACCACTAATGATGGTACAACAATGTAAAAGGAAGACAAACCAAGCTCTTATGTTATAGAAAACTCAATTCAATAAAAAATCAAACAAAATCAATGCAACCCAAAAACAATAAACACACAAAAATTAAAAAAAAGAAATCAGTTAATTCATGGTAATAAGTTTTAAATCAGCATAAAATCATTGATTTTGAACATTAAACAATCAAGCAACGAACATTGACGCATAATATGTTAAAAGCCTAAATTGTGTTCTTAATACACCCATGATCAACAAAGCTATATGAAGATTCATGGGATGATAAATTTCAATGAAGATTCGATGTAAATCTAAGTTTAATGATCAAAGTTCAAGCTACTCTATACTCAATTTAAGAATTGGAATTCACTTGGCCAATTTAATGTCATGATTGTGGTGAAATAAAGAGGGTCAGAATGATTTCTTTTCATTTGTTATAAGAAATGTAATTAGAAAGAATGTATATGCCTAAATGCTAAATTTGGACAGTTTACCCTAAAAATAGAACCCCCAAGGAATTATCAACCTATATAGCCATTCAATTAAAAATGTTAATTACTCAATTTACTCTATAAAAAACATTAATTAAACAAATAAATAATGAAACGTGAATGAACAACTAAACACAACAATTGCACCATATTAATTCTAGAAAAAAGCAAGAGAACAAACATAAGATTGTCTCGTACAACAATTTTCTTAAAAACTTAGAGTAAAACCATAAAAATTTTCAATCCTAGACAACTTTAATCATACAATAAAATGACATAAACAATTTCTAAATCAATATCTACCTCAATAAATCAACAAAAACCAAGCTTTGAACAATTCAAAATTCTACACCCTTTAAGGAAATTTTAGAATCACTCTAAAATTTGCCCAATTTTCTAACCAAACTCCTTTTGCTTGCTCTTAATTGAGATAAATTAAAATTAGTGTAGGAAATTTTAAAATTTTTAGCAAAATAACACTTGAAAATATGATCCCACAAATATATCAACATATCTACAAAATTTATATATTTCATAATCATATCCAAACCACGTCATAGTCTTGCTTATATACAAATATTTATCATAGTCCTACTTAAATATAAATATTTATCTCCACTTTCCTACTTCCCCCTCTCCACAATCCATAGTCCTGCTTAAATGCAAATATTTACCATCTAACACAACAATATTAACCGTAAGATTAAAGAATTATCACTAAACGTAATTGTACAATATACTTGTAAAATGGATCATTCTGTAATCTAATTTTCCAAAATTGATCATCCATCAGAGGTAATCAAACTTTCCCTTCATCATGACTCTAAATGTTCTTGTATCAACACATATTCGCATCCTCCAATTGGGAGCATGTACAACCACCTGTTGTTTACAAACAAAATAAAATTAGTATAGACATGACTTATAAAAACAATAACTTGGAAGTATTCATACCATTTATTTATAGTAAAATACAGAAGGTTTAAACAAAACTTCAAGTTAGACAATATTCACTGTGCAATTTGACCCATTTTCGAGAAGAATGACATGTACACGATCAGAAAATATACATCCAGATAAAGCTATGCATAGGTGTTCATGCCTAAATACCCTTGTAGGCAAATCAACTCCAACAAATTTCACAGGTCGTTCTTGAAATTTATTGATTTTCATATCATATGTTAATCGGACAGAAAATTGACGTCTAGTCATTTAAAAGAGCAATTCTAAAGATGATGTCAGTGCCAAAAATATTCATGAAATGAAGACTAAATCACCAATTTTATCTCTATTTAATATCTTAACTTTAATTACATGCAAGTCATATCTGACAACCATCAACCGCGTCTCATTACAAAGACCATCTTTTGGTGCAATGTTCCTTAATAACATTATTGGACAACCTACTTTTAGCCCTAACATAAAGGGTGGTAAACTTGAAGGATTCAAAGAGTTCAAATACTCTTTGAGAAATCTATTTGTCATGGTTCAATCAACTTCATCACCTTCGGACATTTTCTTGCAACTAAATATGTAACTGTATTGTCTGAAAAATTTTGTAATGTTGTGGCTTTTATGTCACTGACATCGTCATTGCGGGTAGAAAGTATTATGCATTCAATTAGAAATTTAGGGATAACAGTACTAACCACATTTAATCGTGGAAAAATAATATGAATCAATTCTTGGAGAGTATGACATTTGTGTATTATTGATAAAAGTTCTACAATTTCTTGTAGATTGGTGCCAATCTAAAAAAAAAGAGAAAAATTAGTGAATAGGATGAAACGATAATCAAACATCTTTGTTATTGAAACCTTACCTCCATTAAGAAATTTTTAAAATTGACATTTCTGATATTTGTGCTATTTAAGCACATGTTAAAATCCAAGATTAAAACATGTATATCCCTCCCCAGTATAGACCATCTCAATGAAGAACCAACAAATTGCTCGTGAACTTTTTTTGGTATAACTAGCAAAAAATTATGAAAATCTCCATCAAGAACTATAGTGATACCGCCAAATAACTTTGTATTGTCACAAATATTTTAAAGTGTGCGATCTACCATATCAACACAATATCTATCTTGTATAAGAACTTCATCCCATATTATGAGTTTTGTTTCTCTAAACAACTTAACGTGCATTAATTGCTTGGTAAACCCACAAACCAAATTCTCAAGCACATCCAAGAGAATACGAATTGTTGAATGTATGGTACGACCTTCAACTAATAATAATGATGCAATACCGGATGAAGCTATGATGACGACAACATGTCAAAGGCTGCACAATTTATTAACAATTGTATTGTACAGAAACGTCTTACCTGTTCTAACACCCCTACTCAAGAAGAAAGGAGTCCTTTATTTTCAAATACAAACAAAAAGATGGCAGAATAAAGTCGTTGTTGTGCATCCTTAAGGCATTAAATATCAATTTTTGCAATTGCTTCTTGTGCTTCATTTTAGAGTTGTTGATGTTCAAATAATAGTCTATTACCAATTATTGTATTACAATTTCCAATTGGTTGTGGCATTGGTAAAAAATTAATTAAACCCTTGTGTGACTCATGGAGAAATTAATTCACTAAATATAAATCATAATCTTCTACCTGATCTTGAGTTGGACTCACAATGTCAAACATTGTACGAATCTTGTATGCAAGATCACTACATATATATATTGAGAATCGATTTCATAATGCAAGTGAATGAAGTTGAGAGAATTCTATAAGAATTATGCTAAACAACCTCCTCAATTGGTAACTCGTATTCATAATTGAAGCCTCTTGAAGGCATTGTATTTATACTTCATCATATTTTAAAAGTCCTCTTGCAACACATGTTGTCTTAAATGTTTCGTACTCAATATTGTTTGTTGTGCGTAAAAATTAAATAATATTGATCCCTTAACAACAATGAGTAGAAGACACAGAAAAAATCGTTCACCTGAATTAGAGCTAGCAAAGTACATTCTACTAATTGTGTACCCTTTTGTCTTGGAGTCCATATCTCTGTGGTCTTATTTCAAATGAATTTCTGAGAAAAAATTTTTGATAGGTCAATGCACGGACAAATTCATTGGAACAAGCAACATATGAAAAAACTAGTCAGAGTTGTCTCTTCTTGTTTTGCTTTAGAAAAGATTGTATCAATAGTTGTGTAGGGTTAAAAATAACACGATGCACTCTAAATAAGTGAAGTGTCAACCGCACAATCATTGGAATCTTTTCATGTGTCGGATTACCAAATAATCACCAAGCAGCTTCTGACAATCCAATATACCTTACATTAAAATATTGTTGAATCTCATTTACTCCTCCCAATACAATAGTTATGTGATCATGACCTTTGCGGATAGACTCATGAATATATTTCACACATCTCAAACCCACACAAACTTCTATATTAATGTGATAGTTGAATATTCTTGAAAGATAAGGATTATATGGTACAACATCCCTATTATCAATTTCTTTTCCCTTCATAATATACATTTGATCGTTATTGTGGCAATGATAGATAGCATATTCATGTTTGTACATCCTTTTTTTATTCCATAAAGATTCAAGCACTACATGGTCCATGCATTATACAATTCTTGATCATTTCACAAAATAATGGATCATTCTCACAATTTAGAAATTTAACACAAACAACTCTGTCAACTTGGACGTGTGTCTGATTTTTTTTTCAGAAGCTACAAAAGCACATGCATATGCAATAGCCCCCTTTTTGGAATTCAATTATAAAAACATGTGCTATTTTTTGCCATACAATTGCTCATTTTTGTCTCCTTCATCAAATCATGTCTCTTTAACCCAAAAATACATGCAACCAAATCAGGATGTTCAAGAGAATTTTGATGCTACAACAGAGCCTTAGTAATTTCAACCCAATTAGGATTTGCAGTCATTGTGAGAAAATATTTGGGTGTTGGTTATACCACGTGATAGTCATTGAATCTTGAAAGATCTTAAACATATGTCTTGCACTATCAATAAATGAAGATAGCAAAATTATGCATTGACCAATTTATTCTAGTCCCAACTCATCTATAAGACCCTGGTAAAGTTTTGAAAGAAATTTTCCTTGATTAAGCTTGTAGTATGTTAGACATTTTGTTTAACTGTGACCCATTAATCTACTACAAAATCTTGGAATAATTTTCCTCCTCTAAAAATTGTCGAATACTTATTATGACGTTGCAATAAACGATCATTGTAAAATTGTATTTGAATAAGTCTAGTAATGGAAGGTCGATGACGTAAGACGTCCCACTATTTGTAGTCAGGTTCATATCTAAGCTCACTAAGAGGGAACAATAACACATAATACAATGGTAAATAAGCTAGGTGATACTCATTAATTTGTATCCATCCATTATTTCCTCTTAAATGTAAAACAACGTATCTCATTCCACTAGACTTAGTTCCATCTCTCGATAATATTATATCAATCTCATCTGTTACTGGGAGATTATATCATTGCCAATCTATTTGAGAGCTATAATGTAGATGAACAGGTAAATTTTGACTTGATAATTTTAATTGATTTAAAATTGGATAAGCTTGTTGTAATTTAGATGGAAATGAATTTACTTGCATCAAATAATCTTGAATAGTTATGAATACCTCTCTTCTCAAATGAGAATTTTTATGACAACGAACATCTAAATCTGAATTAGGGTTACAAAAGTACAGTTGGGAGTATGTACCTTCATACCCTAGTTGTGGTATAAGCAATCCTATTGTAATTATCCGTGAATGGTAAATGATGTAGAGCTCATCTGAGTTGTTAATCTCAAGTCCCATATAGCGTCAAAACTTGTAAAAGCATTAATTGTATTATACTCTTGTGTGTGTTGTTGAAATGATTTTGATCGATTATCATTCCCATCATACAATGTTTGAATTGCTGGAGGGGTGCAATAAGTGGAGGTAGTCAAATCTTGTCTTGCAAATAACATGTTCTAAAAAGAAGACTTGAGAAAGATTCTAATTTTAATATTTCATCAATCCAATGTAAGGCTGAACAAAAATGACATGGAACCGTCGTGCTCCCAAGGTAATGGCGAACTTCCAATTTGTGTGCTCAATGATCAACTTCTATACTCATAAATGTACCTTCTTCTGAAACATCAACACTACACATATCAAATTTATTACTAAGATTAGGTTCCTAGAAGTTGATTTATATATAAACATTTTGGCTATTGAAATGTCGAGGTTTAAAAGTTACATAACAGTAAGAGAAAGGAAGTTAAACTTCTAACAAACACCTAGAGGGAAATTCTGGTTGCAACGTAGTGTTTTCTTTCAGAGTAGGCATCTATTAGAGAATAGATGTCACAACCAATGACCTTGCGTCACATGTGGGCTTATGTTTTTCTATAAGCTCAGGAATTTATGCGAAAAACCTGGATGATGCTTCTACTAGAATTGTGGTGATTTTGTTTGGATTAGGCATTCCTTGAAGGTTAGGCATCATAGATGATGACCATGAAACATTTGGTGACATTTTCTATTCTGCTGCAAGTTGAGGAATACAGGTGGACACAAACGTTGGTGGGAGAATGCAAGATCTTTTACTTATTTCTCCTTCTTCAAATGCACAATTACGACAACTCAATGTTAATCTAGGTTGGTTGCATTGTTATACCACTTTGTCCATTGTAAATTATGCTCCCTTGCTAGAAGAACTTGTCGTTTCTTTTCCCTTAGACTTTGCATTGGCAGTTGCGTGAGACCTTTCATTTGCCTTCCAAAAAATAAGTATAGATAAATACAAAAAGGCTGATATATAGACAAATAGATAGATGTGGCGTGATAATACCTCAGAAATGAGGATGCAATTCATATCGCACTCATATTGGATCACAACACCAACGTTGTTTTCCTTGAGCAATTGAATCTATACATACAAATATATTTAACAGTAAGTTGACAGCTAGTATATGCGAAGCAATTATTAAGGATTTGAGTGAAATGAAGTTCATCTTATGGTTTTCTCTAAGTCTTCATCCATCTTTAAGAAGATGTATGAAAAAAATATGTGACCATTTATTGATTTGGAAAAAGAAAAACAACAAAGAGGTTTAGAACTTACATGACAAAAAATTGTGAGATTTTCCATGATCAGGATCGTCCTCACACATATAGAGTTCATGATCAGCCTCCACAACTGTGTATAAAAACACTTTATGGAGATGTAAACCCAACTTGGATAGTCATTGTCCAAAAAATATAAGAGCAACAGCCATCAAATTCACATCCGATTCAATCTTGAAACAATATGAACTTAATTAGAACACTATGTCAACAACAAAATATTGTACCATCAGAGGAATTAGTAAAGCTGGTGTTAAGTAGAAAATGAAAACAATTATAGATGGGGAAAAATAATTGTAAGAATATTAATTAAATTAGCTTTTTGTTAACAATCACATAAAATAACTTTAAAGGCCAAGGAAAATTTCAACATCACAATTATGATCCAATATATGTGCCCTTTATAAAAATAGAAAGCCATATATTAATTCTACACAACTATGATAAAAAAATTAATTATAGGCAATTAAATGCTGGCCTCCCCCATTTTTGTAATCCATCTGGTAAAAAAAAATGCCCATGCAATAACTACACATTTTGGATCACCAATTTCATTAACAAAAACCCTAATTGTTGTGTTTATCATAGAAGCAAATATTTATCACAAACAACAAAATAAAAACATAACTCAATGGTCATCTTCACCATACCATAGTAGTCGCCAAAAATAATGAATTAGTCCAAATATGAGTCCTCAAGGTCAAAATCTATAGAATTAATATAGAATTTCTAGTCTTAAAAATTATAACCACAAATGTCTGTTTGATTTCTGAGTGTATAAAGAAAAAACCATAATTTCATATATAACATCATCTGAGAATTGAGTAGCTAGCAATTTTTAAACCTCAATCCAATACGCTTGCTTTTCTTAAGAGAGTATTTAGCAGGTGGATGTTTCTTGACTTGAAACAAACTAAAATGAGCTAAATGGTAGGGCTGGATTGAACAGGAAAAAAGATGATGATTGAACATATTTCATATCCAATCAAAGTTTCTTACAAAACCCTGCATTCAAAAATAACATAATCAAACCAAGTTCACAAATCCAAATTAATGTGAGATATCAAATTTTTAGAATTAGTTTAAGTGTAAAATATTAGGACTTTTGATGTCAAAGTATAAGGAATATTTAAATTTTATGGTTGACATATATAATAAGTGAAATAAAGAGGAGTAAAGTATAAATATTTTAACTTCTATGATCATTTGTTCTTCACCCGCGTGAAGACTTTGAAAAAAAAAAAGAGACAAGACAAGGTAAAGAAAAAGAAAAAAGAGAGAAAGAATAAAGAAATGTATAAAATAAAGGGATTGCAGCTAGCATTGAATACATTGTAGAAAAAGTCTTGAAAAAAAAATTGTTTCATCACTTGCCAATTAATTTGGCAGAAGACGTCCCACCTTCATAACGTATAAAGATAGTCAAAAACAAAAGAAAGTAGAGGAGGTCTTGAAAGATAAACACAGAGAGAGAGAGAGAGAGAGAGACAAAGAGAGGGAGTTGTTTGATCGAAACAAATAATAGAAAAATGGGAAGCAGAAGGCTAGCCAGAAGTAAGAAGAATGAAACAGAAAGCTAAGTTATCGAATTCAAATAATGATTCTGAGGTATGGGGTGATATGCAATATATTCTCCTTAAATCTCTTTGTAAAGAGTATTTCTTTGATTATCCTATGATTTGTATTTCAACTTGTGCTATCGTTATTTTAGAATTTCAATTGAATATTGTTGAATATTTTGATTTCATTGATCGTGTTCTGCGGATATTGAAACAGAATTGTGGCAACCAATAGCCGATGAATTGCCAACCAAGAAACTTGCGAGATCGGGTTGAGGTGGGATGATTGTTGAGGTGTCAGATATGTGTTAAGATTTTGCATGACGTGTGATGTGCAAATATGATATTTATATCTGTTGATTAAGATACTTTGTAATACTCGATTAATTGGTATTTAATGTCTTTGAGCATATTTTTCCTCGTCATATTATAAACTTTCCCGCTTTATTTAATATTTTTAGATTAATTTTAGAGAAAAAATCGAAATGAGATAATCAAAGTATTAAAGACAAGAAAATGTCAACATAATTGATGTTTTATTCGTATTCGGAGATTTATTTATGGTGACAGATTTATTTGTATTGGGATATGATTTTAATAAATAAAATTTTATTGGGACAATTAGTGCTCTGTTGTTTTTTTATTTAGGTGTTTTTATATCAATTAATGTCTTCGAAAAGAGAAGAAGAAAAAATCGGGGCATTACAATTAAAAAATCGAACCAAATTCAAATTGAACCTAATTAAATGAAATTCAAATTGAACAAAATCCAATAAAATGTGTGCTTTTGTGTTCTCTGTGTGTGTGTGTTCTGTGTGTTTTTGGGGTTAGGGTGGGCACAAAGGGAAGAGAGATAGAGTATACGTGTGTTTTTGTGTGTGTGCATGTATGCTTTGGGGAATAGGTTGTGTAGAAGGGGGAAAAAGGGTTTGGTTGCACATGTATAACAGAGAAGTAGAGGAGGGGGGAGAGGAGGCGAGCTAGGTGGGGATTCTTTCTACCCGAAGGGGAGCTTTGGCGGCAGGGATTGCGTGTGTGTATGTGAGAGAGAAGCAGATGAGGAAAAAAAGGAGATTTAGGGGGGTCATTCAAAGTGTGTGTGCGTGTATGTGTGGGAGAGAGAGATAGAAGCACAAAAGAGGGATACCTGGAGATATGATGGTGGTGGTGGCCATGAAAAACTTGCTAGACAGATGGTGATGTCGTTGACGAGCGAAAGAGAGAGAGAGAGAGAGAGAGAGAGAGAGAATAAGGAGTGAAAGAAGGCAAAAAAAGAAGATTATTTAGAGAAGCAGAAATTAGATGATCCTACTTTTCACTTTTCGATTCAATTAGATGATAATGACTTGATAACAAGCATATTTTGGGTTGATGCTAAAATGAAGATTGTCTACTTATTTGAGAGATTTTTAAGAGCTGTGTCTGGAAAAAAACCAAAGTCAATCATCACAAATCAAGATCCCGCAATTGCTAAGGCAATTTCACTAGTAATGCCAGAGTCATATCATCGGTTACGTATATGCCATTTAGAAAAAAAATGCATTTATACATCTTAACCATGCCTTTCGAGGTCAAGAATCTTTTAGCAATGATTTTGGTAAGTTTTACCACTATTATGAGGATGAGCAGGATTTTTTAAGGGCTTGGGATGCCATGCTTGAAACCATTAAATCTCAAGGAGAATTAATGGTTAAAGAAGACATTGACTTGAGAGAGAAATGGTCAACTTCATATGGAAGACACTATTTTTTAGCTGGCATGAGAAGTACACAACTAAGTGAGAGTTTCAATGGATCCCATAGGGAGTATTTGAAATCTGATTTGGATTTGGTACATTTTTTTAAGCATTTTCAAAGGGCAATTGATAACAAGCGGTACAATGAATCGAACACACTTATGACATGATACAGTGAATCCCAATTTTAAAGGTTGATTTTCCATTACTACGACATGCAAGAGATGTTTATACATCGGCCATATTTGACATGTTTCAAGACCAATGGGAGAAATTGATTGTCGATTTTTCCTGCAGTTCCTAACTTACTAACATCTCCCTTGATGTATGTGTGAGGGGGAGTGTCACTCTCCCTTGGGACGATGTCAAAAGAAAGGGCAAGGAGAAAATAGAATGGGATGAACAAAATGTGTGGAATGTGAAATGTGAACAAAAGTGCTCCCCATTCGCAAGGAGTCTTTTGTGTGTCGGTGTTTTACTTGGAAAAGTATTCCAAGGTCGTCTCCTCAGAGAAGGAAGTGAACCATCATGAAAGTGATTTTTATTAAAGGAAAGGGCAAAATCATTTTTTCTTGTTTTGGAATTTGGTGGTGGTTTAAGTTGTGATAATAAAAATGAAAACAAGTGTTGGCTAATCCAAAGGGTTCATTCCAATGGGAATATCAAATCAACTCAAAGCCTTCCTCCGATTGAGCATGAATGAACGATTGATTCGGGGGAAGCTAGGGAGGAGATTGGTGAGTATCTAAGTATAAACCGTGACCAGGCCTACGGAATATCAAAGACTCACCAACTCAT
>CM042187.1:18610654-18648138 GCA_023539305.1 Ilex asprella
TAGGAGGTGCGGGAGGTGAGTATGTGTTTGAGCCATACGGGATGGGGTTTTCATTCCTCCAACTAAAATTGGGGTGATCACGAAACCCCGCATTATAATGATTGGAATTTGAAGGAAATGATTGCCTTGGTTGGTTAAAGGCATTTACTTGTTCATGATAGGCTTCCTTAAGTGTCGGGATGCTTGGGCACTCTGACGTGGAGTGGTCAACATCGCTACAAATAGAACAAGCCTCCTCGGCTCTTGACACTTGAGAAACCACCCGTCTCCTATCCACCTCAAGGGTATCTACCTTCTTAGACAATTTGGCAATTTGTGAAAGTAGCTCCTCCCGATCCTTAAGGTCATAAATTCCCCCTCTTTGTGCTTGACTACTACACGGCAATGTCCTAGGAACATCATTTGGGTCCCTAATGTCCCAAGATTGTGCATTTTCGGCCAAGGTAGCGAAGTAGTCAAGGGCCTCATCAGGATCTTTATTCAAAAATTCACCATTACACATCATGTCGATGAATTGCCTATGGCTTGGTGTAATTCCTTCATAGAAGAAACTCACCAATTGCCATGATTTGAAACCATGATGTGGAATGGATTGAAGCAACTCTTTGTAACGATCCCAACACTGGTAGAATTGCTCATTGGGGTTTTCAGAAAAATTTTGGATTTTCTTCTTTAAAGTCGTGGTTCTATGAACCGGAAAGAATTTTTTCAAAAAAGCTGAAACAATTTGGTCCCAAGACAGCATGGTCCGGGACGGCATGGAATCAAGCCAATCCTTTGCCTTATCACCCAATGAGAAAGGAAACAATTTCATCCTAGCTATTTCCTCCATGTTGTAATTTGGGATAAATGTTGCAACCACCTCCTCATAAGTCCTTATATGATTATATGAGTTCTCATTCTCAATCCCACGAAATTTGGTGATTAGTTGCAACATCCATGGTTTAACAACAAAGAGGTGAGCTTGGACGGGAAGGAGTATGCATGAGGGTGTCGTGCTACGGGTTGGTTGAAGAAACTCCCGCATTGTCCTACCCGGAGGATCAAGTAAGACGTTCCCTTCATTCCTAGGTGGGGGAAAATGAACAGGCGGGTTGGGCATCCTCGGTGGTTGCAATCCCCCACCCCCTTGGTCATTTAGGTTTGCACCAATATTATCAAAATTTCCACCCCCATGCATGTTTGGGTTGACACCTGCATTTTCAAAATTGTCACCCGTATCCTCGGGTAGGTCTAGTTCAAGATTCATGTTGGGGTCTGTGAGTTGTCTAACCAATCGGTTTTGCTCGTCCCTCTCCCACATGCAACAAAGGATCAAAAATTTAAATTATACAAAAACAAGAATATATACAAGGACAACGTACCTCAGCCCATGATGAAGATCACGGGACTTACCTCCGTCATCCAAAAATCACCTTCTTGGTTTGACACTTGCCTTCCCCGGCAACGGCGCCAAAAATGATTGTCGATTTTTCCTGCAGTTCCTAACTTACTAACATCTCCCTTGATGTATGTGTGAGGGGGAGTGTCACTCTCCCTTGGGACGATGTCAAAAGAAAGGGCAAGGAGAAAATAGAATGGGATGAACAAAATGTGTGGAATGTGAAATGTGAACAAAAGTGCTCCCTAATCGCAAGGAGTCTTTTGTGTGTCGGTGTTTTACTTGGAAAAGTATTCCAAGGTCGTCTCCTCAGGGAAGGAAGTGAACCATCATGAAAGTGATTTTTATTAAAGGAAAGGGCAAAATCATTTTTTCTTGTTTTGGAATTTGGTGGTGGTTTAAGTTGTGATAATAAAAATGAAAACAAGTGTTGGCTAATCCAAAGGGTTCATTCCAATGGGAATATCAAATCAACTCAAAGCCTTCCTCCGATTGAGCATGAATGAACGATTGATTCGGGGGAAGCTAGGGAGGAGATTGGTGAGTATCTAAGTATAAACCGTGACCAGGCCTACGGAATATCAAAGACTCACCAACTCATCCACTCTCAACCCCGTCAAACCGAACCATTTGACTCTGAAGGGAGGAAAGACAATCAGTTGAAATGACATACCCAAGAGGAGGTCTCCCTTGGATTAGCCAACTAAAAGCTTAGCTACTCATAATTAAAGTAAAGACAACAATTAAATGGGAAGACATTATAAATAAATAAATGTTAGGACTAAGCATAAATGAAATGCATCAAAATAAAACAAGATTTAAATTAAAAGAAAGCAATAATTAATTGGTGGGTATTCCACAACCAAGCAATACTACTTGGTGGGTATTCCACAACCAAGAGATAATAACACAAAATAAAAGAAAGCAGTAATTAATTGGTGGGTATTCCACAACCAAGCAATACTACTTGGTGGGTATTCCACAACCAAGAGATGACAATATCATAAATGAAAGTAATAATACAAATAAAGCAATAAACAAAATGCATTAATATAAACGATCTTCGACAAAGAATGAGTGAATCACGTTCCACCCTTCACGACTTCAGTAAAGCTCTAGAAAAGTGGAAGAGTTTCACTCCTCTAAGGGAAGAAAGAAAGCAATAATAACTTGGAGGGATTTCCACAATCAAGAACTCTAGCAAAAACTTTTATCTAACAAAAACTTCTTTCTCTCAACAAATTTATGTCAAGAAAAAACTTCTCCCTTACAAGCCACAAAAGGGGTGGTATTTATAGGCAAAGCCTTTACAAACCCCAAGGGATAACATTTACAAACCCCAAAAATACCATTCACAAGGATGGCATTCACAAGCTTCCAAATGTTTATAACATTTACAAACCCAAAAGATATCATTCACAAGGATGACATTCACAAGCTTCCAAATGTTTATAACATTTACAAACCCAAAAGATACCATTCACAAGGATGACATTCACAAGCTTCCAAATGTTGTCATTGGATCTCTTTTTGTTTAGGGCTTTAATAATTGTCATCTTAGAATTCACAATTGGCTCCCCAGTAGTTTGTAGCTTTGACGCATAAAACCCTGAAAATAACAACAATTAATGCATTATCCCTAATTCACACACCAACCGTAATAGGTCAATTTTGATTAGTTTAACTTTGTTTAACCATCATGATTGACCTATTAACTTAATTAAATCATGCATTAATCAAGAACAATCAGAAATTACTATTTATTACCATCAAATATTACCATGACGATGAATTGTTTTGTACATATAAGGTTGGCACATGTGGAAGTATGAGGGAGCATATAATTACTATAAAATCATCTGAGACAATGGTTTTTTGTAGTTGGCAGTTATTTGAACATCTTGGAATACTTTGCGGCGACGCATTAAAATTTTTGGATTTCATGGATGTAAAAGAGACAATCTCTAGAAACTACATTATGAAAAGATGTTATTGTCATGAATCCTAGAGATATAAATAAAGACAAGGAAGATATTCATGTAGCTTCTTCAACCCATGCTGAAAATCCACAATAAGGTAGTAACAGTGTTGAAATCTTCATAGATAGCGCAAATGTTAAAAAGGTGATAGGTTTAAAGAGGAAAGAATCAACATATCGTGGTAATACTTGACCCAAAAGTTTCTTGGAAATACTTCAAAAAGAAAAAAAGAAGCCTTCATCGACACCAACTACTCAATCTCATGTAGCGCCTCATGTGAACAATCACACAAGTTCATACACCCACTTTTATTGCCAACAAACTACAACTCACTTGTAAAGTTATCAATCCATTACCTGTGATGCTTTCATTTACTCTTGTAGTTTGATTGTAATTTTTTTTTGATATTTCCATTGTACAATCTGATAGGGATCAAAGGCAACAAATTTTAATCCATGGTGCACTTCCCAACTATCTCAAGTATTGTCTAAAGGAGGCTTGTCTAAACTTCTAAGTGTTAGTATCCATCAAATTAAACCGTCCATTTTTTAAAAAAAAAAATTATAGCACATTTGTTATGCCCTAGTAATAGGAGCCTTTAGAGTGGGACTCAAATGGGGATTCATAGGTGTTGAATACTATTTAACAAAATCAGGTATTTAAGTGCACATATTTTCCTTTGACCATAGAGTGATGGAGAACTAGAATATTTTTTTAATATTGCAAGAGGGATATTTTTTAATTACATCTCATTTTTGTTGCATGCAATAAATTTAAGTTTCCAAATGTAGGGTCCAGATGAAGGTCACAATGTATTGTTCAAATAAAAGCTAAAAATGTTATTACTAGTGGCTTTTAAGCAATTTCAAGGGAAACATGAAGTGCCCATTTTTTTTCTTTTCCAGCTCTCGCCCATTAGCATTGATGCAATCCATAAGATGCTCAAGGAAACACAAATTCGAAGATGTGAAAGATAATAGAATTGAGCCGGTTACGAGAGCACGAGCAAGGAAATTTAAGGAGGTACTCAATGGTCTAATTCAAGAGGCATGGACTCAAGCAAGATCGTGGAGGCCCATGGAGCATGATCCACTTGGGCAACAAAGATTCATCAATATAATTCAAGTTCTAGAAGAATCCGGCTAAGGTTAAGCTTACATTGGCCCGTTGATGTTAAGGCCTCCAATTTATTTAAAGGATTATTATTTTTAGAATAAGTGGGCTTGAGGATGCTTGGTCCACATGTTTTTTTATTTCTTATGAACTAGGGTTGTCATAGTTACTGTAGCACCGTTACTGTTCACGCTACAGTAACGTGCACTATTCACTTTTTTAGTCTTTAGTTGTTTCCTATTTAAATTAGGATTTGTTTCCTATTTAAATTAGGATTTGTTTCCTATTTAGATTATGATTCAGCAAATTGTGAGAGTATATTTCTCTTTGGTTCTTTGAAGAACTAGACGAACTTATCGGGATTTCCCGTGGCGTTCACTATCGACTTATCAAACGGATTTCCATACCGTTTGTGACGTCTTCCTTTATACCAAGGTTCTTGTTTCACAAACAGCGGGTTGAGGTCTATATACCAAGGTTCTTGTTTGTCGTAAACAATGGGTCGAGGTCTTCCATTCAAATCTGCACGTAGAACGATCTTGGGTTCCTTTTCGTTGTTGGTTCTCGTTATTCTTGGCGGGTTTCACATCAAGCATAACAGTAGGTTGGGCATGGTTCTTGGTTCTTTGTTCTTGATATTATTTTTTTCCAATAATTGGCAACATTGTAATTTGTTTTTATCTTTTCCCCTACTAGTTTCATCATACCATGGGGCTTCACTATTTAGGAGTCATTGGTTTTGACATTTTTTTTCTTTGGCAGTATGCTCTTTTTGATATCTTGAGTAATTATAACTATTATTGAAATAAAATTCTTATGTTTAGTTTTAACCCATTAAAGTGCTCATATTTTAGCTTTCGTAGTTCATCAAAATGTCCCCATTTGAGACTTTTTACGAACAACTCATGAGCACAAAAGTATATCAAAGTAACTAGAGTTGGAGACCCAAAAACACCAACTGAGAAATAGCAAGGCAAGACATGTAATGAATTAGTAGAAGAGGAAATAAAATTCATGATTCAGGTTTATTGGCAAAAGAAAATTTGTTCACTTTGGCATCAAATAATTCAACCATATGTCGTTATGCATTCTTTTCGTTCGGTTATCTGTCATGTATATATTTTGTATGCATGAGGATAATATATAGAAATGAAGAGGAGAAGAACAACCTGAATGCAAACAAATATGAATTTCGGTGTAGTAGTGTTTTGGTTTGCCATGCAGATGGTATGAATCGAATATTTTTGAAAACTTTGTGCCAAAACTCAAGTTATTTCCTTGTTGTCAATGTTTATTAGCGGGTCATACTATGTTTTGCTAGGTTTGTTTAATGCTAACTACGGTTAAGGGTTTTAGTTGGTTAGAAATAATCTTGTCCGTTGAAATATTTTTTTTTGACATGCCGTTTATCGATAGACCATTGAGAGAAATTGGAGAGAGTGGGAAATAGAAGGGATCTAAATTCGCCAAACACTAAAAAAACTCTCCAACTCACTCTTTATTTCCCATTTCATCCAAATGGATCACCAAATTTGGGGAGCCATTCAGCCTTTCCAAATTCTCTCTCTCTATATATATGTTGTAATCTCCTTCAAAGTATTGAAATTTACTTGAAGTTAAGTGAAGTAGATAGTTAAAATAAAAAACAGGGAGTGAATTTGTAAAAGTTACTCTCTAAAATAAAGAATGTAATATTTAAATATATATTTGAGTAGCTAAAATGGAGAGTTGAGTTGGAGTTACTCTAACACAATATGTAATATCAAAAATCAAGTATTGATCTTATAATATTTATATTTTAAATAATAATTTATTTTTCTTTTCTTTTCTTTAATTACGTAATTAAAATAAAAAGTGAACATAAAGTAAATAAGAGAGAGATAGAGAGAAAAAAAAAAGAGATATGTGTGGATTAATAAGGGTTATGTGACACTGATGAGTTTGTTGATTGATTTGTATGATATTAGAGATCATACAGAAAAGATTATATTTTTAGCAAAATAAAAAAATTGGGATGAATTTTATATTATTAGATCAATGCAGATAAAAATTAGATTAATATTAATTGCTATTGTATTTTTATAGGTCGAAAATTTAACGTTTAGATATTTATTTATGCAGCTCGAATTCTCTCTCTGTCTCCTGAAACTTAAGGCAACACCCCCGTCACACACCACTAGCACCAACGCCTCCCTAGCCACCTCATAGGTCCGCGACCACCCTACCAACCACCTCAGGACACCACCATCCACCTGTCTTCTTCCCTCCCCCTCTTTAACTACCAAAAGAACAAAGTACCCAACAAAGATCTCATCGCCATCTCTATTTCCCTACGACCACCACCTAATTACTCACACCCATTCATCATCATTGGTCACCAAGCCCACCACCTCCCAACCCTTTTGACCACCATCAATACCGCCTATTTTTCTCAACCCACAGTTTACTTGATCATTTGACGAGTTCAACAATGCGGTGTGTTTTCAAATTGGATTTTGATTGTTTTCCCCATAATTGAGCTTTTGGAATGTTTTTTCTGCTGGGATTTTTTAATTTATTTAAATGACGCAGGAGGCAAATTATGCACTATTTATGTGGGGTGGTAAAATTCAGGGGTGTCTCTGAAATTCTACTAATCTATAGGATGTTGCTGTAATTTATTCTAAAAATTTTCAAACAGGTTAAAAAAAAACCTTACACTGCGGAGTACTGAACTGTCTGAAGACTCTGAACCTCTTCCTAGCAAAACTAAAAGAGTAAATTACATTCATACGCTGACATTTGATTTTACTATACGGATATCCCCAATGTTTCAAAAATTACATAAAACTCTCTCTACATTTAAAACTTATATCAACCACACCCCTCCAACTAACAGATGTTAAAATGGTTCACTGTCGAAATTGATGTCATCAATAATAATTTATAGAATACCAAAAATACCCTTCAAAATTAAGTTTAAAATTTCAAATATTTATTCTTTCTTACTCCAGAATTTATTTCATCTCTCATTTATTATTTCTCTATTTTATATTTCACAATCTATCAAATAAATAAGTTAAATACTAAAATTTGTTGTTTATTATACAACATATTAATGTAAATTTCATTTATCAATTAGATTTGTCCCAAATCCACCTCATAGTTAATCACCACTCATCGCCGCCTCCACACCACATAAACCACCACCTCTTCCTCTTTTTCCTCCTATCTCTCTCTCTCTCTCTTCACACACATACATAAAGCACTATCTCTGCCACACTACAGTGGATTTCGAAAATTACACAGAACTTCTGATAAAGAACTGGATCCGTAAATCCAATGCCACCACCACCACTGCGTTGGGTTTCAGAAACCACCCAGACACCAACCACCACCAAACCAACTCTCTCTCTAACTATGTCTGTCCTTCAAATGTCATTGCAACCCTATACCTAGACACCAACCACCACCAAACCATCTCTCTCTCTCACTCAGAGTAAGTCTGTCCTTTAACTCCATCGCAACCCAATACTCAGACCTTTAGCCAAACCTTTAATCACCCCTTCTAAGATTAGATTCCACAACTCACCACCACCACTCCTAGATCTGAAAATTCCAAGTCTTCGATCATTGCTCAAGCAAGGAATTAGATCTGTTGTATTTATATATACACACACACACACATACAAAAAAAGAGACAAAAGACTGGTGATTTCGACCTGATTCTTCGCCTTGAGGGTATGAGAGAAAGAGAGTGAGAGTCAAGGAGGAGAAAACGACGAAGATGTTAGGTATTGGGTTTGGGTTTGAGTTTGTTAAAGGGAGGGGCAAAATAGTCTTTTTATCAAAACAGTTAACTCCATCTAACTATTGAGGTTTCAATGTAATTTTTCAAATGTGAGTGGGTGTCTGTGTAATAAATCAAAAGTCAGGGGGTGTGAATGTACCCATATTCAAAAGCTAAATCCCTGCCCTCCTCTGCCCTGCTCTGCCTCAAGGCAAGGGTTTTAGTTCAGTAGTTCAGTTCGGAAAACGCTGAAAACCCTTGCAAATTTCAGAACAGGCGATCGGCAAGCTAGATGTCGGAAAACGACGGCGTTCGATTCGTGTCGTCTTACATCAAACTCCCTCCTTTGTCGCCTCTTCACCACCATCCTATGCCTCTCTTCCATACCCTTCAACTCTGTCCCCAAACCCTAACTTCAGCTCTCTCCAAAGCCAAACATTCCATTGACAACTTCATCACTTCACTGAATGCCCCCCAAAAGTCCAACCCATTTATCCCCAGAAATCCAATCAACCAATTTGTAGACTCACTGATAACCCACAACAAAACCAATGGATTTAACCCACTTGATCAATTCGTTAATTTCTTCAAAACCCAGAGAAAAATCAACCCATTTCACCCTGTATCAAGGTCTAGTCTGTTGTGCTCGGCTTCATTGAGTCTGACTCAGAGTGAAGGGGATAATGCAGTGGTGACTCAGCCGAAGAGTGGCAGTGGGCACTCTTCGGCCAGTCGACACGAGGAGGAAAGAGTTTTGATCAGTGAAGTCTTGGTGAGGAATAAAGACGGCGAGGAGCTGGAAAGGAAAGATCTTATGAATGAGGCCTTGGCGGCATTGAAAGCTTCGCGGCCCAACTCTGCTCTCACGGTCCGTGAGGTTCAAGATGATGTGCATCTGATTATTGCAAGTGGGTACTTTTGTTCTTGCATGCCCGTGGCTGTGGATACCCGGGACGGTATTCGGTTGGTGTTTCAGGTATTACACGCACGCACGCACACACACACACACACACACACACACACACACAGTAGATAAATGGAGAATTGTATTACTGTTTGAATGTTCTTGATAGCATTTGTGTTTTCTGAATGAAATGGATATATGTGAATTTGACTGCAAGGCTTAGAAAGAAATTATATCGTGAGAAGATACCATATGCTTGAACAAGTATTGTCCTTCACTGATTTTTTCGAGTACTTTGAGAACAAATGATTATCAACAATTGTTAGCTTTGTTTGGGAGGCATGCCCTCACACCCCTTGGGGGCAGGTGAGGGCTTGTTTGAGTTGGGACATGGCATGCGAGGGATCAAAAAGTTATAGATAATTTTGTTGTTCTGTCCTTGGTATGTATCACCAGTTACAAACTTTGTTTTTGCTAGGATGCCTAGATTTTCTACATGAACCAACACGCATGGCAAATTTTTTTGGGGAAGAAGAAGGAAAATATATCAATTGCTTGTGTGTTAGAGATGCTAGATAGGAATAGGCCAATGCAAAACAAAATAAGTATATCGGGAAACGGGAGTCAACGCGGGGCAGTTAACCCGGTCGATACATGCGGTGCTGAGGTCGCATTCTCTTAATGAGTCTGTCCATTCGAGCAGTCTATTGGAAAAGGGTGTAATCCTTCTCTTGGTGATAGTAGCTCTTCATCTGCTTATAATAGGAGTTGAGCTCTTCTGCTAGCGTACTAGCTCTGGTAGTAAGGCTCTTAGATCAATAGTTCCACTGGAAACTGCTTCCTGTATCATTGCTTTTCATTTTTTTTCGCTAATCTCTTCTTTCCATCTAAAATTTCCTCCTCTTTGGAGCAACTTTTGAGGGATAAAAAGATGAGTTTGTCTCACTCTACTCTTTTTTTGTTCTGGCTTCCCTTACTCAAATAGGGCTTCCATTAATAAAGAAGAAAGCTCAAACCTAGGAAAGACGGAGATGGATAACCCCAGCTTGTTGCTTGGTGCATCCCTTCTTTCTGACTCGAGAGTCTCTATTCCTGCCCCATAGGAAGTAAGGACTAAGTCAAAGGCAGAAGAATCTCACTAAAGGTTGCTTTCCCAAAGATTCATGTTAAGATGTCTTTTGGTTCCGACTCCTTTTATGATGAATCATTCTATGATGAAACCCTATTGTTTAGGGCTTTTGGGAAGACAATTCCAAGGTTTCTCTTTCCTTTAGAGGACAAAAATCTCTATCCTCGGGTGAACCTCATCCTCCAGTTACCTATTCTACAAATAGAACATCCATTCCGATCATGAGAATGAGAAGACTAGAAGACAGAGATCCTACTTCTTCACAAGCCTTCTCTAGCACACCCACTCAAAGAAAAATGACTTTTGTGGAAGACTTGGTGAATAAAGATTGAATATTCAATTGTTAAGTTAGAGTAGTTTTCAAGTGCAGGTGATGGGCCCAAAAACAATGTTATCATGGCCACAGAATTGCAGATCTTATGTTCCTCACTTTGCCATCAGAGGCAGACCAAAAGATATGGCATCCTCCCAAGAGAGGCTGAATATCTTCGATTTCCATTGATTCGGGCCCAACCCATTATATGAAGCTGTTAATTGAAGCACTAAGAAGGCACACACCAGAATTTTTTCTCGCAACATGCTGTACTTTTCTGTTATTTTTATTGGGTTTGTCAGTGAGAGATAACACAGGGCTACCAGAGAGACCCTCCTAAGGTTGTCCCCATCATATCTACAAGGAGAAGAATACTGAACGCTCCAGGGGGCTATCCAGTATTTTGAGCTCCAGATCTTGATGCTGATCTGACATTTTAATCCGTTATCTGTATTGCAATTAAAATAGGTGCTGAACTTGACAGCCAATAAAACTTGGACCATACTTGGAAAAAAACTTTTGAATTTGCCAGATATACTTGGACCATACTCATGAATTTATACCCAGAGTAAGTTTCATCCCAACAAGGCCTGTTGACCCAACCCAATCTTAACCTGTTCATACGAGAAGAGTCTCTAGTTTAGTCAAAGCAAATCAAAACAAGTCTGCATTTTCTTTCCTTTTCCCCCAAATAAAGGTAACATGCTTTTCAACCAAATTTGCACTATGATCTTGCTCAATATGGTTTCTGTTTGGATACTCGTAGAACGATCATGCAAACTTTTGACCAATATGAATGTATAATTAACTATTAATAGTAGTTGTTAATGCTTTTGGTTTTGGTTTTAGTTTTGGTGCACCTTAATGGTCAGGGGGGGATGCTTTTTCAATATTTGTTGAGAGAAGTCTACGTATGTGTCACAGCTATATGGCAGGCATTAGGTGATATGACAAGGAACATCCTATCCTTATCATGTTCTAGGGCTGAAGTACAAGGAAAAAGTGGTTAGTTTAGGGATCAAAACAAGGGGATAAGGCAGGGTATGCTTCTGACTTTTAATTCAAAGTGTTGTGGAAAAGGAAATATAGAAAGAGAAGCAGTTTATGACCGTTTGATCAAGTTCCTTGCTCAAATCAGTAGGGAAGTACCATACTCATTTTATAACCCAAAAAACTAAACTCTCCGCATCCAAGCTTGTGTAACAGCAACAAGCCTTTTCTGTACACGCTTGAAAACATTAATGACTCACAAACCTTAAGAAACTTGGCCTACTTGGTATGATAATGAACTAGAAATTAAATTACATTGCAATAGTAAGCTACTAATAGGGTGGATCGAGATTCCCATCTAACTCGAAGAAGGACACTTAGAGTTTAGAGATTTTAACACACAATAGCAGTTTTTTGCAATATAGAAAACTATCAAAACTAAAATTCCAGCTAATAAAACTTCCTAAACTCATAAAACCACTAAACTAACCTAACCTAGAATAAGAAAAAGTTAGACTCCTAATAAAATAAAACAATCCTAAGATATAAGAGCATATCCAACCATGATTCAAATTTTTACTCAAATTTAAGTTTACATTTGAAGAAAAAGCTTGATATGATACAAAGTTTTCCAATGGAGAAATTCAAAGTTAAAAGAGGACAAACACAAGTTTAGATGAGAACAAACCCAAATTTAAAGGAGGATATAGTATGGCCATTGATCTTTAAAGGAGAATGAAATGTAACCATTGGTTATTTCTGTAAAGGTTTGATTCTCCCTTGATTTAAGTCAAAATTTGAGTCTTTCTAGATTTTGTATGAGTTTGGGTATAGCATTAGAGAAGGATTTTAGGGATTTTTGTACCCAAATTTGAATTTGTGTTTAAAAAAGAGTAAGAGCTGGAGATGCTCTAAACTAAGCAAAGTACATATACGCCAAAATCTCTGTTGTAGACAAGTTTCTGTTTATTTTTGTCTGATTTTACCTTTGTATATCTAGTTTTTGAAAAATACGCCTTCCTAAGCTTGTTGAATTCTTGTAATCTCCCATGTCTCTGGACATGAAATTGAATTGTTTACTTATCACACTTGACATTATGATTTACTAGATAGGTTACTTATGACACCAAAAAAAAAAAAAATAGAAAAAAAAGAGGCGGCTTGGTATACATTCACCAAGGATCAATTGATGTTTTGGATGGTATAATTATTTAAAGTGTTTCTTTTGGCCTAAGGTAGAACCAAACCAAGAGTTCCGAGGGTTGGTATGTGAAGGAGCGAATGTTCTTCCGTCAAAGTTCATAGAGGATGCTTTTCGTGATGGATATGGTACATTTCTTTCGCACACATTCTTCCCAACACATACCATGAATCCATATATACGTGTGAGCGCATTCATGATTTGTGTTATATATTGTATCCTGAATGTTAGGCCTTTTGTATGTCTGAATTCTGCTGATAGGGGACCCTTGTTTTGCTGATTTTGTTGTCAAATATTGCAGGGAAAATTGTTAACATCAGGCGTTTAGATGAAGTTATTAACTCAATTAATGATTGGTACATGGAGCGGGGTCTTTTTGGCACGGTTTGCACCGGATTTGTTTGAATTGTTAATCTGTGATTTTGATGCTGCAGGGGCGCAAAGTTAATTTAGGGATTTCAGGTTTCAGGTATTGAGATTCTTTCTGGGGGTATTATTAGGTTACAAGTTTCAGAAGCAGAGATCAACAACATATCCATACGTTTCCTTGATAAGACGTAAGAATCTGCCTTTGAGTCAGGTACCATATTTTGTGTGAGATTTTACTATACCCATTCTTCTCCTTTCTTCTCCAGTGGTGAGCCAACCGTAGGGAAGACAAGGCCAGAAACTATACTTCGGCAACTTACTACTAAGAAGGGACAGGTACTTCCATGGACCATGATAATTACTTAACTACGATGTTGCCCCTTGTTCATTTGTCATCATCTTTGTTTCTTGGTCGGTACTTGTGTTATTTCTTTGAGAAGTATCTAGTTGAATGCTGCTTTTCTATCTGCACTGGAGGCTTTCTCATATGTGTACTTTCAAAGCTTTCTATAGCTTTCCCTTATCATTGGTTTATATTATTGCTGCTCTATTTATTGTTTTTAGCCTTTCTTGATAATTCTAAACCACTGTGAATATTGAATATGAGATTTTTACACTAATGTACAAGCATTTATATGCTTTTGGTTATCATGTAATGCAACATGGTTGTCTTAATCTTTGTCAATTATCTTGTTTTGTAATTTATTGATTTAGTATGAAACCAAGAATGCTTTTACCATGAATTGCTGTTTCCAGAACTGACTGGACTGGCTAGTTTCTAGTCATGCGCTAACTCAGCCAATGGATTGGCTTGCTTTCTTATTCGGGCTTGACATAATATACTGTAGCATGTTCAGATGGAGACACAAATGCACATTTATGCACAGCCCTCCTAGTGCCAATGTCTTGTTAACTATACTTTTTTATGCCGAGGTGTCTGCTGTATGTGGTATTAGGGTCTAATATATGTGTTTATGCAGCACATAGTGGAAGTAAGAAAGGGATTAGTGATCCTATTTTTTTGTATGCATATGAACATATATACATTGTGTTCATAAATTGGTCCTTTCCTGTTGGCTTTACCTTCTAGCATGTATCATCATCGAAAGAAAAAGGGAGAAGAAAATAATAATTCTTGTTGTAATTGTTAGGGTGGGATTATCTTATTTTTGTCTCCAAGAATTTCTGGTGGCTACTTCTCTCACCAACATGTCCCTCCTTGGAATTTAAATATTATTGCATAGGTCTACAGTATGCTTCAAGGGAAAAGAGATGTTGATACTGTGTTGACAATGGGCATCATGGAAGATGTTAGTATTGTTCCGCAGCCTGCTGGAGGTAGTAATATGACATAATCATTCATGTGTGCATATTTGATTGGAGATGATTTTAGGCGTGAAGAGATGTTATGTATAGACATAAATATGCTTACATACATTCCTTAGATACTTACAGACATAACAGCATACTGCTGTCTATTTTGAAACTAATTTTTTTAATGAACATCCAGATACTGGCAAGGTTGATTTGACAATGAATGTTGTTCAGCGTGAAAGCAAAGGCTTCTCTGCCGGTGGTGGGATTTCAAGTGGGTATGTTAGAATCACAAGTACCACTATTTTTTGTCAACAGTACAAAGTTGATGTTATTATGTACGTGCTTTTATTCAGTGTTGTGTCTGGAATGCACATTTACTTCCTGATTCTTTCATTTGTAGGATAACAGGTGGCCCTCTAGCAGGACTGATAGGAAGGTAATGTAACTATGTTGAGGGGGCACAATTTTTTTGGTATTTGTTCTCCAGTCTCCCTTTATTTTTTTTGTGCACATAAGAATTGTCCCAAAGGAAATCTTTCTATTTAATAAGCAGAACATGTTTGCCCTATATGGGGATGCTTCGTTGCAAAACTATGTGATTCCTGTTCTCAGTCTTGTCTAACCTCATGTTTAATGTGTCTAGAATCAGATTATCTGTTGAAAGGGACAGGCTTATCTATTCAGTTACTTCAGTAGAAAGAGCCATCTGGGCTTTTACTGATATGTTTCTGATTTTTACATCTGTGGCTGTAATTTTCTATCTATTAATCTGTAATAGTTTCAATAATAATTAGCTCTGACTAGCTCCCCTATTGTTATGAATTGTTTTGCTGTCCCCCCCCTTCCCCCACTGCAGGTGTTGAACTGAATGTGTGTTTTGTATTTCTCCTGTTTTTTTTGGGTTATTAGATCTGGCCTTTCTTTTAAAATAATTTCACTTTCCATTTGTATGCTGTTTACGTGTATCCTTTAATTGCAGCTTCGCATTTTATCATAGAAATCTTTTCGGGAGAAACCAAAAACTTAATCTTTCATTAGAGAGAGGCCAAATTGACTCAATATTTAGAATAAACTACACAGACCCATGGATTGAAGGAGACGATAAGCGGACATCAAGATCAATCATGGTTCAGGTGGTTTGATGTCGATTTATAATTATCTATCTTGATATTTTTAATAATGAAATGCTGATTCTTTTGGACAAATTCCTTATGAATTAGAATTCAAGGACCCCTGGCACGCTTGTTCATGGGAATCAACCTGACAATAGTAGCCTGACCATTGGCCGGATCACAGCTGGCATTGAATACAGTCGGCCATTCAGGCCGAAATGGAATGGAACAGCTGGAGTTATTTTTCAGGTACTAAGTCTATGTTTTTTTACATCTAGTCTTTTTCTCTATTAGGATCATTCAATTTCTGTTGTTGGTGTTTAATGATTATTACAAGAAAGATTGAAAATTAAATTGTTCCTCAGTTAGTGTTCCAGTCTTTGTGTAATGGAATTGATATCACTTTTTTTTGTACATTGGAGTGTGTCAGCTCCTCAAGGAGCTCTCACAGAACAGACTCTGTTGCTCATTTCCTTCTGCAACTTTTCCAATTCCACTGGGCTCTGTTCCTGCTTCACCCCTCTTTTTGTAAGGAAATCAGCCAATACATTTCCTTTTCTTAGCATGTGCTAAGTTTGAGAGCTTAGGTGCTACCATAGGCTACTGCACTTCTCTATGAGGGGTCTGTTTGGGTTCTCATCTCCTCCACCATGGGATATTGGCCGAGTCAGACTCCAGGATTATGCTGTTGATTCATCTTCTATTACACATTTGCAGTCCTCCCAACATTCTCCAATCTCTATAGCTCTGCAGTTAGACTGTTTGCCCTTCCAATCTTATACAGCTTTCCGGTGGTCTCTCTTATCCCTGATTATACCCCCTAATCTAGCTTCTCCTGGGCATCCTCGTGGGCTGATTCGTTATAAGGTTTGAGTGGAGTTTAAAACTTCATTCTAAGTGGATAGCTGAGAAGGTTGTTCATCCTTTGATTTTGTTTTCCCACTTCCTTCATGAGGCCCATATTTCTAGTTTTCTTGTTGCAGGTCTAAAGAGAGTTTGTATGCCACATTTAAAGATTAATGGTATTCAGAGTTAATTTATATGGCAAAGGAGCCTCTCCATTCATTTCTAATTGGTTTTGAGTTGGATGCTTCTATTTTGATTTATATGGCTTGTGGGCCTCTCCATTTATCGCCAATTAGTTTAAGGTTGGATGCCCCTAATAATGGTGGAGAATACTAATTCTTGGGATTTTAATATCTTTAGACGCCTTAATGAAAGAGAGGAAGAGAAACTGACTTCTTTGCTTGATGTTCTTCATAACTTCGTACTACTTCTCACTATTGTAGGCTTTCTACCTCATATGAATCCAACAACTTTCCTTATAAATCTTTTTATTCCTATCTCATAAGATTCCAGAATGCTCATCCTTTCTCTTTGGACAAATTCATTAGGAAGGCTCTAGTGCCCTCGAAAGTCATGGATTTTGTTTGGTCTGTTGTAACAGGATGAATGCTAATGCATTGTTGTAGGTGAGAATGCCTTGCAAAGCTTTGATTGATGTCATTTTCTTAATTGTCCCAGAAATGAATGATCAAATGCGCATTTATTCATTCATTCTTCTTTTGCTTGCCGTTAAAATATTGAAATGTCAAAGGATAACCATTTTATATTGAAATGTCGGGGGTGGACACTATAATGAAGGACATACCAGGAGTGTTATTGTAATTTATCCCAAAGTGAAAAACCCTCAATAAATGCTCTTACCTTGACCTTGAGAGTAGGCAATCCTAATCAAAAAGAGTGTTGGGCAGAGCTTGAAAGAAGTAATGTTGGTTAGACACTAGGTTGAAATGGGCACGGACGAGAAATATTAGTAATTTAGTACTTGAGGTTGAGTCTAGATGGACTTTTAACTCAACTACAACCTGCCCAATTTGCAGTTCTGCGATGATGTGATTAATGATAGCTTGGGGTACCGGTCCGAGCCTTCCGAGCTTTCACTATGCTCAGGCTCGACTCAAGTTGTTGAAGGTGGTTCGGGCCGGGAAACCAAGCTCAAACTTTTGTTCAATCTCGGTTCAACAAAAGACAAGGTCTAAAAATCAATCCCAAATCCATTCTACATAAATCTCAAATCCACATTCCACAAACTCAAATTGGAAATCCGAAATTGATACTCATGAGTAGCATTAGATTTATAGAAATTAAAAACCAAATACATACCCTAACATCAGAAAATTCTAAATCGGAACCAAAACTTACAAATAGAATATACAATACCCAATATCCAACTAAGTGAATAAAGCAGATGGCCTTTGATGAGTGATTAACTGTTCCATCTTCTCATGCCCGTTGTGTAAATGCGGGAGATAGTAAAATAGGCAGAAACCGAGAGTTGATGAGAACTAGTCTTATAGATGTAAAGCACAGCGGAAGAAGGAATGTGAGAAAGAAGAGAGAAGAGTGATTCTGTGAAGCAAAGTGGGGGAGGGGGAGAGAGGGAGAGAGAGAGAGACAGAGGGATGTAGTTGGATCGATTGTTGAGAGACAAAAAGGGGAGGTAATGGGGGGGGTTTGGGGCTTACTGTGTTCTCTTTATTTTTTTGTGTGTGTGTGTGTGTTAGAGAGACAGAGAGAGAGAGAGAAGGGGAGACATTTGCATGGGTGGGTGGCTTGTATGATATGATATGATAGGATTTAGAGAGTATTGTTCATTTGTTTGAATAAATTTTTAGTAGTTTTACAAAAAATATCCTTTGAGATTTAGTTTGCTTTATTTTGTACAAGTGGTAAAAATGTAAAAACATATAACAGCTCGGGCTTAGCTTGGATATAAAACTATCTTAAATAATTGATTAGATTTGGCTTGTATTTTGAAATGAGCGAGCTTGAATGTGCCAAAATGAGCTGAGCTCAAGACCAACTCCCTAAAGATAGTCTTATATTGTTTATATTTGTTAGTGACAGTTTGTGTACCACTGACCCCTCCCTTTCATTAAGATGCCAAGCCAGCACTTACTGTAGTCATTATGGCGATAATCCCTAAAAGCTAAAAATTTGTGAAACGATTAGAAATGCATTCTCTCCTCGTTGTTTTTGAGGTTCATTCGTGTCTTTTATGGAATTTTTTGGAGTTGATTCTATTGAATGATTTGGCATTCGTTAAACATATATAGTATAAAACGTTTGTCTGTTGCATTGAGTGGTTAATTGTTGTACAAAAATGTGTTTTGAGCCATATCTTTGGTTTATGTTTAGATATCTCTCGTTATTATCTTTATAAATAATGACTCTATAACAAAACTATATTGTGAAATGTTAATTCTCTCACCACTTTCACCATTATGTTCCTTCTTTATTTCCTTGGTTGGGATGTAGTCTTTTACAGGATGGTTTGGGTACTGCTCTAGCAAATGAGCTAGTAATTTGACATCACTGGACATTCTTGTGTTGTTTTTGAGTGTTAATTGGGCTAGAAAATATGTTCTTCAGCTATACTTTTGCTTTATAATTTCTTGTCATCAGTTATTGATTCACAATTTTTCAGCATGTTGGTGCTCGTGATGATAAAGGGAATCCTGTTATAAGGGACTTTTACAGTAGCCCACTTACTGCAAGGTATGCATCTTTGAATTTCTGTAAGCTTGGCTGTATGACAATTTTCACTTGTTAATCATGCCATTACTCTCATGCATCTGCTTCAAATTTTATTGCAGTGGCAATACCCATGATGATATGTTACTTGCTAAACTTGAGGGTGTATATACTGGTTCTGGTGACCCCGGGTCTTCAATGGTTAGTTGTCTACAAGTTGCTGATCATCTTTCTTTTGTTCAGTGCAGCTCTTGATCCTCATCGCTGGCTCTTTTTTTTTTTGCAGTTTGTATTCAATATTGAGCAGGGACTTCCTGTATGGTCAGAGTGGCTAGTTTTTAACAGAGTCAGTGCTCGTGTGAGGAAAGGTTTTGTAATTGGTCCTGCTCGCTTTCATTTAAGGTATGATGTGCTTTTTTGTGTCAACTTCATATGGGGAGTTTGATGAGGACACGTAATGGGGTGACATCCTTGTACCTCAAGTTATACTTCTTCCCCACCCTTACCCCAAAACCAACAAGGACAAAAATGTGTTTGTTTTGCCTGCCTTCTCCTAGCTTTCTGGCTATTAACATTTTGCCTTGCTGTGTAGTGTATCTGGTGGTCATGTGGTTGGTAATTTCCCTCCCCACGAAGCTTTTGCCATCGGTGGAACTAATAGTGTTAGAGGATATGAAGAAGGTGCAGTTGGTTCAGGTCGGTCTTATGTGGTTGGCTGTGGAGAAATTTATTTTCCTCTGGTAGGTGGAGGCAGCTTAAATTTTTTTTTTGTGCTTCATATTGTGCGACAGTTGGTTGTGTCTGTTCTCTGCTCATGGCTGGTCATTTTACTTACCTCGCTAGCTGATTTTTTTTCCCAAAACTTGCTTGTGCATCAAGAGGCTGTATCTGGCTAACTGCTTGATATGAGTTGAATGTAATTTGTTGTTAAATAACATTTCTAGTTAGGGGCTCAAGAAAAAAGAACCCACCATAAATCAAACTGGAGCAAAATATGGTTTACCTGGATTAAATAATATAGCAATATTTATTTATGAAACTTTACTTGTAGAATTTATGGAAAATGTAAAATTCATGGAATAAGTTATAAGTTAGTATTTTGAAGTGGTTCTTTGGATTCAATATATATTTTTAATAATGAGATTAAGACTTCATATGTGGAAAGTGGAGATATTGTTGCCTTCTTTATATTGGACAAATCCTTCAAACAGTTGGGAACAATTAGAGCTAAATAGACTTATTAAGTTTAGCCATGCTTTATTATAAATGATGCTGGGCTGTAAAAGATGTAGAAAACGAGCTTATTAGAAGAATTGAGATTGCAGTGAGAGATGAGTGAAATGGACCTCCAGAGATTGTGGGGGAGGCATGAACTATGGACAGAGAGTCAGCTGGCATGACTGAAAATTTCTGTGTTATATGTGAGATGTTTTTGGATGCTCTAGTATGTTTAGAGAACCGAAAGTATTTTCCTTCGGATCAATGAATTTGAGAGCTAAATATGTAAATTTTAAGTAAAATCGGATGCAATTCATCAGTTGAATTTAGTGTAACAAAAACAATGAATCATGTAAGTATCTCCATACACCAATATTATTGGACATAATAATTATAAATTTCTCAATTGAATATTCTTTGGTTCAAATTAAAATTCTGGTAATATTGTACCATATTTTTAAGAAGACACATTTGGAGAAATGTGATATGATCTTGTATGCGTTACTTCAGACTTGCTAAATTAATTGTTAGATTGCAAGTTCAGTAAGAAGTAGTTGATATTCTTAGCCGAAGAAGCACAGATATAGACATGGGACACGAATACGACATGACACAAACATGCAAACAGGGTGTATTTAAAAAATGTAGGATATGGATACGTCAGGGACGTAAAACACGCACATCCCCCTTTTTTTTTAAAAAAATTATTGGGTCATATAGTAAAAAACTAAGATTATTTGAATCAAATTAGGAATAAAAAACACAGAAATCAAACCAATAAACACTGAAAGAGAAGGAAAAAAAGCATCATGTAATTTAATTTCTGAAAGCCCTATCACATAAAAGCCCTAATTAGTTAAATTTAAAAAGAAAAAACCCATGGGTATGCATGCACAACATCATTGTTAAAGAAAAGCAAGTAGGTAGCATTATTGAAAACTAGAAAACAAGTAAAGCAAGGAGAAAAACTTATGGATAGCTTCAGATTGAGAGTTGCCAATGATAAAAGAAGTTGCTCAGAAACAGAAATAGACTCTTTATAGTCACCAGAGCTCAAGTAAACATCAATCACAGATGCTGGATGCAGTACAACTCGCTGAAGCGCAGTTGCAGGCGTTGGACCGTAGTGGTCTCTTTTTCTCTTGCTTTCTTTCTATGTCTGTCACTAAATTGTGCTGTATCTGACGAGAGAATAGTCCAAAACTGGTACTATTTTATGTTTATGACCTTATATTTTTAAAAAATCCATGAAATGCCCATTGTACTTTGTTTTTCAAATCAAAAGATGACCCTAACGTGCCCAAAACGTATCCTAACGAGTCCCTAAAATGAAGTGGCTGTGCTTCATAGTTCTTAGCCCTTAGGATTCTGTGAAATTTCATGATTTTTAATTCGTGACAGATACACAACAATGTGGGATTTGTATTGCTTTTCTAACCTTTCCTATCTTTTATGAGGAAAATTGCGACTTGGAGATGGTGTATACCAATTTATTACCAAGTTTTTGTCATATTTTGCAGGTGGGACCAGTAGAAGGGGCTACTTTTGTCGATTATGGGACTGATCTTGGATCAGGACCGGCTGTGCCAGGTACGTTTTTGTGTTCTTTATGATATTATTTTTGGCCCCTTTTTCTTTTGGCTGGTGACGCATGAGGTGAGAGAACTTCTCTCATAAAGAAATGGTCAAACCTGCAATTTTGAATGGCTCTAAGTACGCAAGTTTCACCATCCGTCAGTGGCACTTGATACTGTATTCTGCCTGGCTGCAGGGGCTTGAGGGTTAGCCAACATGTACCATGATATCTAGCCTGTAGAACAAAGTGGCCCACTGTGATTTCATATCATTGATATGAAGAAACTTCAATGAAAGAGTCTCCGATATGATGAATTTATTGTTATCAGCTAATTGATAGTAGAAATGATATTCCTTTTTGAAATTCTTTTTTTATTTTGGATAAGAAATGAAATTCTCATTAGATAAAGTAAAAATTACAAAGTAGTGGACAAAGAATCCACCCCATAAATGGAGAAGAAAGTAAAAAAAAAAGAAGAATGCATCAGAAAAAGTTTAATCATGATAGAGCTAAAGAAAATGTTCATCTCGGCAATTCAATTAAGGGTAAGGGTAAACAGTGACACACTCGTAAACCCTTTAGCAGTCAATGGCTAGAGGGAAGCCAAAAATGTATCTCTAACGCAGTTCCACAAGATAGGTGCTCTACACTCCTTTCCAAAAATGCCATAATATGCCTAAGTAAAGCAACACATCGTTTTGGAATTGTCCATCTCAAATGAAACTCACCAAAAAGCTCTATACCACGTCATCAAGGCCACTGGATAGTGGAGAATGAGATGATCTGCATGTTACAACATCTTTTATGCATTACCCACCATTGAGGAATGCAAGAAGTTGATCTTCTCTATTGTAATAAATCACAAGTATTAAGTTTTTCGTGAGTTATAGTCCATGCAAAAAAACTGTACCTTAACAGACACTTTAGTCATTCACATCATCTTATGAGGTTCAAAAATTGGAGGAGATGGAGCATCAATGAAGATATTGAAGTAGGATTTACAAGAAAAGACAATAGATGAATCAAGGATCTAAAACTTTCCCCCCCCATCCATGGGAATAAGGACACCGAATTAAGCAAAAACAATCAAGAGGAAAGTTCTGGAAGTTCCCTACTGTTCAAGGCCTGAAGGAGTTAAGATTCCCCCGGTCCTCCCCAAGAAGAAGAGACATAATACATGCTTGCAATGGAATCCTCTTGAGACCGGAATAATCTATGAAGACAAGGAAAAGACAAAGCAAATGAAGAATCCCCAATTCAAATATCTTGTACTACCGAAACCATTTAGACACCGTGAAGTAAATTTCCAAGGACACCAAAAAGAGCCCCTAACCACGCTATTTGAGTCCTAACCATTAGGTTGAAGTTCATATTTGCTTTTTAAACAATATGCCACAAATATAGACAATATATAATCATAGATATATATTGAAATACCTTCATTTCTGGCACGATAGTCTACTTTCTTTTAAATGTTGGAAAAATACATTGTAATCTTCATTTATATATCAGGTGACCCAGCAGGGGCAAGGCTAAAACCTGGAAGCGGTTATGGGTATGGGATTGGTATTCGTGTGGACTCTCCTTTGGGGCCTCTTCGACTTGAATATGCCTTTAATGACCAACGAACAGGGAGGTTTCACTTTGGTGTTGGTCTTCGAAACTAAGCTATGTCTTGCATTGTTTTTATGTATTGATGCTATATAACATTTTTTTACATGATCAATGTTGTTTTTGGATGTATTGGCCTACTGCTAGTGAACAATTTTGTTTATATCATAATTTTGGGCTTCTTTATGTGGTTTGTTTTCACAAGAATGTGAGCAGATCTTACAAAATTTCTGCCATTTTCAAACGAAAAAGATCACTGGTGCTGGGCTTGGTTAATCTACCTGCTAAATGACAATGGTCACATCCCATTTACAACTTTTGGGAAATTTTAACTTCCTTTGTTATCTTTATTTTGTCATTGGAAAGTTTTTTTGGTTAAAGGGTGGTTTGAAACTCCGGAAGCTGTAGGGACCCTACAAGCATGCATACATGCGCTTGGAGTTTTGTGGATGATGAACTTAATCTAAAGCCTGATTTTGAGATTAGGCTCCCATTTTACTCCTTAAGCTATTTCAGATTTTGATACTTGACCTTGGTATTCTTAAAGAAAGAGGTAAACGGATGGTGCTGGACACTGGACAAAACGCTAGTAGTGTCTGAGTCGCCATTGGTTTGATCTTGTTCATGGGTTTTTTAGATGAAATGGATGTTTATTTTACAAATGCAGTTCCAAAACAATGTTCTACTGGTACATCAACAGTGTTTGGTGTTTGCGTCTTTTGTTGTATCTTTCTTACTTTTATTGGTACACTAATGACTATGAAGGTACCCTAATTGTAGATGTAACAGAATATGGTGGATGGGTGATTCTGTCATGGGGTTGGACTATTTTGATCAGTACGGGATTTTCTCAGTGCTATGAAGTTTTTTGCATCATTTTGCTTGCATATATTTCTAAATATATTCGGGTATTGTTAGTGGGTCTACGTATTTGATTTTGAATTTTACATATGATTTTTTTTCCATTGAATCATCTTCACTCCTTGAATAATATTATTACTATATTGTTGTTGTTGTAGTTTCTTTGGGGCATTTTTGGGTGGTGAATGTTCTTCGCGCAAATATTTACTGAAGATTGTTTATTTTATGAAAATGATTCGTCTTCCATGTATTAAGGTATCAAATTAGGGTTTGTGTACAGATGGGGATCTGGCACCAGTTCTCGAGTATTTATTTTTGTTTTCATCAGATTTCAATTTTGTTCCATTTGGTAACATTTTCCCTTCCTTCTAAAATGAATTGAAAGAAACTACTCTCTGGGTGCCTTTTCCAGATATGGATGAAGTACAAAATATGCTTTGGTTATTCCTGCATGCTGCTGCTTTAACTGCTTAAGAATCTCATGTTTCTCAGAGTGGCAGGAGGGTTCTATAATTTTGAGGTCATGTACCTTACTTATGGGATAAGATAGTGGTTATCATCTTTGGATAATCGTGAATGTTTGAGGGGTGGAGTAGGTGCAATTTTTTTTTCCCAGAATTTCTGCAAAGGGGTTGTTTTCAGATTCAAATTCTCTTGCTCAAGGTTATCGACGTGACAGTATTGTTGCTCTAGATGAATGTTGATCAAAGTAAATGACATCAGATGTTCCATGGTAGCAAATAGCAATCCAGTCTGAGCTATCCAAACAATGTCACCATGGTAAAACATCTCCCTAACAGGGGAAAAAATATGAAGGCTTTCTACCTTTTCCATGCCTACTTTTATTGTGAGGACTTGTGGAAAGACTCTGAAAGAGCATGCATGCATGCATCTACAAACTAGATGTGTATTTGGATCATCTCAATTTCAAAATTTTAAAGAACTTCTGTTAAATTCACTCATTCAAAATTGAATTCACTGAATTGTACTTACATTAATGGGAAACACCAGAACTCGGTGAGCTGTACTTGAAAGAAAGAGGCAGTGAGATAAGAACCAAACTTTTCCCAAGGGAAAATTGATGGGAGTTGGGATTAGGTGCTCACACGCATAAATTTTGCTCTATAACAATGTATAGAGTCATGGAGGATCTTCTCGCGCGCCCTTCATTGTTTCTCCATCTCACTCTCTATTAGCTTATTCAAATCTCAAATAAAAGAAGAGGGTTATGTTAACTAACGGCCAACATAGAACTGTCAAACCCAATAAGAAAATGAATCCCAACTTTGAATGAGATAACAAGTTGAAGCACTTAGCTTATTCTTTTGCAGAAAATATACCTCTTATAGTAATAAGACGCTTTATATAGCACACACAATTGGGAAATGAGATCTATATAATCGATTTTAAATAGTTGAGATAAAAGTTATGTTGAGTTTAAGGCTAAGACTACTTATGTTCTAGAGATCACCCGATCGATGCCAACCAAATAAGGTTATTGATCAGAATTGTAGGTATTCATGGGCCGGAGATGAGCCAGAGAAGCACTAATCTCAATCGATGAATATCATAATATAGGTGAATACCCAGCTTGCATTGCTACGCCCATTACATAATAAAGCAATAAGAATACATGTTTACAACGATCCTTTAACAAACATGACATGTGATGAACACAGAAACATACAAGATCCACACTTTCTTTTTTCTTCCTAAGCTTGGGGAAGGTGGAGTGGGGGCATAAGAAAAAGTACATCTCTTGACTTCTTTTTTATGGCAACACTTTCAGAGGAAGCTACACTTATCTCCGCCTGCTGGCTAATAAGATCAAGTTGGTGTTGCAAGCTAACTGCCAATATAAAAGATTTGCTGCTGGTTAACACATGCAGGTGCCATGGGAAGCCTGTAATCATACACTTTTGGAACATGCAAAAATGACAAATTACCAGTTGGAAAATCCATAACTACAAGCTCAAATCCTTGGGTAAGCTGATCTCAAGGAAGTATAGACTGCAAAAGAAGAGTCAATACATAATTTGCATGTGTTAACACAAACAAAAGCAGAGAGAGAGGAATTGGTTGTAGGATGAACTAGCTAAACAGAACTAATCAATCAAAATTGTTCGGGCTGGAGGACCACAGTTACAAGCGTTTTGATATGATACTTGCACAAATGGGAATGGGGATGATAAAAGACATGAATCAGCGACCAACTGCAGGCAGGGATGATTTTAGTGCCACTAGGCCATCTCAGGTTAAAATAACTACAGCTGCCATTATCTAATCTCCAATTCATGAAGGTGCAGAAACAACAAAAAGAACGAAGAGATAAGCTTTACTCCAGAAACACTATTTTCTCCTCCACTAATTTTTGCAATTTCCTGTAACAACTTTTTTCCCTCTTTTCAAAATGCAGCATTGCTGATGAAAGCAATGACCCCACATCAGATGGTAATGCTAAATCTAAATGTTATAATCCTTCTAAAGCATTTCTTTCCTTGGTCAACCTACAATTGTTAGTTTTACCCCCTAAAATTATAATTTCCTTCGTTTTTGGTTTGTCAAATTGAAATTTCTGTAACATCATTTAGTTATCTGCAAACATACAAATGAATAGACATGGCAAGAATAAGGTCAACACGACACCACTATATATTATCTAGTTCAACGTAGTTTTTAACTTGGTCAAAATTTTTAAAATTGCTTTCTAAAACACATTTTCCTCTTCTTAGCAGGAACTGAATTACCTTGCAGACATGAAAGCCATTCCAAAGAACACAGCCTTGACAGCTTGCTTCTGCCCCGCATAATCGAATGCCAATGGCAGCATTTCATGCAAGGTGAGAAAAGCCATGACTCCACCGACTGGATAAACAACATATCCAATGAACAATAGTGGCATACATCCTATATATTTTTTTTGAACTCAAGAAATCTCGGTAAACAACACTACGCAAACCTGATCCCAGAAGACCTTCCAGAATCTCAGGACTTAAGCTGCTTGGGAATAGATAGGCTGCAGTGCATCGAAAAGAACAACTAGTCTTAAGAAACTCATAAAATGAATGCACTTCTGTTTATCAGTGGCATTTACAAAGAGAAAACACAACAAAAAATGAGCACGAAATTGCAAAGAGGGCCAAAGGAAGGAAAAAAAACCCAGCTAAGCACAGAATTTTATTTTATTTAATGGCTTTTGAGAGTATGTATCAAAGGTGAAGCGCTAAGAAAACTCCCCATATCACAAAGTTCAAGAGGTCATATACATGATTGAATGCCTCAACACTTGAAGACAATGGCTAACACCTCACAAACTCATTTTTTTTTGGTTTGGGGTGCTTAGACAACACCTCACACTCTAAAGAAAGAAAAATGATGCTAGTACTTTGATTTCTTGCAAGCAAAACCTTTGGCATCAAATTCCAGCGCATGAAAAAAATCAGGGGACATACCTACAATTATTACACCCAGGGGCTCAGCCAAGCCAGAAAGTGTTGCCAGTTTGAACGCCTGCCATTTGCTGAGGCACGCAAGCAAAATACCAATCACAACTAGATATTTGATTCCAAAAATATATTATACAAAAAACAAGAATTTCGCACACCACGATTTTGTACAATGACATACAAGCAATTAACCTTTCTTCCTCACTATAATTCCTAGCGAGTTTCTGCCAAGTTGGCATAAATGGGTAAGTCCTTGTAGGCATGAATTATCCCAATCGCAAATAGATCTTAATTTTGAAATTTTCTAGCAATTTTAGGAAACAATAACATTCTATTGAGTAATTCTTTGTGATTGGTTTAAAGCATGATTTGTAAGAACATTTGAAATTGAGTACATTTGTCAAAATCTCAATGCCAAGGCTCAACGCTGCCTATAACTTGATCACCAGAAATTGTTGGAACTGAATATGCAACCAAATCCTTGTCAAATATAACTTCAACATTTGCTATGGAGTCACCCTTAAGGAATGTGCAATGAGGCTGACAAGAAATAAAAACCCAATTTGTGGAACTGTGCATGAGCTGATGTATCAAACAACTTAATAAGCCCATCCCAGAGAATTGTTTGCATTTTTTGATGCACTCTTCACCAGCAAAAAGGAAAATCATCAAAGGATACAATGAATATCCTTCTTCAGTCTCATAACCATAAAAAAAAGTTGAACCCATTGGTGCCTTGAAAGATTACCTCTGTGTTGCAAAATAGACAGGAAGTGCAACAGCAACACCCTGTCGAGTGAAGACCGAAGAAGTTAGGACTAAAAGGAGAAAATGACAAAAATGCTCATAAAAGTAGAAGACTTTTGTTCATGCACCAATTATGAAATGGCTGCATCCCTGCTTCAATTCAAAAAGGGTCCCCTAGCCATAGAGCTCTTAAAATGGTCATAAAAAACAGTTGTCAACAAGAACATTTGAAAAATCCCAAAAGCTGGTGAAGTTAGTATGCTACTCTGGCAAGTTATTTTTCTTGTATTGAGTTTCAACTCACTCAAACACAAATGCAAGCAGGAGTAGAAGTTTAAACCTACTATATAATAGGTTATGCTAAAACCAGAAAAACACTCCACTCAGAATGATTCCGAAACAGGACCTATTATGTGCTTCACTGGAGCTGTGCACATCCACTCTAGGTTAAGTAACATCACAGCCTATGTCTGACTTGAATTAACCTACCATTGAATCTCATCATGATCCATATATAGGATGCGAAGTAACCAACTCCTGAATTTCACTGGGCAATAATTACCAGAGGAAATGTCAGGAATCGTATCAAGTATAATAATAGAATTCATGGGTTCACCATGTCACCTAAGAACTTCATCATTCATGTAGTTTCATAAGAAATTTAGGAGAACCTACAACTTTTATACAGGAGAAAGCTATACTGAAGGATCTAAGCATATACCTCTGGGATGTTGTGCAAAGCAATGGCCAGGGCTAAGTTCAGGCCAACCCGAAGACCCTGTAAAAGAAGCACAAAACAGACAAGAACTTTGAGTGACAGTAAATAAGTGAATCTATGGTTCCTCAGACTAATGATATCAAACATTATTAGTAATTTTCAATCACCAAATTAGCTATCAGTATTCTATGTTATATTTAAATTTCTTACTTTTTACATGACCACAGTTCACTGCGCTCATATGGCTCATTTGTAACTTGAACTTGAAATCAGGTGATATAAGCATCCAGCAACTATAACTTGGAACTAAATGATCAACAAATGTAGGTATTCGAAGCAAACTGTAGTGCATAAAAGATTTTGTACCTTTTCACTTACCATAGGTGCATCAAGTTACTGACATTTCAGCTGAGAAAAACAACTAGACAGCTAGAAAGGCATATAAAAAATGAACAAAGAAACTTGTCACATACTGCCCAGTACTTGCAGGTGTAGTTCTTGAAGAGCATGCTCAATCTTTCAGGCCAGGCTAAAAGCTGTAGCATTAAAATGTATTAAATTTAATAACCACCATTTATTTAGCTTATATTGTACCTCCAATCACCCACTAGGAAGGAGGTGGGGGTTCAGGTCCACTGGTGACATGGGGTTAGAGGAAGAGAGGAGACCCTATGGGAGATGTATAGAAAATATCTTACCCTTAAAAAAAAAGATGGTCTAAGTCAAAAAAACATTGCTTTTTCTTGTGCCACGTCTCAAGATAATGCAGTTTCATAGAGTACACAAGAATGCAGCCACACTAGATCCAAATATCTATGATAAGTAACTAATTGTACAAATATAATTAACCACCAATTTTAAAACAACAAAACATAGCTACCAAAGAAAATAGCAAGCAACAACATTAGAGAAAGTGAGCTAAGCAAATTAATAAAACGCTTGATACTAGAACAAGCGCATCAAAAAAAGGTTATCCATATTAATTTTTCCTTTGTTCCCAGCCTCGCGACTCAGAATTAAAGAGTCATGGACATAAAAAAATTTGGAGGTACCTTGATAGATCCGAGAAAGACTGCCATTCCCTCTGGAAAATTGTGCAAGCTTATGCCTGCCGTTTGTAAAAAGGACAAAGTTTCTCAATGAACCCAAACAATGTAAAAAATGGCATACCACCAATAAAAGAATTAATCAATTATCAAAAGACAGAATTGTGGTTCAAATAAGCAACTAGAAACACATTACATGAGGTGGCTATGGACTAACCCATTAAAGTGACTTTTAAGCTTCATCTCCCATGAAGTTTAAGTGCTTCCAAGCGGTATCCTCTATATGCATCTTATTGACCCTCTAGGTGAGAGAAACCTCAAACTCAAGTTGTGACTTTCAACAATAGAGTAGATACCAATATAATCCTTTCCATTCACTCCATATTCGTTGTTCCACACTTGTAAAAGACTGTACAGCTACACTTCCTTTGTTATAAATCTTCACAAAGAATTTGGCTCTCAACTGTAGTTTAGCAAATGAACAAATTGCAGGTATCCCTAAAGTGATTTAGGATTGCACTGTGATGCTGATATTGTTTCTATGCAAGGCAGGGTCATTTACAAATAGTATCAAGGGCTTGTAAGGTCTTAAAGATGCCTCTTACGGGAATGTGCTAGCCTTGAGTAATAAAAAATATTTGAGTTTTGAAGAGCTATGCACTGTCCCCTTTCTTTTTCACTTTCCGTTTCCGTTTCCGTTTCCCCCTCTCCCTCTCCCTCTCCCTCTCCATTCTTCTTTTTTCTTTTTCTCTTCCTATTATCCATGCAATGAATATCGAGAGGATTGGAAGTCGCAGATGCCATCCTCTCCCTCTTTTCCATTCTATTCCCCTTTCTCCAGCTGCTTCTCCCCTTCGCTGTGAGAGGCTTGGACGTTGTGTAATTTCCCCTCCATTTCCTTTCTAATCATTCCCTTATTTTCCATAATTCCCTCTTTCTTTCTTATCATATTCTCGATTCACAGACACATATACACATTTATACTGGTGTGTGTGTAAGGATACATAAAACAGCCATGCTTATATTTCCACGACATTTTCAACTTTAGTCTTGTAATACCAAATCATATCACACTCATAAATTGATTGACATGCCACCAAATCTTTCCAGATATGACCAATTCCCTTTATTGTATTCATAAGCACCTGACCCATCTAATGCCTTGTACAAAAGTCACTGTTACAAAGCTGTCATCATCACCATAGTATCAACAAATTCAATTCTTTGGACATTCACCAAAAACTAGATGACCATCACAATCTTCAATAATTTTATATCAAGAACAGAATAATTTAAACCATCCACATCACTGTCATCCACTTTGCATCACAGAATGGTGGGCACATTAAATCAACTACCTGAATGTGGCAACTCCATATCAGGACAAATTTCAGCATATTCTTCAAGGTAATATTCCTCCTCCTACAAGGTCGCTCCAACCTGAGAATGAGCCTAAACTTGCTCAATGTGTTGGGTCAAAACTTCAATCTGCCTTCTCAAAAACATTAAATCATATCAAGAATATGCAATGACCGATGGCGGTTGTTTTTAGGTTGAACAGCTGATATGCAAGGTGGAATTCTTCTGATTGGCAACATCACTATGCCCTAGGGACATCTATCAAATTGATACAAATTCTACTACACCAATATTTCTCAGATCACAAGTGAATCAACACATGTATGCCAAGAAGAATTGTGTCAATTGAGATGTGAAAAACAAGGGCTGAGTCAAATAAAAACTCTAACTGAATTCCAGATCTGAATTCATAGTTAATGGAAAAGACTATTACCTTAGCGAATTGTGATGGCAATCCAAAACAATTTCTCTCTCCTTCCATGACTTCTATAATTTGTTCAAAAAACTTCAGGATATTGAATTGACATAACAAGTACATGTCAACCTTATATTTACATCTAGTTTATGGCTTATTAATTTAACTAACAAAGGGGAAAACGGCTAACCATGGGCACACCCCGACTACTACCTCTCATCTTGGTATTTGTACGATATGCACTCCTCTGCATGCAATGCATACAAAAACAAAATATTACCTAAAAACCAGAAAGTTGGAAGTTTCCTCACAAGACACCTTATACAAACTTATTGACAACATATCCTTCTTATGTACTAGCTTATCACATGGAAATTCATTCCTTGTAGTTTCAAAATCAATGTTAATTTTGCCTTATCAATTTAAGAATTACTTTGCCCTAATAATTGGGCCTTCCCCATGGGATCACTTCAACTTTACCATCAGCAGAATGGATAAGTTAATTAACGCTAACCAAAGCTCCTTTCTGCGATCTTTTGATAACCAGGTCTTAGTCGCAAGTTGCAACACAATTCACATCGGACCACATGAAATCTATGATGGTTTTGTTAGGAGAGTGCTAAAATTATTTTTCCAAACAATCATATTTAGGCTAAATCTATTGCTTTGAACATTCAGGAAAACCATTATCTGGTCAAATTCATAAGATTCATATGTTCTAATAAGTTTGATATTAATATCTTTCATATAAAGGATTTTTTTTATCATTTAATATTTGTTTCTCTTCCTTTATAAAAATTGTTTTGTGTATTAGATACTCTAAATAGAGTTCATAAGTACATCAATACATCCTTTGTACATTAGAAATTGCCCTAATATATAACACAGCACAATGTATCTGTTGTTTATCATTCACTCTGATATTATTTTTCAATAGATTCACAATTATCACATATCAAATTAGATTTTGTGCTACATTGACAGTGAAGTGGGATATATCCGTCAAGATAAAAGTATTCTAGAACTGGCATTGACTAGGATTTACATTTGAGACGTTCTGATTGACAAAACACATGCTAACAAGGCTCTACTTTTCACATTATCTACTGAAGAACGGATGATAGTGCTCATATACTTGACCCAAATTAATTGACGGACTTATAGGGCAATAATGTGATTCAAACAAGTTACAACCCCACAAAGAGTCCCAGATAAAATGGTTGCTAGACCATGTCAACCCATCATATGTAGATAGATAAATGCAACATGATTATGGGCCTCTAAATCTAAGATCTAATGTCATCATCAACCAATGTCAAGTTTTCTGTTTCAATAAAAGGTTCAAATCTTCAGTCAGATAAATCACATATGAGTCTACTTTAACCAAGTAAATAATCCAATTAGATTGCTTTCAAATGACCATAAAACAATCACTATGGGTGGTAAAAAGTTCATAAGGTAGTTGAACCTATTGCTGTGATGATTCCACTAAACAAAACTTGGCGGCGATGCTTTTTCATGATGTCCTTGCCCCCTTCATCACCATTTTTCTGCACAAATTCAATTTTCAAAAATAGTGTACCAAAAAAACATGCATATGAAAGCATGGAATTTAAAGCAAATCCATTCACTATGAGATATTGAAACCTTTTTATTTTTCACATCTGAAACGGGAGCAAGCGTTGGTTCTGGGATGAAATTGGCAACAATTGCGAAGAAAACCACACCTGAAAAGAACTGTAAGGCAATGAAAGGGCAATAATTGTCAAAATAATTGTTAGTCATGGGTCAGAAAAAACAAGTGTTGCAGTTAATTTAGGACAATGATTATTATGTCCACTCACCCATAAATTTCCTTTTAAGAAGCCAATGGAGTTTATGGCATTATGAGCCAAGTCGAAGAAAGATATGCTCAACATAAGGCCTGCAGCAAAACCCTGCTCAGAGGAAATCCCAGAGGTTAAGTCAGTGTTATTGATGCAAACGATGTGCAGGAAAGGTTTAAGGAAGCAACAACAGAAGCTGAAGACCAAATTCCGAGCCATACATGATACTATGAAAATATTTGTTTTCTGTTTGGTACACGGAGAGATTGTAATTTAGAACTTGCCCTGGAAAATGAAGAAAAAGTTTTGCTGCTACTTTTTCAATTATACATTAGGGTGCTCACTCCAGTTTTGTTGAATGGGCTGCCATAGTTGGCTTTTTCTTGTGGCCTTACCTTGTATTTGGCACATGTTGGAAGGGTTCATAGGGCTCAGATGTGGTCTAATTCTTTCAGTCTATATCGGGTCCATAGAATTTCTAGCCCACATTTCTCTTGGTCTTCTAGTTGTTTTCCTCTATATCAAAAGTTATAATGGATAAGAAACTGACTGAAGAGAGCTTTTGAACATCAGTCCTGATGATTCATGGTGCATCTTTCCCAAGACATGAATGCCTATGAACCAAGCTGTGATTGTCTGGAGACCTCCTTCCTATTCTTTCAACTTTTCTGTTTTTTTTTTTTTTTTGTTCTCTTCGGAATTCAAACCCGTGGCTATGTTCTCTCACTCTGTTTTGGTAATGAAACTAAAGATCATATATTGGTCTCATAGAGTCAACGTAAAAATGATTTTTAAGTTAAGCAAAGTCAATTTGTGGTCATGATAAAGTTCTTCATAGCATAAATATTTGTTCACATTTATAAGAGTTTTGGAATTTTGATCCCTAATTTTCAGGGAAATATATGGCTACATAAGTGAATGGCATTTTAAGAGATGGGAAAATGGCCTTCTGCTTTAAAAAATAGAGATACAATGCTAAACATCACCTGTAAAAGCCCAAGCATCTTCAGGTTGGGAGCCTGATTAAGAACAACAAAAAGGGCACCTGTACAACATGCCAGCTTCTAAAATTAGATTGCACAATTTATGAAACCACACCAACAAGAATTAGTTTATCCAACTACTGAATCCACAAGTAATCAGACAATCGAAGGTTATTACAAAACTCATAGCATAAAAAGTTGCATATCAAAAAACTTGATAAATATGTCCATGGGACATCCTTTCACAATGTTAATTGATCGAATGACTTGAAAGGATCTCCTTACGGTGATTTTTAATTTTTGGTAGCAATATGACGAGAAACCGAAAGGGAAATAATGATGCAACCGTTTTGTCGACCAAATTCCTGAGCATATATGTCAATGAACCTTACTATAATATTGAAGAATAGAATTTTAAAAACTTCACTTACAATTATATACATTGAGGAAATATGTCATATTTGACATTTGGTACTGGTTTAAGTATTATATTAAGGAGAAAAATCATACACCTAAAGGTGTTCTATCCAAAGTAAAGAAGAAAGTCAACTATTTGGAAAAAACAATAACTTCAGAAAAGACGAAAATAAAGAAAACATATTTATTATTTGTTTCTGTACCCTGTGAGATGCCCAACTAACCTGAGGAGGAAAATCTTTGTGAACTCCTATCAATGAAAAATATTTGTGTAATTTAGCTAGCCTACAAGTAGTTTGCATCTGTTTTATGCAAGGATCAAAATATCGTTTCGAAGTACCGTTTCGATCAGCTAAAAAACGGAGATGTTTCGAAAACGCAGAAAAAATATGGAAACACGTGAAAACATGTAAAAATACAAATACAATCCATTTATTATAAAGATAAGTTAAATAATTGATTAATTTAACAAATTTATTCGGTTAACATCCATTTATATAAGAATAAATTTAAATTGGAGGGAAAAAAGGTTTGACATGAGGCAAAAATCATTTAAATTAGAATATTATCCAATTAATAATATAATTTTATTATAATATCAATTTACTAATTAATAATACTAAATGCAACATATTATTATAATACTAATTTATTAATTTAAATTGTGTCTTCAGTGTACACAATGATTAAAACACATAAATACTTAGTTCTAGATATTTAACAAATAAGTTATAATTAATAAAATGACTTGCAATTATTTAATATGTAAATTTAACAAATAATATTAACATAAAAGAATAATTATAAAAAGAAAAAAAATAATGAAAGATATCAAATTAAATTAATGGTAGTTATGTATAGTTAAAAGTAAAAAATTATAATGCAGTGGAGTATTAAATGTAATTGTTCATTACTTATATAACAAAAAATATATATATATAAAAAGTAGCATAGGTGTTTCGACCTGTTTCGACCGAAACGGTCCGACACAGTAACGTTTCGACCGAAACTTTAGAATTTTGGGATTCAACCCTTGTTTCGTGTTGGTGTGTTGAAATTCCGAAACGTTTCGAACGTTTCGGACGTATCGACACGACATTTTGATCCTTGGTTTTATGCTTCATCTTCTTGCCTAAATGGAAAAATGATTGTTTCCACATGTTTTCAAGACAAAAGGGATGTATTTCTCATTCCTTGAAGCACAAAACCAAGCTCCGAACACCCAAATGTTTGTTCCACAACAAATAGTCATTTAAAAATACAAAAAAGTTTGGGGGAGAATGAAATTCCGCATGAGGCAGGTGGTTGAGTTGAAGTGGAGGAGCAAAAAATCAATGACAAACTATATTTTTTGACACCAAAGAATTTATTGCAACATGCCTTCGTAGCGTCAATATCATTTTTATTTTCTGAAAATTAGGGGTTGAGCCAAAATTTTCTCCTTAGGGGCTGAAAGGAAGTATGTGTTGTAGCATTCAACTCAAAACCAGTCGACTATAAGTGGAGACACCCCTTAAGCATAAAACTGCCCTCCGGTGGTAGCCCTAATCATTCGATGTGGGATACAAGTTCTTTTGCATCCTTCTTCACGTGGGAGTCAGGCTCTCACATGAGGCAAACAAACAAACATGCATATCAAGAAATTCAATGAGTAAGAGACTTGACACATTGACCACCCAAGAGCCACTTTTGATACCATTTTAAAGTGAAACCAACTGACAACGAGTAGAGAGGCCCATTAAGCATATAAACTAATTTTGGGTGTCTTTAATCATTCAGTGTGGGTTAAAAACTCTCTTTACACCATGCCTCAAGTGCTACTTGAGCTCGCACATGGGGCTACTAAACAAACCGACAAGTATGCATCCTGGAAAATTTAAATAGGTAAGAGACGTGATCCACTGACCACCTAAGGCCTAACTTTGATAACATGTTATAGCATCCAACTCAAAATCAATTGATTATAAGTGTATAGGCCTCTTAAGCATATAAACCAATATTGGGTAGTCCTAATTAGTCGACGTGGGGTAGAAGCTCTCTTTACGGCGTAATTAGAAAAAAAGGTGACTACACAACCTTTTGACTTTTAATTTTCAGGATTCTTTTTCTTTTTACTCCGTGCGTGGGAGTTTGGGTTTGGGGGGCGG
>CM042187.1:18648538-18667852 GCA_023539305.1 Ilex asprella
TGTTGGGAGGGTTTATAGTATAGGGGGTACATCTATGTTACTCAAAAAATTTGTGTTTTAATCACAAAGGATAAAAACTGCGTATGTTATAGATTAGGGGGAGACAATGCGACTATAGTTTCCCTCTTATAATGTACAAAGCTTCGCCCCAAGTGAAATATGGTGTGTTTTAGTCTATTAAGTAACACAAAACAAAGTAAACAAGCCAATAAAGGCTTTGAAAAGGAACACGTGTCATTAACCCCAACAACTCCATTTACCCACCAACGGGTTCTACAAGGCCAACCAGCAACATTAGGCAACCCAAAAGGGTGTTTCATAAACAATTAGATCATTTTAGCTTTCTTAGAACATGGAAAGGCCGGCATGATCATTAGAATTCAGATCATAGGGGAAACTTGATATGGCGATTTGTCTAGAGTTGATTTACATATCCTTTATAGCTAAAGGATCATTGTTGGTTGACTAGGCCCGAGAATGTTTAGTGGGATTTTCTAGGTTCATTATTCCAAGTGTTCCCTTTGGGTCAAGACATAAGGGGAGGGAGTTGACAACCTGTCACATTTGAGGGTACTTTTCTATGATGATCATTTTGGTGTCATTTGGCTGCCATTAAGATTTTCGTTTCTTGCATGACCCACGAGCCCTATCATTATTCAACAGTAGACCATCTACTATCCAAGGGTATTTAGTTATTTTTTATTGAGGCAAATAGGCAATTCGATCGTAGTTCCCACAAATATGTCACCTTCCTCACTGAGGGCCTTTAGACGATTAGGTTAGCTTGACTTCTCTTTTTGGACCATATTAACTTCTGACATGGTGCACCCTTGACCCTTTCTAACTTGTATATCATCAAGGAACAAAACCTCTTGTGATACTATACAACTAGCTGCATCTGGAATAGTTGTTCCATCTAAACCTTCATCAGTCTTTGAATAGAGAACTACCAATGATGTATGTCTCAGACTACAAATAAAAAATATGTTGTCATAAATAAAAGGGACTACAAGAATACAATGCGAATGAGGTACACGCTTTCAAGGGGGTAAACTTCGAAGGTTGTTTCAGCTTCTTTCGTGTTTTTTGTTGATTTAACATCTTGGACATCTCACACAACAAAACTTTTAAAAAAAAAACCCTTGTTGGACATCTCTAAAATACATTTTACATAAGGTTCAATTGGTTATTCAACTCCTATCCTTGAGCAAAGCTGTCTTCATATGCCTATAGAGCATTTACTCACAGTTTTTTACTCGTTCTTCACAGTTTTGGGATATCAACCAATGCTAATTCCTACAATTCTTTCAATGCTAAATCAACCAAATTGTATAAATAGGGGACCCACTTGGATAGAATGAATTCCACTTGATTCATGGTAAGTAACCTAGCATCTCGGAATTGATGGGAATTTGCAGAGGGGTGGAACTGGATCTATTTTCTACTAATAAAAACTATTAGAACTTGTCACTCATCTGTATAATTGTGCCTCCCAAACTAATATACGAGTCTTATAAGTGTCTCCATTCATTGCCAGAACAATTTAAGTTGGATGCTTTAACATGTCATCAAAGCTAGATTTTGGGAGTGAGGCTTTGAGTAAGACTCCTCGTTTCAATTTCATTGGTTCAGTATTGGTTCCTTGGCGTTTGAGCCAGATAAAAAACATGACAACCCTAAAGATAGTTTAAGTGGTAATAGGGACACAGACGTCTTATCTGAATTCGAATCTTGACAACTCCTACGAAAGATTTATCCTCATGAATACCATAGTCAACGTGGATAACTTGTCTTTAACCGGATCGGAGATTAGTCAAGGTACGCTAACCTAAACACCCCTGATCATTGAAATAAAAAATAAAAAGACATGACAGCAGGTTTTGGAATAGTTCCTTACTTGAATACGTGCAACTATATAAAAGCACCAATACAAAGTCTCAAATATTTTACACACAAACCAAATTCAACGTCTGAAATATATAACAAGCTATCAACACCTAAAGGATCACTCAAATCCAAAACAAGCTAGCAAAAAACAACAACAGAGAAGATGCGGAAACACATTGGGGCTTGAATTTAAATTTGACAAGCACCAACATAAGAAACTAACATGGCACAATATTTTACCACAAAATCAACAACAACTAAGAATGGACTTTGATTGCCAAATCGCCATTAATAAAACAGATAAAAAAAGACTGATTCACAGAATTCAATGGTAGAAAAAATGAAACTAGAATTTATTAAACCAAACCTATCCTAAAAATTTCCTGCATACAAGTTCGCAACTTGGGTGTGCCCATTCAAAAGTATAGAGGTTAGTTTCACTCACCTATGGATGTACTCAAGCCACCCAATAGTGAGAGAGCAAGAGCAACCAACACCTGTGAATCCATAAATGCCTCTGATAATTCAAAACGCAAAACACCAATTTCTTCAGAAAAGATTCGAAGCAGATACCAAGAAAAATCTTGGGTTGGTAAGTTCTATCTTCTGAAATGGGGAAGTATTAGAGGGTCATGAAGATTTGATATAAATAGATATTCAAATTGGGTACTTGGTTTTGCACCAATATAGACTGAGTAATCAACAGATGATATATAGTGGGAAACGGCGGGCAATCTTATACTCCACCCAAGAATACGTGCTGACACAGTATATAGACGTACAGTTATATAGGTATACATTACTGCTAAAGAGAGAGAATATGTATAGTCGGAGAAAGAGATTGTTTGAAGGGGTGATCCAGCCCGTTAATTTAAAAAGAAAGAATTACATTTAGACCATCTGAAATTTGTCACTTAATCACTTAAATTTCATAATATTTAAAATATTAAACATTTATACGCGCGTAATACTTACACCCCTTAAAATTTGTGTCCGTTAGTAAATTATATCCCTACCCCCTAAAATTTATATATGTTAGTAAATTACATCTAGACCTCTTAAAATTTGTAAGTGTACAATATTTAAACCTTCAAGTTTAAAATATTATATTTAAACAAAAAATACACTAAGTAAAGACAAAATATAATATTTTAAATTTTACAATCAAAATTCATGTTCTATTATGATATTTATTGAAATGAAATTAAAATTAAAAATCTAATTTTTATTCCAATCTAATGAAATTAAAAAAAATTTACATTTTTATTTTTAATTTTATTTCAATAAATGACATAATATAACATGAATTTTAATTGTAAAATTCATGTTCTATTATGAATGACTTAGGTAGTGTTTGGTAACCGTTAGATTTCTTGTTTGATTTTTTAGTTTTATTTTAATAAATAGCATAATTGTATACTATTTAAGAAAAAATTGACTTTTTTATTTTTCATTTTATTTCAATAAATGATACAATAGAACATGAATTTTTGTTGTAAAATTTAAAATATTTGATATTTTATTTTTAATTAGAATATTTTTTGTCTAAGTATAATATTTTAAACTTAAGAGTTTAAGTATTATAAGTCTACAAATTTCATGAGATCTGAGTGTAATTGACAAACAGATTTGAGCACAAACAAAATTCAGGAGTTCTGTGTGTAATACTTTAAATGTAAAAGAGTCTGAATAATTAAGTAATAACCTTAAAGGCTCTAGATGTAATTCTCTAAAAAAAAAAAAAGGTAAATTTCATAAATACCCCTGAACTATAGTCTCGCCCAATCCCATATTAACCCAAAGATACAGAGGGGGTAGGAAAGCAAGCGAAAGGAAGAAGGCTAGGAATGAATTAGAGCTGAGAAAACTCTTTAAGTTAAGCCCGTTTGAAAAAAGCAAATAAAGAAGTTAAGCCTTTCAGAAGAAGCCGAGCATTTTAGCATAATTTGGTGAATCCGGCCTCCTAGATCATAAAGTCTCCGCCACCATCCGAAGTTCCACAGCCACGGGTTATCATTCCTCCATCCCACGTGTCGACAAAATAAGGTTGAATTTCAATGCAAATTCTAGCACAAATAGAGACCCATCTTCTTCTCTCTTTTGTGCTTTATCACCTGTCGTTTCTCAATTTTCAAACCCTCACCAAGGCCCCGTTCTGTAATTTCGGGAGTAGCTCAAAGAAGAGTCTAGTTCGATCTGAATTCAGGCACGGCCATTTTGATTTTTTTTAATTTATTCCCGAAATGAGCCATTAAATTAAAATGAAACCCAACAAGTGACACTTGCACATGGCAACTTGTGGGGGCATTTTCGGCACATCAAATTCTATGTAAAGTTGGCCCCAATTTTTCCTCCCATTTTTCAAATGCTCTGTTGCCTAGACCCTTCATTTGAATTGCTCATGGTGCCAACATATAGGGTTCTCTGGTTTTTCATCTAACTTATGCATGGCCATTAGGAACTAAGGTATCGAGTCTCAAATTGATTAAACTGAGATGACTTGGTTATTGAGGACAACGGATGTTGTCTTTCATCTGAAACTAGTGTATTGTAACAATTTTTAATATACTACCTACAATTTATGCTTATAAGTTTTGTGGGATGTTGTGCATTTAGGTGCATGTTTTGGATTGTAAAGGACTCGTTTATGGTGTCAACCGGTAGCTTTCCTGGTTTTCATCTAACCAATGCATTGCCATTAGGAACTAGGGTATCGAGTTTCAAGTTGATTAAATTGAAATGACTTAGTTATTGAGGGCAATGGATGTTGTCTTTCATCCGAAACTAGTGTATTGTAAGTATTTCGTCTATGGCCTACAATTTTTAACTTGTGGCCTATAATTTCTGCTTCTAAATTTTGTGGGATGTTGTGCATTCAGGTGCATGTTTTAGATATTAAAAGACTCGTTTATAAATTAAATTAATGAACAACGCCAATTTTGGGGTAAAATTATCACTTTTTAGAGTGAAGTTAGACATGTTTTGGAGTGTGGTTATCATTTTTATTAGTTGTGGTTATTACTTTTTGGGGGTATAGTTACCATTTTTTGGGATATTGTTATCATTTATTTTGGTGAAGTTACTACTTTTTGGGTGAGATTGTTACTTTTTGGACAATTTACCACTTTCTAGGTGCGGTTACTAGTATTTAGGGGGAGAGGTTACCACTTTGAAGGTGAGAAGCTTTTAGGAATATCGAAGAGGATTAATCATGCTAATCTATGATCGATCTTGATAAATTTTTACACATCCATCATAATTTTATTTTTTTTGCAAATTAAGTTTCTATGATCAATTCCCATAAACATGATTAGTCAGAGGTCTTCATTACTACTCTTCTCCCACAATGGTGATAAACATCCATGGCTTCCTTTCTATCATGGTAGAATAACTCTCACAGTGACAGTAACCCCCCCCCCCTTTCTCTCTGACCTACATTCCTTGTTATCCTACTAAAACAACACCATTGCAGCCTTTTAACTCCATTTATCTCCTTTTTTTTTCACCTCCATTGCTATATTTCTTACAATACCTAGTCAATTGGACTGAAGTCTAGGTAACAGAGCATCAGGTGAATGGGAGAAAAAATTGGTGTCAACTTTACATAGAATTTTATTTGCCAAAAATGCCCCCCCCTTCCCCACCTATTGCTATGTGCAGGTCATATTTTGAGTTTCATTCTAGTTTAATGGTTGATTTTAACAAAAGGTGGTAATTAAAATAATTTAAATAGTCAAGGGGATAAATTAAAAAAATTGAAAGTTGAGGGGTAATATAAAATAGACTATATAGTTAAGGGGCATTTATGGAATTTATCCAAAAACAGAGAGAGAATATGTATGAGGTTTTTGCCAAACCCATTCCCCCTCAAAACTTAATTCCTCAACTCAGTCATTTTTAAACTTAATTCTCAAATTTAGTCTTTTTTTAAAAACGTTATTTGGATTGACGCCTTCACTTTTGAAAACGTCATTCAAAATGACGATTTGGAGTTGATTTTTTTTTTTTTTTCTGAAAACGTTATTGCAAATGACGTTTTTAAAGTCGTCATTTACAATGACATTTTTTGACATGAATAACATAAACGACTGCTAACGGGCGTTAAGTGATTAAAGCAGTAGAAGACGTCATTTGCAATGACGTCTTCTAATCCCTTATACACAATGACGTTTTCTACCCTTTGGCATTTTACAATGATGTTTTTTTAGCCAAAAGTCTCCAACCAATTTGTAATAAATTTCAGAAAACTAATAACTTCACCTTATGTCTTACATCATGATTCACCAGACAAAAAAAATTAAATAAATTTTAGAATTTAATTCCCTTTTCGTAATAATTTTGAACTTAATTTATAATTGAAAATAAAATTTATAAAAGTAAAATTTAATTTCATATTTTTCAATATAAAAACATAGTTGTAAAACATATGTTTAATAAAAAAACCTTAAAAGCGTGTTTTGAAAACACACTTCCATATCAAAAAGTATGTATTTAACCTATGATTTACTAAATTGATTAAAAAAATTCTCAATATTATAATTTCACTTCCCACGTCATAAAATTATTCCAATCTGGAGGAGTTTTTCCCAAAATCCAGTCGACATTAAAATTTTATTTTCTAAACTTGGTCTTTTTTAAAAAAATGTCACTTTAAATAATATTTTTTAAAAACGTTTTTTTTTTTTAGAAATTTGTTTTGTATAACGAAAATATCCTCATTGGAGATACAATAAGGTACTTGGGATGTAATTGAGCGTCTATGACACATGTCAACAAAAAAAATGAAACAACATATGCCACTTTTAGGTATGAGGATAATGAGTGTTGGGAATGTATGTGTTCAACATATTGAATATTGTTGTAAAAAAAAAAATAACTAGAAGATCCCCACAAGAACCCAAGTGAATGAGAAGTGGTGAAATGGACAGAGGCGTAAAGTTGATTGTGACGTTGCTAAGTCAATGATGACAAAATAATCTAATTGAATTAAAGGGGGATCCATTGACATTGCTTATCTGATTAGAGTAGCAACAATTGTACAAATACCTTAGTTCGTGACCAAAAGGGTAATTAACATAAAGAAATAAAACAATGAATTTGGTTCATTGAAGCTAAAGGTCTGCATACGCTGTTGTAAGTATCAAACTGTTCTACACCACAATCTATCTTGTTCTAGTTAATTAGTTCTATCCGCATATAAGTATCACATTGCGACACAAGAACAAAAATGAGGGAAAAAAAATCAAAAAGATCAACAACTGAAACACAAATATATCTTACAACCATGATTTTAGTACTCAGGAACATAGTTTTCAAAGCTACATTCATGGAGGTGCAAGATGGAAGAAATAACATCAGTAATGGCCCGAAATTTTTGCCTTTCCTTCAGAAGTATTTTAGCAAAGCTAAGAGCCTGCCGCTCACAGTCTGCTTGTTTGGCAGCATCGGTGATTGATTCAAAACCCTCAACATGAGCTACCCCAACAATTCTCCTGTGAATAAATAAAATAGAGTGGCCTTGCCCCAGGAGTGTTGATCAATCAATTCAAACAATCTGATTACTAATCTATCAACACAAATAACACCCGGTAAGATCATTATACAAAAAAATGGTAATTTTTACTTGCAATAAAATGTTGATCATTCCATTATGTTATATCTATATAGTGAACTCAAGTAAATTGGTGTATCCATATTATACATACACAAACAAATCTATGTAACCATAAAACCAAAATCATTTGATGACAAAACCCAGCAAACCCATAAAACGAACGAATCGCAGCAAACACATTTACATAATCAATATGAAATTACAAAAATAGTACACAAAATTTCCAATAAATCCAGTTGTCAAATCAATTAAGAACAAATGAAACGTCTGTTAATTTAAACCGTTGACTACACTGTCTTTTAACGTCATTATAAATGATGACTTTAAAAACGTCATTTGCAATGACGTTTTCAGAAGAAAAAAAATCAACTCCAAATCGTCATTCAAAATGACGTTTTTAAAGGTGAATGCGTCATTCCAAATGACGTTTTTAAAAAAAGACTGGATTTGAGAATTAAGTTTAAAAGTGATTGGGTTGAAAAATTAAGTTTTACGGGGGAATGGGTTTGGGGAAAACCTCGAATATGTATAGTCGGAGAAAGAGATGGTTAAATAGGTGATCAACAGGTTCCAAAAAAAAAGATTAAATACAAAAATCCCCCCTTTTCTTTGGGTGTGTGGTGATGAACCTCCCTCAATTTTAAATTTTTTGCACTAAACTTTCCTGAACTATAATTTTTTTTTTTTTTTTGCAAAGCAAGACAAATATCGCATATTTAATGGCGCGTACGATACATGTGTCCAAAATAGCAACTGAGTAGCCAAATTTGCTAAAAAAAATTTTATCTAAAATTACGCTATATCTTATTCTTATCTCATTGCTCAAGATCTAAACGAATCATGCGGCGGAGAGTTCAAACAAACCATAATGTCGAAAATAATTTCGACATAGAGATATATTGAAGGAAAGAAGTGTCTAACCACAATATTGGTTAAAGTATAAAAGTCAAGTACTTGTAGATTGACATTGGAATAGTGGATTAAATTTTAATGATTCATGAGTGGTTCTCAACGGTTTTTCCAGAGAAAAGTTTCCATATCAACAAATTATTTCTATTTCTATTGTTTTTTTTTTCATACACACTTTCATTTTGAAACACACACGCACACTATGAGTTTGATGTATGATTATTTGATCTATCATTACATTTATAGTGATTTGGTAGGTTGTCTCTGAGATTGAATGTTTATTGAACAAAATGACATTTTTATATACATACATCAATTCACAAGGCAGGTATGAGTTGTTCTTACTAAGCGGTTCTCATACTTGATTGCTAAAGTAATTTGTGAAGAAGTAATTGTGATAGATATAAGTTAAAATTGGTGGTTATTCAAACAAAATTTTGACTAACATATTCAACCCTTCTAGGTATTGTATAGAATCTCATGTATTTAATCGTAAGGGTAAATTTACAATATCTCACTCCCGATAGACTAAATGTCACATATCAATTTGTAATATGCTTTTCTGTTATCTAGTTACTTACTTGATTAATAATAGTGTGACGTGTCTTATGTGATTGGTGGAATTGGAGTTCCAAGATTCGTTGATGATGTGTATAATTAATTACAAAAATTTATTCATTTATTATCTTTAAAAGGCAAAATTAGGGTTTATCTTTGACAAGTAAATTCGCACAAAGGAAAACAGATACAAATCAAACAACAAACTCGTAGCACCTTATGATCTTCTACTGTATATTCTTCCACGCCAGAATTCAAATATAGTGTGAGTTATAAACCTCCAAATTTTCTTCAATATCAATCCGAGTGGTAGATCAAGTGATAACAAAAACAAACTATAAACTCAAATGTCATGAACTTAAATCTTAAAACCCCTTTGAAATTAAATCATAAAAGATAAATTCCTCATAAATACCTTAAAACCAGACCGGCTTACCTCATTTGACTAAATCAGAAAAGAAATTAACCGAGAAAGTCCTTTGATTTTCTGGTACCAGATGACCTCTAAGGATTTATATGGAAGCTGCTGACTTCTCCAAATGTCAGAATTTTCATGTGAAAGAAATCTTAGGAACTCAATTCCAAATGGAATCTCTGGAAAGAAAATGTTGCAATCCTCTGCATACCCACTTTGATGGGTAGACGAGGAAACTATGTAACATCTATTTTCACTGTCCATGGATCATTGATGTTTGGCACAATTTTCCAGTAGGGATGTGTATTGAGTCTATTGACAAGCAGAAATAACAATAAAATAGTTATGTCTACTGAAGTATTGCAGCCAACAGAGTGGCGAGGAGGGCATCCAAATAATGTTCGTAGAAACTTGCAATTAACATTTCTACCAATACAAAACTCTCATTCCTTAAAAATAAGCAAGCATAACCATTGTAGTCCAAATCTTAAAGAACCATCTGAACATATCCGAAAATGAAAGCAACAAAACATCCCTAGAAAGAGGATTAAATTCAAACAAACTGAGTTCTTAGATGGAAAGTCCTAGCAAAACATACTTCGCACTATTATTAAAACCAAGAACACATATCAAGGCTCAACCCTCTCAGCAGCATCATCATTGAAAACAATCTTGTTAGTCGGCTTTGCCAACAGATCTGTGTGCTCTTGGAATGGAGATTTTGTGAAGCGAGTCTCCCTCCAAAAGTCTGGAGTAAGGAACCCATAAGTCTTCAGCAGACAATCAAAAGTTGCCTGCACAGATCAAATGCATTAGACATCCACTTACATCTCTAAATCCTACAGAACAATAATAAACTGCCCTTAATACACAGTCATCTTCTAGAATTCCATCTAGACAGTTCCATGGTTCTTCACTCCTAAATTTTGGTTAGTCACCGCATCTTTTACCTTATAGATTTCTGCTCATGGCCGCATGAACTGGGGCAAGTCAAGTACTAACCACATCATTTCTTAATCGTCAAATCAAAACTGAACAGCTTCTACTTTTTTTGATAAAGAAAATGTAACTGGGCACTCAAAAAGATTGAAGTTCATACAAAACTATGGCATGGAAAAAGAAATGCATATCAATTGAAGATTGTAAAATTACTTTTACGTTTTCCTATTTTTTCTTTGAACTATATATTGTGTGTGCACAAAAGGAATGTTCACTTAAATTAACAAAAAATAATAAAAATTCTCCTACAGCCAAAAAAAAGAAAATCTGACCTGATAGGCAATCAGATTTCAGCTTCCCAGCTCAAACTAACAACTTTTATAAATATCAAGATGCCCATAAATCACGGTTTTATCCCCTACTATTTCAAGAGAAAAAGTGATAACAGACATGACATTAGATGCAAACACCAGTAAAACACGTAGATCTGGATTCAGATGTCGTAAAAAACCAATATGAATGTAAAGAATTTCCATAATGACCAGTTGATCACCCACACCTACATCCACATCCATGCACAGAATCACACTCAAGATTTCATGTTCAACAAAAAAAAGTATGTCTTTCCAACAAATTAATACCCTACCCTAGTTAACAACCCAATTCAAAAACGCATGCAAAAGAATAACAATTTGTGGCACTGACATGCAAATGATCCCAAACGTTTTGCATTTGACAAGAGACGGGAACTTGCATGTTTCTTTTGGTGGCAATATAATCATATTTTCCACCGATAAATCAGAGAATATTGTACAGCCAAAAGCATGCTATGAAAACATAACAAGTGTTTCTAGAATTTCTTAACAAATAGTTTTGTTGTAATTATGATAGCTTTGGAGTCCAAACATTTAGACAAAACAGAATCATATGTTTTTCCCCGGCGAAGGAGGGGCAATGGAGACGAATCATATGTTGTGGTGGATTGATCTTTACTTTCAAGTGCTATAGAAATCATAGTTATTGGATAATAAGTACGCCTCCAAATATCCCTCCACACTAATTATACACCTGAATGCATAACAATTATCAGTCACAGTGAAGTTCCAAAAGTGCTCTATAAAAACCTAGATTTACAAAAGCATGAAATAACTTTTGATGAATACTTATGACGACTTCAAGAGAACAATAATAATCAAAATAAAAATCAACAATATTTGCATGCTACCATTTACACTAGAGATATGCTCTAACATACAGGCAATTCTTAATTACAACTGATTCCTGGGATTTAAGGGATCAATATTCAGGTAAAGAGGGTAGATCAATCAAACCTTGACGAAATTTCCAAGGGTCTTGGTGGAGCCACGAGACGAAGTGAAAACATCCTCAATCCCAGCAAACTGCAGTACCTTCTTGGGTACACGCGCCGCCACAATCCCGGCACCTCTCGGAGCCGGCACCATCCGCACGGTGACGGACCCACATTTTCCGGTGACCTTACACGGCACTGTATGAGGCTTCCCAATCTTATTCCCCCAATACCCTCTCCTCACCGGAATCACGGACAGCTTCGCCAGAATTATCGATCCCCTAATCGCCGTCGCCACCTCTTTCGAACACTTCACCCCCAACCCTACATGGCCATTTCCGTCACCGACCACCACGAAAGCCTTGAACCGGGTACGTTGACCGGCCCGGGTTTGTTTCTGGACCGGCATGATCTTCATGACCTCGTCCTTGAGAGATGGTCCTACCAGAGTGTCGATGATTTGGTGCTCTTTGATTGGGAGTGAGTGGAGGTAAATTTGCTCTAGGGATCTGATCTTACCGTCCTTCACCAACCGGCCGAGCTTGGTAACTGGGACCCATTTTTCTTCGTCGGCTTCGCGGCGGCCTCGGCCACGGCGGCCTCCTCTGCCGCCACGGTCTCCTCTGCCGCCTCTGTCTCCGCCGCGCCCTCTGCCTCCGAAGCCTCTACCAAAGCCACCGCGGTCTCCGCCTCTCTCAGCCATGGTTTGTTGTTCGGTAATATTATAGGTAGGGTTTTGCAGATATACGAGAGAAATGAGAGCTTCAGAGAGTGAAACCCTGGATGGGGAAAGAGGGGTTTTTATAGTAGGAGAGAGTGTCTAGGGTTTGTGGATGAGTTTGCGAGTGTTTGGTTACGGGAGTGAGTTAGGATTAAGAAAGGATGAGATAGCTTTCTGCGTTGGGATAGGTCTTGGGCTGACCCGGGAAAAAGGTGACATAGAGTCAAATTTAGTATGTCGAAAGATTAAAAAACACAAAAACAAAATATGGGAAGTGGGGGTTGCAATATGAGGTTACGGTGTTTGTATTTGCATTATGTTCGTATTAGACTAGTATCATGTGAATTGTATTGAGTATAAATTAATTCTAGTTCTAATTATCTATTTAATCATTTCGAATAACTTGTTACTAACATGACTTGCCCATTAATGTAGCCGTACTCGAGTTGTGTTGTATAACAAGTAAAAAAAGAATTTACAATCCATTTTCATAATTAGAAAATCCCCATTAATGGCTCATAAGTCTGCAAAACTAAGTGAACAATTTTTTAATTATACAGTAATTCATCTAATGATAGATTGAGAAATAAAAGAATAAAAAAATATTTTGAATTTTCATATCGACCCCAACACACTAATTTTGAGTCCAATTGATATAAGATCAAATATTTGAAATCTGATTCTCAAGTCTCATTTCCCTCCAAATTATTTTAAGTAGTAATGAGTGAGAGTTGGAATTTTTTTCCCAAAGAGTTGGTTGATTAATAAACGAATGCAACATTTATTGATATTTTACCTACTTTGTGCAACTTGCAAATGAGAAGATTGATGGTTTCTAATAAATGCTTTCTTTGTGGAAATCCTTGCCAAACATCTTTCTATTTGTTTGTTACATGCTCTTTTGTGAAGGCTGTGTGAGTTGTGGCTGGAGTTCAATTTTTATCAGAAGGTATATTGAATATTCAAGACTGGCTGATATATATTGTTGAGAAGGTACCATCTGATGGGATTGTTTTGATCGCTGTTATTGCATGGGCTATGTGGTTTGACCAAAACAAAGTGCGGGTGGAACATTGCTCCAAATTTCCAGAGGAAATAGTCCTGTTCTCAAGAGATTATATCTATCATTTTCATGTTGTTAATTGTTTTTTTTTTTTTTGATCAGAATGTTGTTGTTAATTGTTTGCTAGCAAGGTTTCATGTACCAAGTGCTGCTGAAGAGAGATCCAAATGAAAACCACCCCAAGAAGGTATTTGCAAGGTTAATTTTGATGGGACTATTTTTAGTTCTTTAAACTGTTCTCGACTCGGCGTGGTTATTAAGGATAACCAGGAAAAGTTTTTGGTAAGTTTAAGTCAGAAGATAGAAGGTACTTTAAGTGCAGAAAATGCTGAAACTTTTGCTACTGTACAGCTAGCTGTTGATATGGGCTTCTCATGCATCATGCTGGAGGGTGATTCCCAGTACATTGTCCAAGCTATTTCCCAACAACAATTGACACTATCTGAAGTGGGTAACTTTATACATCAAATCCATTTGTTGAAGACAAAATTCCAAGTTTTCTCATCGGCTTGGATAGGAAGGAAGAGAAATATTATTGCTCATAGTTTAGTCAAATTTGTTAATGATTGTAATACTTTCATGTTGCGGAGGGAAAATGTTCCGTCTTTTCTTTTTATCTCATCTCCACAATGATGCATCTACTATTGTTCAATAAATATATGATGATCGTTGATTCTCCAAATAAAAAAACAAATATATATCTGAAGCAAATATATATCAAGCGGAAGTGTAAATTAGAGTCCTAAAGATGATCACAGATAGAACAAAGATTGATAAATAGCCATGAAAATGTCATTAATTCTTGGATAAAGGCTGAGTAATTTCCTGCTTCCAGTTAAAAGGCCACAGCTTGGGGACGGGTTCCAGAGGAAGATCTATGGTACCGTATCGAAAAATACAATGTTATAAGATCAAGTTATACCTTATATTACATTTTCAGGGTGTAATTTACAACTGAAAAAGTCATGATCAATTTTAAAATGTTACAACAGATCATAAAATATATAACTTTAAAAAATCAAGTTATACCTTGGTTGATATAATCGGTTGTCATGAAATGTTACGGTTCATCGCTAATAGTTATAACTTGTAACCTTGAAAAGTGGTATTATCAGAGGGAGGAGAAAAGGAAAAAAAAAGGGGGGGGGGGTTACGTTAGAACAAAAGAAACTTTGGGAATTTTCAGAAATCCCTTGCTCAAATCAAAGACATGGGTTAAATAAGGCAGTCCATCAAGAGACCAACATTACAAACATATTAAAAAAGCAAGGAGTTCCTTTTTGCATCTGCTGTAGTATACATTCCCAGACTACACCGGAATCGAGCTGCTTTGGTACTTCGATCAAGAAGCATCAAACATTATTCTTTTGTACCTTCTTTCTCAGATTGATTATCAGATTTGTCCATTGGAATGTCCAAAGATGGTGCTGCTGTTTCCAAAGTTGATGAAGATGAGAGAGAATTTTGCCCGGAACTTTGATCAACCGCAGGTCCCCCAGAAAGTGTCTTGTCCAGAACAGGGTCTACATTTTCTTGCTTTCCCAAATCTACTTTCCCAGATTGATCCTCAGACCTGTCCACTGAAATTTCAAAAACTGGAGCCTCTGTTTCCGAAGTTGAACATTTCGGCTCCATGACCTCAATCAAGCTCTTGCTTGAAATAGGTACATCCGGGGCAGTGTCACTGCCACAACCAATAGACTCATCAATAAGCTGCTTTGAATCATCAGTGTCCACAACAGAGACAACAGCTTTCCTTTCACTCTCAAGTTCACAAATATCGGGCTTGGGAGAAACGGATTTATCCAGAACAATATTTGGAAGAACCCTTGCACCTTCCTTCCCAGATTGACTTTCACACTTTTCAACTGGAAGACCACAAACTGGAGCCATTTCTGAGGTTGATAAAGCTGAATGTATCTCATTATCAGAACTTTGGTTTGCGGTTACCTCAATGGTGGTGTTACTAGGTAAAGGTACCGCTTGGTCCACTCTACCTTCAGTCGTTAAAGACTCATTAATTTTCGTTTCTGACAAGGGAGCTTCACATGGAGCCTGTGTTATTGCAGGAGTAAGATCACCAGTATTACTTTGTTCTGTGGTCAGATCTTCACAAGTTTGAGAAACCACACTTTCCGTAGAGAGATTTCCATCCTTTGATATCACTGGTGCATCGACTTGATGGACCTCTAAATAGGCAGGCTCCTCAATCAGGGAGATGGCTGCAGCATCTGTTACAGCTCCTGAGGTTGCTTCCTGTCTGCTTTGAGCATGATAATCTGATAGCTCACTTGACTTTGAATCCTGCCTAGCAGAGCCAGCAGAGGAATGGACCTCACATGCCTGTGCCTGGACAATGTCTTCCAGTTTCGGGGCTTCATCCTCGCCGCCCTTCTCATTGCAATGGCTCTTGTCAGTTCTTTGGCCCTCCGATTCACTAAACTGTCGCATGGGACCAACAGATTCACCCATGACAGGATTTTTCTCCTCATTGCACTGGCTCTTGTCAGTTGTTTGACCCTCAGATTGACTAAGATTGGGCTTGGGAGCATTGGGTTCACCCATGACAGGATTTTTCTCATCTTCCACCCTTTCACCGGCTCCCATCTCAGATTGACTTTGACACATCAGAAGATCACAAACTGGATTAGATCCCAAAGTTGACAAAGATGGATCGGCTTTATTATTCAAACTTTGGTTCACAGTCACTTCAATTAAGGTGTTACTTGAGACAAGAAAATTTGGAGCATCTCCACCTTCACTCCTAAAAGACTCATCAATAACAGCTTCTGACGTGGAAGTTTCACAAGAAACCTCCTTTATTACAGCAGCAGCATCTTTTATGTCAGCGGTATATACTTGTTCTGTGACAACTTCCACACAACTTTGATAAGTCTCAATTTCTGTAGACAAAATTCTATCCTGTGATTTTGTTGTTGCATCAACTTCTTGGACTTCTATATAGGTAGACTTCTTTCCCGGGGACATAACTGCGACATCGATTGTTGCCAATAGATTTGTTTCCTGCTCGTTTTGTAGAGAATAATCTGATTGCTCAATTGATTTAGAATCTGGACCAGTAAAACCATCAGAGATATGGACTTGACATGCCTGTACCTGAACAATATCTGTCAGTTTCTGAGCTTCGATATTCTCTCCACACTTGTCCTGACAATGGTCTTTATCAGTTTCTTTGCTCTCAGGTTCACAAACCACAGGCTTTGGAGCAACAGATTTGCCCATAACATGAGTTTTCTCCTCTTCTGCGTTTCCACCACCTTCCTTCTCAAACTGACCTCCACACTTCTCAACAGGAAAATCACAAACTTGAGCCCTTCCCAAAGTTGATGAAGCCAGAAATGTTTTATCATCCAAGTTTTGTTTCACTGTAACCTCAATGAACGTATTATTTGATGTAGTTAAAGCAGGGGCATCTTCTCCGCTGCTTCCTAAAACCTCGTCAATTTTAGGTTCTGTTGAGGGAGTTTTATGTGAAACCTTGTTTATCCCAGGAGTAAAAACTTTTGCATCAGCAGCATGGACTTGTTCAACAGTAAGATCTGCAAGACTTTGAGATGCTTCATTTTCAGTAGAGATTTTTCCATTCTTTATTTCCACTGAGGCATCAACTCTATTTTCCGAATAGGCAGACTTCTTATCTTGGGACCAGGATGCAACATTATTTGTTGCTGATGTACTCGTTTGCTGCGTGTTGTGGACTGAAATATCAAATTTCTCAGTTAAATTTGAATCTTGACCAGCTAGACCATCAGGGTTAGGGGCTTCACATAATTGTGCATGGATGACATTTGTCAGTTTCTGAGCTTCATTATCTCGCATGCTTCTTGTGGTAATGGCCTTTCTCACTCCTGATACCCTTGATTTCTTCTGTAGTGGTTCATTTGATTGGGGATGCTGATTACTTAAAACATCAGGAGGAATAACAGGGGTTACAGGATCCTGTCTCTTACCCCTTCGGGTTGGTGCCACAACTCTACTTTGAGCTTTACTTCCTTGTATTTCAACTTGCTCGGGAACAGAATGAGAAGGAAGTATAGATTGAGGGCCATGAGCAACAGAAGGTAATGGAGGGATTGGCTTAGAGGTAGAAGCATTACCTAAACCAAGAGCATCCACAGTTCCACAAATTCCAGTCATGGTAGAAGCAGCAGAAACCACAGGAGAGCAGAAAACTGGTCCCCTCTGTGACCCGATATCCATTTTGCTGGTTCCAGAAGGATCAGGAAGAACCATAACAACGGCGGAAATTGGTTCAGCCACCTTACTAATATCCTTAACAGTAGGAGAGGCAGAAACAGAATCGGGAACAGAGGCTGAGGAGGAACTGGACACCACTCCTCTCTGTGATCTCAATTCTGTGCCTGTTCCGGCTGGTGCAGGAAGAACTGGAACCGTTGGTGGTGTTGTACTTTGTTTCTTCCCTCTTCGCCGAGGCATTTCTGCCCCACTCGGAGTCTTTCGACCTCTTCCTTTGACTTGCACAGACGGAGAAGGGCAAGGAATAGCAATAGGCTGAGAGACAGGAACCATAGAAGAGACGGGAGGAATCGACTGGGAGCTAGGAGGAATAAATACACCAAATTGATGGATGGTTCCAGTTATACTCTTTACAGTAGTAGAAGTTGATAAGGAATCAGGACTCGGTACTGTTGGACTGCTAGAAACCTTTACCACATCAACATTACTGGCTCCAGACAGAACTGGAAGAACCATCGGCGATGGAGTAACCACCGCTGTCGCTCTTTTGGGCCTTCCTCGGCCCCGTTTAGATGGTGGTGTAACCTCATTGCTTTGTTGTGTTGGAGGCTCCACAGACGGTTGTGGAGGCAGTTGGATTGGTGCTGGTGCTTCTGTTTCACCAATGGCCATAATAGACCCACTCACAACTGTTGGCAAGCTCTTTTCCATCACTTCTTCCTTCACTTTAGGGGATCCAGGGGAGTCAACTTGACACATCTTTTCGAATTCCTCCTCTGACCATTGCTCTTCATAGTTGCGCACCTAAATAAGTAAAAGATCAAGAAATATATTAAATCGAAAGGACAAGATCATACATATTCAACTATCAATCAATTACTTAGGAACAAAAAAAGCAATGCTTATAAAGGCATCGAGCATGAACTCATTCTGCAAAAAACATGTATAACAAACCCACCTCTCTTGCTCGTTTCCCCCTTCCATATTGTTGGGTATCAAGGCCCCCAAGATTTTCACTCTTCCGCTTTATGCCAGCATTAGATACCAATACAGGCTTTGGTACTTCAGAAATCTTCATTGCTTCATAGAATGGTTTTAATTCTTCATATGTTAAAAGCCGAGAAGGCAGGAAAGATACAGGATCAGAACAATTTGTCTCATGTCCCGACGTCAACATCTTCCAGGTTGCCTGCAGAATTTAGAAGTTTATTACTATTATGCCACTTCAATTAAGAAGTAATCAGCCATAAATCCAACAAATGTATCAGAAGCGATCAGCAATCAGTAGCATGCCCATCAAAACTAATATGCCTACCAGCTCTTCTTCCCCCCTTTGTTTGTCAACTGATTCAAATATATCAATCTCTGAATCACTGCCACAGTAAAAGCTAATTAGTAAATCGCACTAGAACATAAAGGGTAAAAACATTCTAAGAAATAGGAATGGAAGAGAACAAATATCTTAATCAACAAGAGAGCAGCAAGCAAGGCAAACATAGTGTAACAGCCCTTGCACTGTAAACATGAAACATGCATCATTCTATTAAAGAAATGGTACTTCTATATGGTTGGGCTACAACCAAGAAGTATTATGGCTCCAGATAGAGCAGTACAGTGAAACACAATTTGTCTACCAAACCAAGATATCAGGGTGAGTGAGCTTTTTTTTTTTTTTTGTTGG
>CM042187.1:18672704-18689798 GCA_023539305.1 Ilex asprella
CATTTATTGAAATAAAATCAAAAATAAAAATCTAATTTTTTTAAAAAAAAATCATAGTTAGTATATAATTATAATATCTATTAGAATAAAACTAAAAAATAAAAAATAAAAGGTTAAATTGTAATGAACACAAGATCTTTTAACTTTAATTGGGATAATTTGGTACTTTAATTTGGTCGTTTAAACGACCAAATTAAATTCTAATAGACAATATACTTGTATACTAATTACGATTTACTAAGAAAAATTTGAATTTGAATTTTTTATTTTATTTCAATAAATGACATAATAAAACATGAATTTTAATTGTAAAATTTAAAATATTTAATATTCTATCTTTGACTGAAGTATTTTTGGTCTAAATATAACATTTTAAACTTAAGTGGTCTAAATAATATATGTTTACAAACTTCAGGGAGTTTGAATGTAATTTATTAATGAATATATTTATAACAGGGGTCTAAGTGTTACGTGTGTACAAACTTCAGGGGTCCTGAGTGTAATGCTTCAAATGTCAAAGGGTCTGAGTGATTAAGTGACAAACTTCAGAGGGTGTGAGTGTAATTCTCCTTAAATTAAATCAACATACTTCAAACTTTACAAAAGCGTAATCTCCAACTCAACTCTGGAACCTTGCTCAAAGCATTTGGTTCCATTTCTACAAATCCTACTTATCAAGCTCGCTATTTAGTTAGTTCTATTTGTTTTTATTAACATTACAATCCCATTAAAACCACGTAAAAATGTGATGCTACCACTACCAATAGTCAGTGATCCAAGTGAAACCATAAACCAAAGGGCTCAGGATACACCTTCCTTCTTTATCCACCAAAATTTGATTGCAACATGTAGGTGAAAAGGACTCTGTCTAAAGTTGGTCTTGCTTTGTGAGTTGCTATTTTTACACTTCTTTGTATAGTTGGATTTCTTGTCAACAATTATTGTACCTTTTTATATCTTTTCTTAAAAAAATTATTTTAAGAGGATGAACCTTGGCGCAACAGTAAAATTGCTCCATTATCATCTGGACATGAATTGTTTGAGTTGCAGAACCATCTAACCCTCCTATGTCTTAAGCCTCGTGCAATAAACCATCCAATAACAATTTTCGTTTCTAACAAAAGAAAGACTACTCAAAATATAGGCGATAATAGATGAGAAACAAGGACAAACTACACTAATAAATAACAACCCCCATGATTTCTAACAAACTACACCTTTGTAGCTTTTCACAAGCCACATAGCCCAAATCCACCGCACAACCACACCCTTGTGTAGAACATCCACCATCCGATGACCCCACTACCATGACTGCCCTCCACATCCACCACCTACCCCGTACGGACCACCACCAACCCCCGGTTCTTCAAATCAAACCAATTCAACCATCCAGGCCCCACGAGACCACCAACAAACTCCAGTTCTCCAAATCAACCCAATTCAATTGAGAGATGTAAATACACACACGGTGATCATATCTACCACAACACAATTCAACACCAAATTCATAAAAAAGACCCCCCCAAAAGAAACCGGTAATCATAAATTAAACAACAAATAATAAGCAAAATATTACAAAATTCACTACTTAATTCACCATGATGTCAACACAGAAGAAAAAAATTTAGTAGAACTGGCAGTGTGTATTGACGCAGGTTATCAGGTTGTAATAGTTTGTACGAGTCCAACTTGACCCGTACCTGCCGTTACGGCTGTGAAAAAATTTATTGAAAAAAAATCAGGGTTTAATAGGATTGATGGCCATAGTTATCATTACATAACGGTAATTATGCACCTTAACAACTTATTTTTGAAACTATGGCAGAGAGTTTGACAAGGTATTGATATTAAATGTACGTGTTAAAGATTGTTTAAGATTAGTAAAAGATATTGCAAAACCAAGAACTAGGTGATGGATCTTAAAAGAAAAAAACATTTCATATAAGCATAAAATAGTAAAAAGAAAAACACATGAAATTTTGAAGATGAATATAATGTAATGCAACATAAAAAGCGGTTCTTGGAGAAATTTGGTGGTAGAATGATGAGAGGTCCAAACTGGGGAAAAAAAAGCATACATCTACGTTTCGAAGTAAAGAGTACAGTAAAGAAAATAAAAATCAGAAAAGCTTCAAGACATGATGGTTTACTACCTAAATTTGATGTTGTGTACAGGATGTATGAGTATCGTGACTAACTATATCAATAATTACCAAAGGGCGCTATAAACATGATAAGAAAATGAAATAAAGCACATGACAAAAAAAATTTAAACCAAAAAACTCCAAATAACATGACAAAATCTAAAAGATGTGAGCTTGCCAATAAAGAAGTTAAAAAAAGTAATATAGACGAAGTGAAGTAAGAATTAACAGCTAGTTCTATAATGGATATAATATAGTATTGATTGATGGAAGATAAGCGGAGGTGACCAATAATTAGTTGGTAAGAACTGAGAAGTCTTAAAATCAAAAGGATTCAACAAAAGTAGAAATAGAACTGAACATATGAAAGATCAGGAGATACGAAAGAATGGACACTTTTAATATTTTGGGTCAAGTATCTACAGGGAAGGGAAGATTGGGGACGATGTTAGCAACAGACTTAAAGCAATTTAGACCAATCAGAGGAATACATCTACTTATACTATGTGATCGACATATACCAATTAAGCAGAAAGGTAAATTCAACAGGAAAGTCATTAGACCAGCAGTGACTAGTGGTATAATTGTCAAGCAATTAAGAAACATGCTAGAAAACTAAATGAGGATGAAATGAGAATGTCAAGATGGATGTACGGTTAAACTATAGACGATATAAGAAAAATGAATGTATTCATCATATGGTAAAAGTAACACCAATAGGATACACTTAGATGGTTTGGACGCGGTCAAAGAAGACATATTACTAAACCAATAAGGAAAACTGATGTGATACCTATCAAATGAGTGTGATTGGTAGCGATAAACCGATATTAATTTTGATTGAGATAGCAGTAAATGATAGGATAGATTTCAATTTAACACTAAATATGGCACTTATATAGCACAATGGCATAAGAATCTCCCCTCCATCTCTCTTTTCTTTTCTCTGGAAAACTAGGTATTCTATTGTTTCTTCTACATGAAATGGTAGTTGCACAAATTGACTGACGGACATCAACTCTTAGGGTGCAAAATCTAACACAAAGTCTCAGTGTAACTTTAGAAACTAAAAAGGTACCCCCTTGAATTATCAAACCATAGGGGTGTCAATGTAATTTGTCCATAAAAAAAAGAAGGGATGCCGAGAATGATAGTTCAGTGTTTTCTGTCTTATTACAATAAAACAATCTCAAAAAGTTAACCTGTCCATTGTTTTCCCTCAATTGCAACCCCCCAGCCAAGTTTTTCAGGTTTAGAACAAATAATTCAGAAATATATCCATCCAAGACCATAGTACTCACCGTTTCTAATCGAAGAACAAGAACATCCTTCTTTTGGCCAATCCGATGAGCCCTTGCCTGTGCTTGCAGATCAACCTGACAGGGCAACAGAGGGAAAAACCACAAACTTTAGAACCAATAATTTACCTTTTCTATTAAATGAAAGTACTTGAGGCAGAGTAAAAATATGTTGCCTGTGGATTCCAATCCGTGTCGAAAATAATCACAGTATCCGCAGCTTGAAGATTCACTCCGACTCCTCCAGCCCGGATGCTATCATCACATAACAAAATAAACCGAGAGACATAAGCATATGCGTTCATACATGCGATACACATATATGTGCATTATCCAGAAGAAGATAAAACAAGCCTCAAAGGTCTCCTGACATGCCATGTCTTGTAAGCGACCAAGGTACAAAAACTAGCACCTTGGCAAGTAGATGTGAGAAAACCACCTAAGCACCGTAATGAGACAATGCAGACACCTTTGACAATAAACACCATGCAAGTGCTGGGTGGAAGTGCCACCGAGCCCTGAATAAGCATGCTTCTTATCAGTGGAACAGTCAGGAACCACCAACTAAAGAAATTTACACAAGTGTCTCGATTATGTGGCTAAACCAAAGTCCCACAGCAGCAGTTAGATGCATCTAAGCTACTAAGAGCAATAACCTATTGTTTGGGGCTACTGAGCAGGCAATTTTTTTTCCAATCCCCAAGGTTGCAAATGACCGAAAAGTGCCCAACCTAGCTGAGGCAGAACCTGCAAGTACCCAGATAGCCTACTGCAGATCCTCACACATACATGCCCCCAAATCATCATTCTCTGGAGCCAACTGCTTTACCACCTCTTGAAGTGAAAAACATAAAGGGAAAAAAGGCTCCAAACATTTAAACAACTACCAAATGGAACATAATGGACTACCTGAGCAGAAATATAAAAAATGGAGAACCAGGTTCATTGAACTTCTCAATAAGGGCTCCCCGTTCACCACCAGCTGTATGGCCATCTAAGCGAAGATACCTGTACTGTTTCCAGTAGAGATAATCTTCCATAACATCAAGCAGCCTAGTCATTGTTGAAAATAGAAGAACCTGCAAAATTAGAAATTTCAAATCCAAGGGTCTACTTTTTAAAGCATCAGTTCATGAAATGATATCCGGTCCATAATCAAAAAATGCAAGCAAACTATCATCAGAAGCAAAAACAGGAAGTACATGGACCAAAATAAAGTTTTCTTTCACAATACCCTCCACCCTTTAAAAGAAATTAAAGGAAAAGATGAGGAAAAATAATGTGCCCAAAGTAACTAACGATTGTATCACAAAGAAGATGGCTCGTTAAGAAAAAGGTAGAAGAATACAATAAACTTTCAGCTTGTAAGACATCATGATATCAAGAACTGCTTAATGCCAATGTCCAAAAAGTCAATGGGCATCATTATCTGGATTTTTTTCCAGCAAGTAAATATGTTGTTCTGACAAATATAAAAAATATCTCACACAGCAGCAAATATCCACACAAATTGAGCATTCGACAAAGGTATAACCATGCAGACTTTTTTTAAAAAAAGTAAGAACATCAGTGCTCAGCAAAAAATACAAAAGAAAAGAAAGCGCGTCGCATCTGCATATAATATCAAGTCAGCAGTAACAGCAAATGGACCAAGAATAAAGGCAACCAAATATTAGACTGTGTATGCATACCCTGTCATCTTAAATGGGTAAAACATCAAACTTATGATCCAAAACACTTTGATAAAGCCAAGAAGCACATACAAACGTGGCCATACCCGATGATCAGTTGCTTTTAGCTTGGGCAGTAATCGATCCAACATCTCAAGCTTCCCACAAAGTCTCACAATATTCGGCAAGTAATGCTTAGGAATTAGACCATGTACCTACAAAAGTAGGAAACAAGGAGAAGATAAAGGCTATACATCAACATCAGGCACCTGGACAAGAGATCAGAGGTTTTAGATAACTTCTGTATGTTTCCCAAAACAATATGGGAAAGGAAAAAAACTATCCAACTATATCTAAGACAGGCAAACATGTCTTCAAATATTCCTTCCTCTCATATTTATCATCGTTCCCGAAATCCATACCTCCTCAACATGAAGCTGGCTCAGATAAGGATGATTGCATATATTCCGTAGCTCCATAACAGAATTGTGCACGGACCGCACCTGATAAAATCATTAAGTTAAGGTCAGAGCATAGAGGCATTCGCCCAGATGCATACATATTTCTGTGTCTCTGTCAAAAGCAATGTGCGTAGGTGCAAAACTTAAGTTCTGTGGATATAAATCCAGAATCAAATAATAAAGGATATAAAACAGAGAACTTAGAAAAATTATAACAGAGAACTTAGAAAAAATTGCAAAGGAAATAAACCTTTGAGGTTCCAATCGCACCAAGGTTGTCTTCTACCCTCCTCATCAAAAGCCTCTGATATGCAGAAGCCTCACATCTTACAAGTCTTTCAATCTTTTCAGGTAATTGATTTTCAACCTATGAATAATATTTGAGAATTCAAAAACATTAATAAATAGAATAGTTCCCAATAGCAAAATCATATGAACATGATGCAAGCAGTGGAATTTAATGCATAGGAGACAACAATAGATAAAGTAGTGCAGCAGAAGGCAACAAAAATTGTGCACATAAATTTGATATTTGACAATTAATGTCAATGACCACACATGGCTATGTATTGGGTGTTTTTACAAGGAGATATTCCACCAAATCACGAATGCAAATGAATCAAGTCATAGAAATCCAACGGTTGCAAACACCCCTGTATCTCAAATTATCAACAAAAAATTATGCACACGAACAAATAAAATCTCTCAATAAAATAAGATAAGACAACATATCACAGTTGTTCTTTTTTCTTATACCACTTACAGGCAATCTAGTATGCTATCTTGCACAAAGTGTGTAAATCCATAGACTGCGTTGCAGAGTAAATTCCAGCTAATGATTATTGTCATGACTCATGATTTTGCAATTAGCAATATCATGCCAGTAGTGTGAATCTATACGAAGCTAACAGTATGTTTAATAGTCATTTGTGCAGTAGATTTCGCCAAAAGCTACAATAGCTGAACAAGAACCACAATGTATAAAGCCAAATCTGTGTTTTTGCGTGTTGCACAAATATGAGGACTGCTAGTGACATTTTTTCTAATAAGAAACACAAATTCACTGAAAAAATAAAGGATATAAATACAAAAGAAAAACAATTTTTTTGAGGACCGCTAGTAACATTCGCTACCTATGAAACACGGAAACAAGCACAGTCACACGGTTCTCATATCCCGATACGATATGGACACGACAGTGTTAAAAAATAGAGGACACGGTACGGCGAGGATACAACTAATTAAAATAATATAATATATTTTTATATGTATAATAATAACTAAAAAATACAATCTCTTTAAAACAAACAATACCAAAATAAAATACAAAACATAATTCACAACCTACCAATATAGCAATAACAAAATAAAGTACTATAACTAATAGTAAACACTCTAAGTCTTAACTCCTCAAATGCATAAATTATAAAATCACTCTTTTAACTCCTATGCTTCTGACCGGCCGACTCCGATAAAACCCTTCCACTCTCAAACCCCCAAAATAAGTGTTCCACTCCTAGACCCCCAAAAAACCCTTCCACTCCCAAAAACAACCTTTTCACTCCCAGACCCAACCCTTCAACTCCCACACCCAAAGAAGAAAAACCCCACAACACTTCGGTTTACGCAGAAAGAGATATCATCTGCGTACGTGATCAAAGGTGATTGAGCAGTGGAAGAGCCAAGACCATATGGTGAAGAAGATGAAGAAGAGGATGACGAAAACTCGAAATGACTTGATTTTGTAGGTTTGGTTTCAATTTCTTCTTCAATTGCTTCTTTTTTTTTTGTTGACTGATTTGTTTGATCCCATCATGAATCAACTAACTCAGTTACAAGTTTGTCCAAGTCCACTGAGTTAAGAGTAATTTGCACCGAATTATTATTGTGTCCCTCCCGTATCCTTGCCATATCCGACCCAAAAAATTTACTTTCCTAATTCATGACACTTTTAGAAGTGTCGGATACGTATCCAACCGCGTCCTATGCGTATCTGTGTCAGACACATGTCCACATCTATCCCCCAACGAGTATCCGTGCTTTCTAGTTCACTACACAATCTTACACATTGACTATTAAATTCAATTGGATGGTTGCCAAAAGAAAAACAAATTTCAAAAACCATCCAATTGTATTTTATCAGTTCAACTCCACCTATTTTTTATTCTTGGTGGATGCAATTTTTGCCATAGTTGGTCAAGGGATATGAAGGTGTCATCTCTATTTTACATGCCTTTAAAAAAAAAATTACCCTTCTCCTATCAAAACCTTTGGTATTGAGATCAATTCTCCTGGTGTGAAGCCTAACTATTCTTCTTTCTTTGACATGACTACACCAATTTTCATGATGGACCCCACCTAAGGAATAGAATGACTCGTTTATTAACATAATTACATCAATTTTCACGATAGACTCCACCTAAGGAATTAAATACCTCAGGGAAAAGTTGGGAACCCGACCAGCTACCACCCCAAGCTATTGAGGCAATATAACAGTGACAACCATGAAGAGAGACCCTGGAGTATGGTAGACTCGGTTTTACTAATCGCCCTCATGCGGAGAGTGTTTTTTGCGACTCGAACCACAATAGAGCAATCGTATCGTTTCACCTCTTTATATATAAATGTCATATTTTACTTTTGAGTTTCTGGCTGCCCAATCATGAATGAAGAACAGGTCTCAACTGACTAGACTGAAGCCCATTGAAGGATAGTCCAAGTGACTGCAGCTACCAGTACAGATACACACATGTCTATGCAAATACAAAGATTCCTATTTGTATCATAAGAACTCTAATCTACAAAAATTCTGGTTGGAAAGCATAGTTATGTCATCAAAAACCTTGTGTTTTAGTCTCCGAAGCACAAACGGTCGCAGAACTTGGTGAAGACGGTTTATAATCAGAAGATTCTCCTCCTCCGATAGCAAAGCCTAGTTACAATACAAGAAGTCAATGAACAGCATTGGAGCATCAAAAGCAGATTTCATACAAAGCTTACTTCATCAGGTGAATTATCGCCATTACTCTCAAATGGTTTGTTGAACCATTGAGAGAAATCCTCCGATGAGTTAAAAATATTTGGCAACAAGAAGTTAAGCAGTGCCCACAGTTCCTCAAGATTGTTCTACATGTAAGAAGAATAATATAAATTAGACCGTCGATCACATGAACATGAAGAAGTAAAAGATGTAAGGCAATGAAGATCACCCAGGCCCCACATCCAAAGGGAAAAAAAAATTATATTTCTTTTTTTTTCAAGAAGGAAAAATTATATTTCTTAAACCACACACAAAGAAGATAAAAAAATTAGATGAACAAACAACACCAGTAAAGAAGAGCTGTAACCTGCAGGGGAGTTCCAGTCAACAGCAATCTGTGATTACTACGATAGTGCTTCAACTCAGCATTTAACTTGCAAGAAGCATTTTTTATCCGATGGCCTTCATCAATTATAATATAATGCCATTGTAATTTGCTCAGTTTAGGTCTATCATGCTTGTTCATCAAATATTCATATGTTGTCAAAAGGACATTAAATTTTTGATGAACTATTTTTTCCCTGCAATGACAAGAAAATAAATAAACTTATGATGATTGAAAAAAATAACATAGGATAAAGAACCATTTTAAATTGAGAGCCATTACTTAAATAGTCTTCGCCGCTCCTCTGGAGACCCAGAATAGACTATTTTGAGGATACTTGGGGCCCAGAAGTTAATTTCTGACTCCCATCCAGGTAGAACGGAGGATGGTACAACTACTAGAAAAGGTCCACGATCATTTTTGGTTTCCATTAAGTAACAAATTAGAGCAATAACCTACAAAAGCTCATGTTGTCAGACTCTTCATGATTCACATAAGATTCAAAAACTGAAAACTCAACAATATCAAATAAAAAAGAGACAGTCAAATCACAGCAGATATTTTACAAAAGCATACCTGAACAGTTTTACCAAGACCCATTTCATCAGCAAGAATTCCATTCAAATGGTTATTATACAGCGAAACCAGCCACCGCAGTCCATTCATTTGGTACCTAAAAGCAGAAACTATAATTGAACAGAGACCCCAAATAAAGCATGCAAACTTAATGTCCACAGCTTATTTTATATAAGAAATATACTATGGATAAAGAAGTGGTACATTAGAAATAAAAGAAATGGACATGCTGTCCAACCAAAAATCCAACAACAAAATACTTTAAAAACATGGAATGTGTACAACCAAACTCTTAGGCACATAAAGCTCTCCACCTTGCCATAACACGAGAGATGCATATTCTCAAAATCCTTGGTGACTGAACCCCGAGATCCTAGAAAATAGACCGGATGACCACCTCAAATCAAACTGCAAATGTCCTAGAGTTTCTTTCCGACAAATATTTTGATAGGAAACAAAACTTTCATTAGATGACAAAAAGTATTACAGAGTATTGGATAACACATCCACCTAAGAAAGAGAATCAGACAAAAGATACCTCAATAGCCTAGACGGTAGCTAAAATTGCACAACTTCAATCTCTCATAAAATCCCTAGAGGACATCACAAACAAAGATGAAGAAGACCAAGTAGTCATCCAGCTCCAAATTGTCAAGAAAAACAACTTATTCCGCAAAGACAATGCAATGGGAAAATGCAAGAAAAAATTATCAACACTTCCACTATCAGATTGGCACATAACACACGCCACTCCGAAGAAAGACATGCTTTAGAAGCATATCTTTACGATTAATATTGTCATAAGCAATTGTCCATGGACAAACTTGCAACCTAATAACCGCTCTAGTTTCTAAATCGTCAAAGACGGTGAAAAGTGTGGACGTGAAGAATCATCAAAGATTCAAAGAAAGGCCTACACAAAAAGACCCGAAGAATCAATGATCTAACTTCTTTTGTCATATGGCCCATCATTCAAAAGTATAAAATGTAGTGAGACCAAGTCCAAGGTTTGTCTACCATTTTTGCTTTCTACAAATCAAACTGTCATGCAATTACCCACTACATAAAACCGAAACATACCCCGAGAAATGAATTTCGATTGGCAACACAAACTTCGTCTTTAAACTTATTAGTATCACTCCTTGTAATTCATATTTTCTAATGATAACTGAATAACAGGGTGAACTTTGCTACAAAGAAAATTGTCATATTCATTTAAAAACTACGGCCACATTTCTTGCAATCAAGTTCCCAACAAAAGACCAGATGTAGCTTTAGATCTAAAAACCGCCTATCATCTGATCAAAGGATCCTTCTTCACCTTTTCACTTACTTTCTACAAAAAACTTTTCATCAATCTTTCATAAACTAAATGGAACACTAGTTACAGGAGACTGTTAATTTTAATATTCCTCCTTTAGAAAAAAAGGACATCTTCCGCACCTACAACCTTTTCCCCCACTTTTTCGTTTACTGGATCCAAAAAAACCCAAAGCAAATACATTACCACCGACCACAATACCAACAGAATATCCCAAGATCCAGTCCATCTATAAATCTTATCATGATGAGAATCTATACAAATAATTAAGCATTTATCCATATTAACTTTTAACCCCGAGACTTACCATATGCATCCAACCATCCGCAGCTTTCTTGATATTCAAAAATATTTCCTCATTCGTCACATAAAATAATATGGTATCAGCTAGTAATTGCATTACATAAATAGAGGCTTTCTCTCTTGCTATTACAAATCCTTCCACTAGATTGCACCTTTAAACCCTCATCACTAACCAACTCAACATATCAATCACTAAAGTGAAATCTAAAAAAGGTGATAAAGAATTCCCATGTCAAAAAGTCTCCTACAAACACACTTTTGACAAACATTCATTGACTACATGCATCCTTTTGTCCACTTCCTCCACTTACCCCTAAATGTTTCCACATTAAAGACACGATCCAAAATATTGAAATCCACAAGGTCATAAACTCTTTTGAAATCAATTTTAAAAAGAAGGAGCTCTATCTTCGAGATTTATAAGTTTCAACCACCTCAGTAGCCACTAGGGCTATATCTAAGATTTGTCTTCCTTTAACAAAAGTTCAATAATGAGGCTCCAATCTGAACCTTCACATCTAAGCCTATGATACTGTTGAGATGGACATAAATTAGTAAAAAAATGATGTCCCTTCCAATATGTTCCTCATCTTCTATATCATCATTTCATTATCTAGCTCCAATTTATTCACCATTTTCTTCCTTCTTCTCCCATTGGTCACTCTGTGAAATTGACTTATTGTCACTTTTTTTTATCCATTTCAATTTTGCCATCTCCCTCTATTAATTTCTTCATTGAAAATCATATCTGAAGTTATCCTTAAGATCCCACAATTATTTCCTCAAATTCCCATCTTAACTGTCAATCTCTTCCAATCATCAAATTCCACCATCAATTTTTTTTTTCCCTTTTGATACGAAACATAACTATCATTGAAATTGTAAAAGATCGCAATAAAGTGAGCAAGAAGTCCACCTAAATAAGAACAAAAAGAAAATACAAGGCAATACAAACTAAGGCCATTATCATCTACCTACATGTCGCAACCCAAAATGGCACACTCTTAATTTCTCTAAATACAACCGTCAGAAGGGAAGCCAAGAACTTTACTTTGTCTCAAAGAAACTCGACAAATTCTTTCTTCTCATGAAAAATATTCCTATTCCTTTATTTCATATTGTTAGTTTTCTTATTTTCTATATTAGACATAAGTTAGTTAGTGTAGAGTAATGTTGTAATTATTCTAATATTACATAGTTATAAATAAGAGTGTGTAAAACAACCTAATACGCACAATAAATTATTCTCTTTCCTCTGTTTCTTCTTCTTCTCTTTTCTTTTCTTTTCTTCTAACACTATTATTAGTTTTACTATTTCAACTTGATATCAGAGCAATTATGATTCTGGTGTTGAATACTAAGCTTTTTCTTTTTCTTCTCACTTCCTGTGTTTGTTCCATATGAATCCCACAAATAGGGATGTAGTGCTTCTGCCCTAATGTGCACGTACAATGGTCGTGGGTGTTGACATTGTGAACAATGTAGGCTCGTTTGTTTGCCGTATTAAAAATAGATGGATTGGATAAAGTAATACAGTCTAATACAATACAAATGGATAAAAGATGAGATTAAATATAGTATTAGAATAATACGTAATTTTATCTAATGTTTGGAAATACACAATATAAGTGTTGGATAGTAGTTTAATCGATCATTTGTTTGGTTAGAGAATTATTTTATCGTTTTAAAGTTGAATTAACAAAAATATTCTCAATTAGTGTTTGTTACATTAATGACAATTTGATTTTATCACTTGAGAGGTTATAATAGTAAATGTGTAAAATAATACGTTTAAGTTGGATTACAATACCACATCTCTCGGTGTTATTAAAATACCTCCATAATACAGGTATATCGTACAAAAAATAAACGATAAGTATCCGATGAATATACATTTTTGAAACTAATACAATATCAAATTTACTTACCAAACAAAGTATTAGGCCCGATTAAATAAAAAATAATAAAATCTAATATTTAATCTCATCTTAATACGGCTACTAAACAAACCTTGTAAGAATAAGGATGTAGTATTCCAGCTTATGGTGATCAATTGTGCCTTCCTGTTGGCTTTTTTTTTTTTTTGCTATTATCATTGCATAAAACCTCAATGATCGGGTTTTCGGTGATTGTTGGAGTGTTGATGTCATATGTGGACCTCTACCTGCGTCGCATGGAGCTAGGGTTTTTCAGAGGATTTCGTTGGTAGGGCTTCGCGAGGAATACGAAGCCTTCTCACCTTGGCAGTCGGGCTCCTTTCTTCGGGTTATAAAAAATAAAAAAATATGATCTATTGGTGTTATCAAATCATTCTAGTCCAACTTTTGTTTGGGTCCATCTCGGGTCAATACACTTAGACCAATCTAGCCACAACTGGTTCAGACCGATTCCAGTTAGCCTAGCCTGGTTCTTATCCAATTTAGGTTCCTTCTTCCAGTTTTCTCCTACTCCTTTCTTGTTCAGTCTCGTTCAGCTACCATAGACGAATTTCAATCTCTCTTGGGATTCAGTGGTTTTTTAGGCCATTTCAGAGGTTTTTTTAGGCCGCATTAGTGGGTTTCTAAGTCGATTCAACAAGTTTTAGCCGATTAACTAGTTTTTCAGGTTAGTTCCTCAATTATTGTTTGTCGGATCAACTGCTTTCTTTTGGATATCGAGACTATTTCGTGTGTTTGTCTTATTAGATGGTTTGTGAATCAGATCCAACGTTGAAGAGATATCTTTGGTATTTTTTCTTAGCTCTATTCCTGGTTATTTTTTGTTTTTGGAGATCTTCGTGGTTTCCTTCTCATCTAATATTGCTACTTGGTTGTGGATTGTCCTATGACAACTTCTGAGGAGGCAAATGATACATCAGTTGATGTTCAAGTTCATCAAGTCTATTTGGTGGCTGATTAGGTTAGGCATATTACTTTAATGAAGTTAAATGAAACCAACTATTATGTTTGGTCTCATGTCATTAAAGTTTTTTTTGCATGATAAACGAAAAGTCAAGTATTTGTCTGAAAATCGTCCACAAACTTCCTAAAATTCGGAAGACTTGTGGAGTGAGAATTCCTTAGTAATGACTTGGTTGTGGCATGGTATGAAACCTAGTGTAGTTTCAATTGTTCAACTTCTTGATACAACTAAGAAGATTTGGGACTCTCTTGAGGAGATGTATTCACAAGAACACAATGTATCCCAAATCAATTAACTTTTTGAACGTAAATTTAATACTAATTATCAAACAAGGGAGTAAGTCTCTAACTGAGCATTATGACACTTTGAAAGGGTTATGGAAGGAATACTATTTTGTCAATCATTGAGCGCAGATCTAGAGCTACAACGATGATAACGTCAAGAATTCAGGTTGCTCTATTCTTGTCTAGTCTTAATTCTGAATATGGTGTATTCAAAATTCAATTTTTGGCTAGTGAGAAACTTCCAACTGCTACCAATACTTATTCTCGTCTTTAGAGAGTCTCTCTGACTCGTGGGACTCTCACTCTCTCATAGAAGTCCTTTCATTTACTCTTTAGTGACGGCGGTCGTGGTGATGGTCATCATCCAGCCTCAGGTGATAATCGTGGTGGTCGTTCTAAGTGAAATTATTCTTATTGTGGAACTACTAGACATACTGAGGATTATTGTTGGGATATACATAGAAGACCAGATTATGTTACTTAAGTTTTTGATGATTCGACTCCTATATCTCAGCCATCAACTGGTGGCTCTACTACATCTGCATCTAGCTCCCACGCTGATCTTACCTATCAGCTTAGTCAGCTCCTTCACTCTCTTTCAATTCATCTACTTCAACCGCCGATTTAGCCACTACAAGTAATTTTACACATGGGGGAACCCAATCCAACTTCACTATCTTGAATTATTGATTCGGAAGCTAGTACCCACATGTCTGATACTTCCTCACTGTTTTCTAATTTTCATTCTTCCAACTCTTGTATTATTTTAGCTAATGATTCTTTTAAATTGATCATGATATCATTCATCAAACTACATTTCCATATGCATCCTTGCAAAATAGTGTAGTAGAACGCAAACATCGTCATTAATTAGATGTTCGTACCTTCAAGTTTAGCATGCATGTTCACAAGCCTTATTGGCAAACAATGTTCTCACTGCAGCCAATCTTATTAATCAAATGCTTTCCTCAATCTTAGCTAACAAATCTCTGTTACCCTTATTATGATACATTGCCCTTTAGTCTAACTCCTCGTATATTTAGTTTTGTTGCATTTGTTCACATTCTTGGTTCAAGGTGAGATAAACTTTAACCTCATTTAGTCAAGTATGTCTTTCTGGGACACTCTCGTACTTAGAAATGTTATCGTTGTTATGATCATGTTTCTCATCTGTATTATATCAGTGTTGATGTCACCTTTTTTTTCTAATTCAAGAACTACTCTTTCCCCAAATTTAGGAGCTCATATTGTCGCTTGTACCAAATTGTGTATCTCCTCCCTCTCTGGCTTTTGACCCTCCAATGCAGGTTTACCGTTGTTCCACGAGTAGATAGGTTGCCTCATATGCTCCAGCTCCCTGGAACTGATTCTAATGAGGTCATTTATCCTGAGTAGTCTGATTTGTCCATTTCATTGCGGAAAGGGTACTCATACTTGTACCCAACATCCTATTTCTAATTTTGTCTCTTTGGATTAACTTTCCTCATTATTTTGTTGTTTTGCATCCACCTTGTCTCCTGTCTTTGTTTTTACATTTTGAAACAAGCATTAACATCTCATGTATAGAAGGCAACTATAGATAAGAAAATTAAGGCACTTCATAAAAATCATAATTGGGACCTCACTTCTCTTCCATTTGGTAAGCAATTTGTTAGTCATCACTGGGTGTACACTGTGAAATATCATCTTGATGGTTTCTTTAAGTGCTCGAAACCTTGAAGGCATGATTAACTAGTAAAAGTTACACCTAAACACATTTCTACTGCAATCAATTCTGACTGACCCTTGTATCAACTGAACATATAGAATGTATTCTACAATGAGTGTGTCATTTGAGGAAGACATTGTATGGCTTGAAACAGTCACCTTGTGCTCAGTTTGATAAGTTCAATACACAATACTGTAGTGCTGCAATTATGTTTTCAACGCTCTACCTCATATTATTCCATTTTTACTCGATAGTCTTCTGCCATTATTATTGTTAATGTGTATGTTGATGACATTATCATCAGTATTAATGAACAGCATGTCATTAGGGCGATCAAAGGAGGGTATCAGTTTACGTCAACAGAAGTATATACTAGACTTGCTATTTGAAATTGGTACTCTTAGTGCGCATCCGATTGATACGTCTGCGATATCAATAGTTGGTTAGCAAACTGATTTACCATATAGTTACACGCCTGATATAAATATGTTGTTGGTGTGGTTAGTTAATTCATGCATGCCTCTAAGAAGTCTCATTGGAAGGTTGTCTATCGTATACTTCAATATCTAAAAAGGATTCCAGAGAAAGGATTATTATATTGTCCATCATCACCTATAACTGTGGTTTATTTTTTGGGCAAAATCTAGTTTACCCCATTGTGGTTTAATTGTTTTGCACATCACCTCCTTGTGGTTCAAAAATCAGCACATAGCCTCGTATTTTTGGACTAAAGTGCGACCGTTATTATTTCTGTCAAAAGTGACAAAAGTTGTAACACACGCATTAAATTTGCAAGTGTGAATGTAAAAAATTTAAGTCAAAGTCAAAACTCAATCTAAAAGTTCAAATATACCCTTGTGATCTTTCAAGAAGACATTTTTTTATCTTCTTCTACATTTTACTGTTAAAAAAAAATTCTCATTTCTCATTTCCCTTTTCCCTTTTCTCTTCTCTGTGCCTCTCCAGCTCTCACCTCTTGCCTCCTCCTTCTCTCTCTCTATCTTGTAATTGTTCTTGTAGTTTTTGGTGGTTTTCAATGGGGATGGTGGTAGTTTTTCAGTGG
>CM042187.1:18690198-18774150 GCA_023539305.1 Ilex asprella
CTTTAGTATGGGTGGTTGGTGGTGGATTGCAAGGGGTTTGGGGGTGGATTTGTGGTCGGGTTAGGTGATTGCTGGTGGTGGGATTAAGTGGTGTTGGGTGGTTGATTTTGGGTCAAATACCAAACATGATTTTTATTTTTGTTTTCATAATTGTCGCAGAATTCCAGAAAGACACGCAGCAGTAGAACTTTTTGAATTGCCACCGAAAGAAGAGGTGGTGGTGGCAGTTGTAATGGTGGAGAAAGCTGAGGATGAAGAGGAAGACGGCAACTTCATGTTGGATCAATGAAAGAACTCAGTTCAAATTTTGCGAATGTTGGATCAATGAAAGAACTCAGTTCAAATTTTGCGAAAAAGGGTAAAAAAAAAAGGTGTTGGATAACGTTGAAATTTCAATTAACTAGCAAAAAGAACAGTGAATAGCCAGAAAAGGAAATAAATTAGAGAGAGAGAGGAAGAAATAATTATTAAATATGTTTTATATTTTTTAATTTTTATCACAAAAAAATTAAAATTAATTTTTGTGAGCAGTTGTGATTTAGTGGTGATGGTTAATGACTAGTGATTTAGTAGAGAATTGAACGGTAAGTGAAGATGCAGTAGGGTTGGAGAAGGTGTGGTGACAAAGTTTATTTAGATTTTAAGGAGGGTAAGGTGGTCTTTTTGCCATTACCGTTAACGGTGTTAGCTATGCACTTTACTCCAAAAATACAAGGGGATTATGTACTTATTTTTGAACCATAAGAAGGTAATGTGCAAAACGACCAAACCACAAGGAGGTAAACTGGATTTTGCCCTTGTTTTTTTTCTAACAATGATTGTGTAAGGTAATTATGGTGATAGAGAATCTACTTCTGACTATTGCACATTTGTTAGTAGTAACCTTGTTACTTAACACAAACTGCATGTGAGATGTTATGAACCTGTTCTTTACGTCGTGATATAGAATTGATGTGTCTTCACCTTTGAAGATGCACTGTGACAATCAAACAGCTATTTTCATCGCAAGTAATCTGATATTTCATGAGCGTACCAAACACACTGAGGTGGATTATCATTTCATTCGAGATCTCTTGATACGAAAGGAGATCATCACTCTATATATCAAGTTTGGTGTGAGTGACATTCTAACCAAGCCATCGGCTTTGTCTGCTTTCAATAGTTTATGCTTCAATCTGGATAGTTTTTAACTATATGCTCTAGCTTGGGAGGGAGTGTTAAAGTTTTTATTTTATGTATTAGGCATAAGTTGATTAGTGTAGTATAATATTATAATTACTCTAATATTACAAAGTTATAAATAAAAGTGTGTAGAGCAACCTAATACACACAACATATAAATACTCTTTCCTTTGTCAGTTCTTCTTCTCTTTTCTTTTCTCCTAACCCGAATATCAATTTTACTATTTCAACTCATACCACCCAAATAACCAGCGTATCTGCACCTTCCCACAATATAAAAGCCCTACAGTATCCCTTTCCAAAAAACATCGTGCCTAATCTTGAATAAGAAAACACGATCTTTTGGAATGACCCAAACTCCACTTTTCATAAGCTTTATAACATTTTCAAAGCCACGCGACTATGGATAAAGAGGTGATCCACACTTTCATAGCTCTTCCTAAACGCCACAAACCTTTGGAACAAATGACAAGTGTTGATCTTACCATGAGCCATAGGCCAAGCAAACATCTACAACTTAATGGGCACATAAATCACCAAATACCTTTTTATTGCTCACATTTAACTTTTGGAAAATTCTATTTTTTTTCTGAATATAGAACCCAATCAACCTTGAGACCTCCTCTTCATACACCAATCCTTAAACTAGCCCCTATAAGCATGATGTTCTAACCTCATGTTCTCAAATCTAAAAGGAATCGAGCCCCCTCTAAAGGAAGTAGCCTCGAGCACAATGAGACAATGATCTCTGACCACTCTTGCTGAGAACTCTTGCAGAAAACCTGGAAAGCAATCTCCCCAATCTGAAGAATAAAGAACATATCTAATCTATTACAAAAAAAAAATTCTTTAAATTTGCCCACTAAAAAATACCATTAGCTCATGGGGGGTACATTAATACAAAAATGAAAAACTCTCATACTCCTAATAAATCTTCCCCCATTGGACGTTTTTAAAGGGTAACTAATCACATTAAAGTCCCTACCAACATATCTTCTAGGGCTACACAAACCAAACAGCCCAGTCCAATATTTCCACAACAGTATCCTTAACTGAGGATTATCCATACAATACACCAGTCAACCAGCACTCAAATTCATAATGTCCACAGTTTATAAAGTACTCGTATTAAAAATTGAAAGGATAACATCAATAAGTAAAAACAATAACCAATGTTTCCAAGGTGAAAAATCTACACATCACTTACTCCCTCAATTTTCCACCCACAAGACAAGTTGGCTGCTCTGCAACGTTCTCTTTTATACTGCGGAAACAATGTTCACAATCAGATACTCAGAAATAGCAAGAGCATTGATATTACAAAAAGAAACTCATGACATCCAAAATTTACTCTTGGGAGATATAATATTATCAACTCACAAAGTAGACACCAACACTGAAGGGTAATAAGACCAAGGGAGGAGAAAGAAGACCAACTTCAGCCAGTATTAAAATAATTCACAATGTTATATCTATGAGACCTGGAGCATACAGCAATATAACAACCTTTACAAGGGGAAGATAAGAAACGATTTCAATACCTATGAGCCATCAAATAGTACTTTTCATTGCTTTCCAAATAGTGCTGCATAACAAATCAAATACAACAAATTGAGCAACAAAAATTAGAATGAACTGCAGATTGCGTATGTAACAAACTGCGTGACAAATAAAATGAACTCCAGAGAGAGCAAGAAAAATCACATACCTTTGCCTGATCGATGTCATCTTCATTCTCAATAGCAATATCACTCTTCTCTACAGTTCCTGTAGTTCGATTCTCATCCATTCCAGTCTCAAACTGTCTTGCCACAACCTTTGCATCCTGTAGTTTTGACCCAAGCTTTTGAAGATATTTCTCTGTCTCTTTTAAAAGTTGCTTAACACGGTCTGATTTTGCGTCCTACAATCATATTCAAAGCATATTAGCAAATACTTCATATAGAACAGCACCCTAAGTATGTAAAGTTTAATAGGCCAGACTGCACCTGAACCATTCGAAGATACCCCTCCACATCATTGATTTTCAATAGATTAATCTTCTCACGCTGGATTCTGTCAATCTTCTCACGATGTATCCGCTCCTTCCTTTTGTGGAACTCCTTTATGTATTTGTTAAAACCCTTCCACCGCTCTCTCTTCATTTTGAAAACATCTTCCAGTCTTTCCCTAGAGGTGACATTATCAAGAAAAGTCACATAAAGTAAACTACAGAACTAAAAACATTTCAAGAAAGCATAATTAAATATATACAAAACTGAAATAGCAAAAGAAGAGATCCAGATTATTACATATTGAGCAGAAAATAATATAAATACCTGTGAACTTCTACCTCGCCAAAGAACTCCTTCTGCCTCTCACGAATTCTCTTTTGCCTTTCTTCCTTCATTCTCTGCTCAAATTTTTCAACATGTTTCGATCTCCTACCCATTCTATGTTTCTTAATCGATTTCAAGCGATCCATATCAGTTGCTATTGGTTTGAAGAAATCATTCAAAATACAGCTGCCAAAATTAAACAGTTACAATGTCAGTGTAAAATGGGCAAGTAGAATGAAGGAATACAGAAAGCAAGCCAGATCAGATATCAAGTGTCATCTTAAAAAAAATATAAACTTAGCATCAACTCAAAGCCAAGTTGGGAAGACCGACAACCTCCGCAGACGGCGTTGAAGCTCCAACAATTGAAGCTTTTTCAATTCAATTACACTTTTAGTTTTTGCAGAAATATCTTCAGAGGAGCTCACATTTTCCTGTACAGTAAGGGTCAAAAAACAAAGCCATAAAGTACATGAAATTAAACAAATACAATCCCACCAAATCATGGGGTCGTCTTCAATATAATTTACATGGCAACAACACAAGGAACATAAAAGAAAGACACAATCCACAAAAGTTCAGCAAAGGTGCAACGCTTGGTGGCAAAGGAGTTACTATAAAGGATCCAAATGTCAAAATTACAAAGCATCGAACAAATATTAGACAGGAAACTTCTTATTGATCTATAGAACAGATGAGATCATAAAGCATTGAACAACGATAGAAGGTACTCAGTAACAACCATATAGCCATTGTCGGGGTTAAATGTTTCCAGTTTTAGTGGGATAGAAATATTTTTTCAAAAGAATTTGACAGCTTCGAGTGAAAAGGTAAACCTCAAATAAACAAATTATACTCTTGTCTTGTCTCAACACCATCATCCAAAGCTCAAAAGAATCAAAAACAGAGCATCAACTAACCAAGAAAACGATTTCTATAAAAAACCCAAGCCACCAAAATTGGAGTGGGGAAAAAACAAAGGGGGGCTGGAGAGTTTTTTATTCATATGGAGAATGTAAACAAGAAGTGAAAAATTAGTCGGCAAAATTATCTCATACTTCTCAAACAAGTCCATAGCTTCAATGATGGCACATCTTACTATGAGCTGTTATCTGGCAAAAGAAACTATTAAAGAAACCACTCTTCCTTTGAATAACTTCAAAAAAAAAAAAAAAGAGCAATACCACTTGGACCTCATTTATTCACCCAATCATTCTTTGTCATTTGATTGATAGTGGACCCCACTATTAGTTGGACCTCACTACTAATTCAATAACTATGATGTATTAAAGTCAGAAATAAGGTTCAAATAGCATTTTCCAAACAAAAACGGCAAATAAATTAGGTTAAAAACTCTGATAAGGATATGGCATTGTACATTACACAGATTCTATGAACTTTGAATACTCAGAACTTCCACCCATAAATTGTGAACATTTTGGCCAAATGGCTTCTGAAGTTAACAACCTTAAGCTTACATATAAATATTGTAAGGCTAGAGAATCTTAAGCTCACAGTCACAGATAAATATTGTAAGCCTCATGTATGCATATATCACTTGAGAAGTAACTTGGCTGCAAGCATTCAGAGGAAACTACAATTTTTTTCTTGTAGATGAAGTATATTTAGAAGGAAAAAAAACTACAATATAGGCCACTTTTTACAATCAGAGTAGTAAACTTCCATTCAATGTTAAAGGATGTAACCAAAAAAAAACCCTAATACAAATGCATGTTTTTTTGCTCCTTAACAGGCAGAAATAGTTTCATGAAGCTATTCGACATCCAGAAGCACCTTATCATTAACATATTTTTTGCTCCTTAACAGCTTTGATTCTCTTTCTTCTTAATTTTAGTTATGCTGGAAACAGCCTAGTTGTGAATTCTACATTTGACGAAAACTAGATCCATTACATAAAGCAAATGCCAGCAGTGGTTTCTTGTACACAGGTTTCACATCATTTGTAAGGATAGAGATTTTATATTACACATTAAAAATTAGTCTTGACGGAGTAGGAAGGAGAAGATAATATACCCGACAAACAATTTCAAGCATACTATCGTCGATATACACATTGTGCATTACAAATAAATTATAAGAAGTCGAGAATTATTTCAGATTGCATAAAAGAAGATCAATAAAGATAATCTTTTCATTCACATATTCAGTTGATAAGAGCATCAAGATTTATGGAGTTCAACATGTAACACCCTTCCTTGAGAGGAACAAGACAAAAAGTAAATAAATAACACGACTGATACAATCCCCACTATGCTTTCAGCAGATCCAATCCTTGAGAAATGGAGGAGAGAACAGAATATGAGGTTAATGAAAACGGAATCTGATGCTAATCCGGTTATTTTTTAGCTTACCGACTCTGCTAATTCTTAATAGCATCAAATCACCAATATTTTAGTAATTTTTGGAGTACAAATGCATCAAATACTGCCGTCAAAGGGCACTTTCATCGCATTATTGAGGCTCATTTAACACAAAAATAATGCATATCATCCAGAACATTTCAGACCCACTATGATGCTAATTCCCAAGCTCCATCCTTCGGAAAAAGCATCTCCTTTGAAACAAAGATTAAAGGAAAGTACAACCATCCCTAAGCAAGTCAATCACATCAATGTAGTAGAAAGAATAAAGCATTATGGCATCACAAGCTAATCTAGAAAGCCTGCAATTCCAGATGTATCACATGTAGCACGGCTACTTTCTTTAAAATACCTTGAGTTTTGATATAGTATTCTTCCTCTGTGATGAGCTCCTACCAAATCAGATCGCTTAGATTACATATCCACATCATTCAACTTTGAGTGACAAGTATAAACTTCCTCATTGAACAAGTAAATCACTTTTTTTCTCCCCATTCCAAATGGGCATTATATGTAATGTCTTTCCAGACTTTCCCGTAATTCCTCGTTAGTTCCCAACCTCACCAATACAAATGCATGCATGTGGGAATACAGTGCAAATCCAGAAGAGAACAAGTAAAAACAAACAAGGAAAAAGAAAATAAAAGGATGGAAGGAAATAAAAAGAGGAAAATGAACAAGGAACCATAATTTTTATGCATGCATGCTTAATTCTTGTTCAATACAAAACTAAAACGACAGGGTCGAAAACCAAAATTGATAAGCAAAAGTCAGCACTGAAATTTTTTAATGTTAAATTAATTGTCCTGATAATTTTAAGTGCCAAACTTATTAGATCAACACAACAATTTGTCACTGAACATTAAAATTTATAACAGGCTTCCACTGAGCATGCTCAGCTATTAGTTACATGTCCGGTCTCTCTAATTTAAAATTCCGACCAGCTCTTCAAATGGATCTAATATCTTAAGCGATCATTCTTTAGCTATCAAAAAAAAATAAAAGGAACCACTGAAACATTCCAAAGTTAAGTAGATACTAGGGTTATCAAACTGGTCCTTAATATCATATGATCAATACATAGAAAATTTTGACATGGGATCAAGTAGAAATAGACAATTTTCGTAACAAACCTTTAACTTGTCAGAACATGCACCAATCCTTTGCTCTGTCTTTTGCTGTTTTACCACCCAATTTCGCTCAGTGAGAAGTTTCCTCTTCTGTTGCTCCAAAATCCACTTCTCTGTCGTTGTATACTTTGGAGATGGTAGCATCTGATTACGAACTGAAATATCTTCCTCATCTCGATCTGTTTCAAATGCTATAAAGGGATTCCATTTTTAGAGCATCATCAAAGGGAACTACTTTGCATACATTTTCCATAATATTTGAATATTTTGCATCATGTGCTATGATGCACGGATACTTCGTCAAGGTCGATGTATCCGTATTAGATACTGTATCGGATACGATACTCGTCGGATACTCGATGATACGTATCAGATACGCATCATCCGCATCCGATAATTAATAAAATATATGGATCTCTAAACATGGAGTAAGATGTACAATTTTCAATTTTAAGTCATACTCTTTCTTTGGAGTTCACATATAATATAAAATTTCATCAAAATTTCATCCGATTTTGAAAACGCGAGTGTTTTTTTAAGTATTATCTATTATTATATGTTAAGAGAGTATTAAAAAAATGAGCCTCTTACACTATACTACTTTAAAAAATATATACTTGTAAAACTAACTAGTTAAATGTGGTTATGATTCCTTCAATTGGTCAAGCTCATTTTATGAATATATTATAATGAGACAATATTACATCATTTTCATAGTAAAAATTTCTAATTTTACTTACTAATGTTAAAGAATTATTATAAAATTGTAATTTCTAAGTCATTAAATAATAGTAAAATATAAAATATATTTTATTATATACGTATCCTGGTCGTACCCGTATCCTATTTTTTTAAGTTTTGTTGTATCGCCGTATCCGTATCGTATTGTACCAGTGTCACGTATCCATATCCGTACTTCCTAGATCATGTGAAACTCTTATGTAACAAGAAGCATTAACATCACAAAAGCAACTAATACGAGAAGAATTTGGTCAAGAAGTATGGTTGTCACCTGGCTGCCCATTTTTTAACAACACACTGGAATCCTTAATCGGTATCACTGGATGATGTTGTCCATCCACTACTGGCATGGGATTCCAGTGTTCTCTTAAAGAAATACTAGGCAAGTAAACATCACCATGTCGATTTCCTTGAATATATCCGTCATCAATAGTTTGAGATCGAAGTGGAGTATTATCTTTCCCATCTTCCACTGGTTCATGAAGAACATCAGAGGTGACTTTAGATACCTCATTATCACATCTATTCACAGTCCTACTAGTTAACTCAGGTTTCGTCTGTTTACCTATGCCCACAATAGGGGAAGCTCGGTTTGCCATTCCAGTTTGTCCATGGTGGCTGTCCAAATCATTTCCTTGATTAATGACTGCTATACCCCTTGACTTTGAATCAGGTTGTGGCCCCTTGACAGCAAATGCCTGTGATTCTGATGTTTCCTGGGTTCGAGCCTCATCCTCCAGTTTTCTTCTTGCTAAAAGATGATTCCTTTCTTCTGCGCGTTCTGACAGACCATAAGGCTGATCATTTTTGTCTTCCATCATATTTGTCTTCTCAGCTTCCTTAGAAAAATTTCCCTCTGCAAGCATTCCAGTAGGAGAAGGGCCTGGAGGGATTCTTCTCTCTGCTTCACTTACATTGTCTAGTCTTCCAAATGGCACTGTTACTTCAGGAATGCTGCCAACTTCATTGATATATTGATCTTTCCCTCTATTGTCAATCAGCTCTTTGGGAGGTCCATCTGCATAAAATTTTGTTATATGAAAATTAAATAAATCAAATTATAGAAGCTATCAAGAATTGATCACCTTCTTTGGGAAAGAAGTTTCCAAGTGCAATTTCAAGATGCAGTTTCTTTGGCATCAAACCATTCCTACACATGCAAAAACCATTGGTGAAAAAATATGACTACAACCAAAACTCCTTTGCATGGTTCAACCATTAAAAGGCTGAAGCCTATGCTATGGTAGTGATGTACACCTGAAAGCCAAAAAGACCAGGCATTGGGCTCTGAGCTGTTTCAAATGCTGTTCCTTAAAAGGCATGCCAGAGGTAGGAGCCTGGGATATTGGAGATTTCCCTGCATCTCTAGGAGCTGCACTTCTAAGCATGCTTATTTCAGGAACATTGTTGTGGAGGCCACCCTGTCCAGACAAATTACAACAATCAAAAGTGATTTAAAAATCAAATAAATCTAATAAAAAACAAATACCAATACCACTGCCAGCTGAACATGTCTTAGAGCTAACTGACTATGCATGCAAATATCAAATAACCTATCTAATATTTACAACTAACAATTTGAATTGCACATTTATAAAGCACAACAATGGTTGATATTAATCCAATCTTCAACCAATTCCATCTAACCGTACAAAATACATTACAGTCCAAAAAAAATTCACCAAAAAACAACTTTGCACGGCCCCCCAATGTCAAACAACGCAACAAACACATTCTCCAATATCAAACAACTCTTTCAACCCACCGGTATCTCTCTCTTCTCTCTCCCCTATTTCTTTCAGTCTAATATAATGTTAAATTACGTAATTAAAGAAAAGAATGAAAAAATAAATTGTTATTTAAAATATAAACGTTGACCGCTCGATTTTTAGTATGACAAATCTACACACTGGGTTATTGCTCGTAACTCAATGTTCCATATTCCAAACTTGAAAAAAAAATTCCTCTTTTTAATGTTCTTTTGCCTTTTTTTAGAAAGGAATATAAGAAGGCACATAAGCAGGGTCTCCAAAACCAGGGCAGATGTCTGTGGCATCCCACAAACAATCTTGGCAACTCAGCTATCTAACAAATCCAACTTTTCAAATGATAACTAATAACCAGGACTCAAAAATGAAAAGCCTCACAAAATGATAAGCTAGATTTGAGTGTTGGTCTATTTAAGTTACATCTCTTCTTGGTCCAAAGTAAATTGATTTCACAAATATTGAGGGATAGACATATCTCAAGTAGCAAATCTTTCAGGTAGAAACAGATTGTTTTCACAAAGACTTCTGATACTCAGAGATCACAGCCAGCCCAGATGAATTTTCCATGCCTACAGCTAAGGAAGATTGAACTACCATTTTCATGAGACTTCGCAAGGACTTTTCTTATTAGATGTTAACAAAGATGCAGCTGAAATGTAAACAAAACTTTTTCACTATAACCAGGGTAAAAATAAGAAATTCCAACCAAACAAAAAGAGTTTTCACCTCTGCTGCACACAATGAGATGCTTAACAACAGGAGAAATATGAAGCAAAAACAAGTGTGGGAAACAGGTTTAACTCTAGGGTGGTGACTATAAGAAAGGTGATGATGCACCATCTATTGACTGGCTAAACAACTAGTACATAATTTGAAATCCAAAACCAAAAGCTACGTGTAATCTTAACATTGAAGTCCAATCTGCACAGGCAAGTATTAAATCCACAAATAGGTTGTGGTTTAGCAGTAAGTTGACTTCAAACCATATCAGATGCAGCAGAAGTAGCAAATCAGATGGAGGATGAGTCAAAGAAAAGGCTTCAGTAAGAGCTTCAATGGAATCGACAACTCAGAGTAAAAGAACCTTTGTGGATATTAAGCAAGTTTTTTTTTTTTTTTGGATAGGAAAGAAAACTTATTTATTACTGAAGTATGAAAAGTACATAAAATAGGCAAGAAAAAAAATATATAACAGGCTTATACATCACAATCCGCTCTCATCCTCCTCAAATATTAAAAAGTGGAATTCCTTAGAAGTCCTTAGAAATTGAAGCCCACGATAGAAAATAAACACAGTCCCACAATCCTTCCAAACCTTCATACGGGTCTTCAAAAATTCTTGTATCTCTTTCCTTCCAAATGCCCACAATGTAGCAATGATAGCTCAATTCCGATGTGTGACACCTTTACCAACCCCATCAAGCCCTTTCAAATCTTCAACAAACAAGGATATGAATGATACAGGAATCACCCAACTCAAGCCAACCAATGTAAGTTAAAGCAATAGGATAATGTAAAAATAAGTGATCAATCCACCATCGCCTTTATGCATCCCATGCCAATGAGGGAAAAGAAAAGAATGAGGTCACTTTTTATGAAGCATATCACAAGTATTAATCTTCCCATAAGTAAAGAGTACACACAACAATTTGACGGGGACTTTAGCCATATCAATAGAGTTGGGCTAAAGCGAGACCAAGAAGAATCATTCAACAAAGAATCAAAAAAAAAGATTTACAAGAAGACATACTCGACTATTCAACCACCAACCTTCTTTTGTCACGTAGTTCATGATTTACCAAACTCATCAAGGAGATCAATTAGTAAAACGAAATCCCTAGTACCTCTTTTCATCTAAATTCCTACGAAACCAAAATCTCAAGGACACGGAGGATTATACAACTGAATCATAGAGTTGCAGGAAGTACCATTAAATGGAGATAAATGATGGAAACATGGAAATAAATGTGAAAATGAAGAATCCCCAGCCCAAACATCTCCCTAAAAATGAATCATCTCCCCTATTACCCGCCACAAATCTTACATTTTGGGAAAACCTCGTCAATCCCTGAGATATAAACTTCCACAGGCATTGAAAACTTCCTCTTTCATTATCAACTAATGGGTGGAAGACTAATAGGGTTGAAACTTTCAACCCTATTAGTCTCCCATCTATTAGCTAATAGCTCATATTTGATCTTAATAACTAAATGTCACAGAGAATTTAGTTCCAAGGAAACCTCCAATGCCATGGATCCCTTAACACAAGATTTCTTGCCTTCAAATTGCCAATGTAAAGACCACCCTTATCCTTAGATTTAAAAACTACCACCCAATTAATCAAATGATCCTTCCTTCCCAAGCATCATTTTTCCGATCTTCGTTGCTTTTTCCAAGCATCTTAAACAAAGATAGGAAGTATAAGGGAATACTAGCTAAAACTAACCTTCTGGGGTTAATCTCCCCCCTTTGAAATATATGATCACCTTCAACCATCTAATCTTTTCTCTACTTTTTCTACCTCCAGATCCCAAAAGGATAAGGACTTTAGATTCCCACCTAAAGGACAAACTTAAGTATTTCAAAAGCTCTCCCACTCCACACCCCAGAAGTCCGGTTGCTCTTTTGATCTTATCAAGATATAAATTAATGCCAACAAAAACATTTTTCTCCATAACCAAAAACCTTAATAATATTCTTAAAATTCAAAAAAAAAATCATCATCCCTTATAATAAAAGAATATTGTCCGAGTCAGATCCTTTGTCCTAGATATGGCTTATTCATAATTTTTACAGATATAATTGCAAACTTTTGAGTTACAGAAACCTCCTTTAAAGCAATTAATCCATCAACACATGCTTATCTCGGTGTTCCCATTCCTTGATGTTTGTATTTTTCCAAATATTTATCAAGATAGAATGATAGGATGACACATGCTGCAATGAACCTCTCCCTGTCTTTCCTTTTCTATATCCGTGTTGGATGAGTAATCCCATGGAGCATAATATCTTACTTATGGAATTCTTCAAAAGGGATGAAATATAAGAGACGTACAGATGTCACAATTATGACGGACATTATTTACTCAATTACAAGAAATCATAAACGACTTATAAAACGGTCATTTCAATTCAAGGGGTTGGTTAATAAAAATTGGGAGTTCTTTCCAATGGGAGGTCTCTCCAACTTTACATAAAATGATCAGTTGGGTTTCTAAATGTTAAGATATGAAGAGAGAAAGGAGAAGAAGTAGAGAGGAAGAGAGAGTCTGTAAGAATGTAGTGGCTGTTGAGAAAAAGCCCCAAGAATCAGATTAAAGTTATCTCTTTTAGCCCTATGTATTTATAATAGTAAAACTAAAAGTACATAAATACCCCTCATGGCTATAAGACATCTCTTAACATTCCCCCTTAAATTGGGCAAAGATATCTCTCATGTCCAACTTACAAACAATGGTTAGTCAAACATCTACCAATTGATCTCCTGATTTCACAAAAAATGTCCAGATCACCCCCTTATTTAGTTTCTCATTGATGAAATCTATCACTCTCAATATATTTGGCTCTGTCATGTTAAACCGAATTGTAAGCAATATCTATAACAGTCATATTCTCACAATACAACTTCATAGGCCCATCAATCAAAATTCTTAGGCCATGCATCAAACTTTGAAGCCACATAAACTCACAAACGCCAGGAGTCATAGCTCCATACTCTGCTCTAGTACTAGACCTAGCCACCACAGACTATTTTTTACTACACCAAGTAACCGAATTCCCTCATATATAAGTGCAATATCCAGAGGTAGATCTCTTATCATCAAATGAGTCTGCCCAATTAGCATCAATGACAGCCTCTAACCTCAAATGGCCATGGTTAGAGAACATGTGTTTTCTAAAGCGGACTTAAGATACCTCATAATTCTGTGTGCAGCAAACGGTTACGTGTCGAGCTAAACAAGTGACAGGTGAAAAACATGTAAACCCATACACGAGACGTTTGATAAATGGGTGAAAAATTTCAACACGAACACAAAGCGTTTAATAAATGGATAACACCACACAACTCATTTAACCCATTTAATTTTAAAAAAATTATATCAAAAAAATTTAATACTCCATTTTTTTTTATTGCCAACTATACTTGCCTCAAAAAAAATTTTCAATTTTCAGCCCAATCCCACTTGAAAGTCACACTTGAAAGCTGAAAAAAAAGAGGAAGAGGCCACTGTCTTTTATAGGCAAGTCAACCGTCTCCATCTCCCCTCATTTGTCGATGTGGAACAAAAACGAAAGACATTGACTTTGTCTTTGAACTGTTCCCCATCTTCCCTCTTTTGTCTTTGAACTGAATTGTTCCTTTACTTTTTTTTTTATTGATTTCTTTACTTTTTTCTAGCAAAATTTTTAAAATAATTGTTAATTTATTATTATATTAATTTTATTTAAATGGATAAATATGTAATAAACGATTTAACATTTCTCATCCGAACATGATCCGTTTATTAAACGTGTCTGACAGATCAATCCATTTACCACTCATACCTGTTAAGATCTCACTTAAACTCGCTTAATTCGTGTCGAATCATGTCGGTTAATTGTGTCGTATCGTGTAAAATTTTGACAGGCCTAGCGCAACAATAGATGCACTATACAAGTGCCATGCATAAATTAGCTAACAACTCCCACCGCATAAGCAATACGTGGCCGAGCGTGAGCTATGTATATCAAAATCTCCCCACTATTCGTTGATACATTTCTTTATCCACATGGTCACCTATGCCACTATCCAACCAATGATTAGCCTCAATTGGTGTGTTTGCAGGCCTACATCCTAACATGTCAATCTCCTTAAGTATGTGAAAAACGTACTTCCTCTGAGGTATGTAGATGTTATCAGATCTAGCAACCTCAATCCCTATAAAGTACTTCAATGAACCTAAATCTTTGATCTCAAACATCCTTGCCCGGCGTAATTTTAGGTGAGATATTGCCTATTACCACAATGTCATCCACATAAAACAATATGAATAGTAATTTTATCACCATTATGTTTGATAAACATGGTGTGATCTGCATTACTTTGCTTATATCCAAACCAAAGCACCAAGCGGTAAGAGACTATTTCAAGTCATAAAGTGTTTTCCTCGGCCAGCAAACCTTTGCAACAATAGAATAAGAGGAAAAACCTAGTGGAATATCTCCATATAAACCTCTTCCTCCAAGTCGCTATGAAGAAATGTCAGTCTTCACATCCAGTTGTTGTAAGAGCCAACCTAGATTAGCAGCACAAGAAAGAAGAGTGTGAATCGAATTCATCTTTGCAACAGGAGCAAAGGTCTCTTGGTAGTCAATGTCATTAGTCTAAGTTAAACCTTTGACAACTTACCTTGTTTTATGTCTTTAGTCTAAGTTAAAGCATATGGAGCAAAGGTCTCCATATGCTTTCTGTTTAACAGTAAAGACCCACTTACAACCTCTAGGTCTTCTCCCAACTAGAAATAAAACTAATTCCAAAGTGTCATTCTTGCTAAGAGCTTTCATTTCCTCTACCATAACTTCTTTCCACTTATGATTTGCAAAAGCTTCCTTCTAACCCTGTGGAATATATGCAGAAGATAAAGACGAAACAAAGGCACGATATAAAGAAGACAAGGAGTTATTAGAAACAAAATTAAAAATGGAATGTTGAGTGCAATAGGAAGAGAACAATCATCAACTTCTATGACAACAAGAGATAGAGACTTGTCTTTTGAAACCTCTTTGGAAGAATCTGAAACTCGAGTTGGAGATGCCAATTGACTTGGTGGCACATGGATAGTTTCCTCTTTTGGATGTCAACAATAAGTTTGAATATCATGTCTATCCAACCATCCACCAATATTATGTTTTTCTTTAGTACACACACTTGTCTTTCTCCCCATCACCACAAACAATCTCTCTTAATGAAGGGAGAAAAAACGAGAGCTCCTCTCGTTGCCTCTCTTCCTCATTACCAATTTCTCCCTTAAGTAAGGTCTAAAATAAAACAAACGGTCTCACGAAATGTGATAACCATGCTAACATATTCCTTGTGAGACTGAGGATCTTAACATTTGTAACCTTTCTACGTCGTAGAGCATCCAACAAAGACACAGCGCACAAGTCTTAGAGTCGAATTTGCCTTGAGAATGAGTTGAGACAAGAACAAAACAAGTAAACCCAAATACCTTGGAAAAAGAAAGGGACCTAGGGAAAAGTTTAAGAGGAACCTTAAACTGAAAAACACAAGAGAGCGTGATTAATAAGATATGTAGTAGTAAGAATAACATCCCCAGAGAGGTGTTGGGAACATTTATAGTGAACATAAGAACACAAGTAATCACAAGAAGACGATGGTTTTTGCGCTCAACAATCCCATTTTTGTTCAAGAATGCTTACACAACTCGTTTGATAAAAAAATACCGTGCTCTTGAAGGTATGCTCGGAATTCGCAATCAAATATATTCAATCTGATTATCACTCCTAAGGGTTTTAATGGTAGAATCAAACTGGTTAGTCACCATCTTATGAAAAGCGTTAAGCATGAAAATACTTCACTCTTAGTTCGATATAAATACACCCAAGTAACACAAGATTAACACAATCAATGAATGTAACAAACTAACAATAACCGGAACAAGAAATAACTGAGAAGGACTCCACACATCAGAATGAATAAACATAAAGGGAAAATCACTTGTTTTATTAATGGAAGGATAACATAAACATTTATGCTTTGGAAATTCGCAACTATCACAAACAAAATTGCTCCTATGACATAATTTAGGTAATATAAGAAAAAGTTTCTCCAAAAGGATTCCTAAACTGGGGTTCCATTGAAGTAAGAGTGGAAAATGAGACACAATATCCACTTATAGAGCCTAACCCAACAACAATGTAGATAAAGCGACATCATCCAAATACAAACCACTATGTGCTCTACCACGACTTATTATTTTTTCCCTGAAACACACAATGTGTAGTAAAAAATGTTACATGGTTGTTTAAGGAATTAGTAAGACTACTAATAGAGAGTAAATTAGTATAAAAGTTTGGAACATGAAGAACATATGAAAGGGAAATTGAGGGAAAACAATGTACAAAACCTTTTCCAAAAACAGAAGATAAAGAGTCATTAGCAACACTGAGATCATATGTTTGACTACTTGTATAAGCAAAGTTAGTGGAAACCAGTGCGAGGGGAGAAGTTATGGTAGATGATAGATCAAGTCTAGCCATCAGACACCTAAGAGTGCACACTTATCCTAGGAGTGAGCACTAATATCAACAAAAAGGGTTAGAAATATGAGCTTGAGCAGCATAATACCACCATGACCAGCTCCACGTTTGCGGTAGGACGACCATGCAATTTCCAACAGTGCTCTCTAGTATGGCGTTCTTTTTCACACTACTCAGATTTCAACAAATCACAATCACCAACATTACTCTGCCCACTAGTCTTGGGTTAACTGACATTACTATCAATTGAAGTAGGAGTAACAAGCAAAGCAAAACGATCCTAACTAGGAGTGTATACCATAGCACTATGTCGACTTTCCTATTGCTAAACACAGGAATAGGCCTCTTTCAAGGTAGGGAAAAGAGATCGACCTAAAACCTAAACTCGAATCAGATCATTTTCCATATTAAGGCCAGCATGAAAATCATTCGCCCGCTCTTTCTCCATCATTTGCTAAAAGGCAACTGCATCTTTCATACAAACGACCTGAAAACTGATAATAGTCAAGTTCCATAAACTACTTAATTCCGCATAATACTCTGCAAGAGATTTGTCTTTCTGATCTAATTCACAAATCTTCTTCCTCAATTCATAGACCTGTGTGTCATTACCCTTCTGTGTAACATCAAACCAAAAATTTTGTGTTGTGTTCATCAACAAAAACATACGACTAATAGAAGGTTGCATTAACTTAATCAGCCAAGTCATATCAAGAGCATTTTCTGATTGTCATTTCTCTCCTACTGGTCCACGTGTCATAGGATCCTTAAGAGTTCCTATAATGTAACCATTTAAGCCACGTGCAATAATAGCCAAACTACGAAATTGTGACCAAATCAAATAATTGATGTCATCCAACTTAACCGAACTAATCTAAAGGAATGGGCTATCTCCAAGAGTCCCAACACGCCTCAATGCATTCGCCTTGCTGCAACAAGTCTTAGTATCGACTACAATGTCCACCAAAAAAGGATAGCATTCCCAAATATCAAAGATTGGTTTCAATCACCTACAAACCCACAAAACCCAAGGAATACTTGCAAGAAATAAGTTACCCACACAATAAAAACTGAAAAAATGGGACCAAATCTGATCCAAAAAAGTGATAAAAGGGTTAAAAAAAATTGTTGCTTTAGCAAAAAGAAAAAAATGGAAGAACAAGAGTAGATTTGGCCAAGGAATCATCAAAATGGATCAAACAACAATTGGGTACCGGCAAGAAGTTAATTTCGGACCCCGAGGGAGCTATTCCAGCCATCAAATTGCATTAAACAAGCAAGTATAAGCAATTTGGGAAAATTAGACCAATAATTCCAAAAAATAGAAAAAATTTGAAAAAAAAGCACATCAAATGAACTCCAAAAAAAGTTGAGAATATTTCTAGAAGTAATAGAACCCTAATCAACCATGCTGAAATTTTTTTTTCGAATTTTTTTTTTCAATTTTAGCAAGAAAATAAAAAAAAAACTTGTGAGTGGAAGAAAGAAGACTTACATTACTGAAAAAACAAGAAAATGAAAATAAAACAAACTTTAAGGCACATTGAGCTCCGATACCATGAGGGGGTAGATGGCAACCAGATCAAGTTCAATTAATGATTTCATGTACCCTCCTTGACATAGTTGACGAGGGTAATTGGAAAATAGTTTGTTCACTTATTGAATAGAACATTGGAGTTGTAAATGTCGTATCAAGCATATTCATGGAAACCCCACCTCTAAGACTACAATTGCATACTATGAAGCACGGACACTCTCGAGAATGTGACGTATCCGTGTCCGACACCGACACTCTTCGGACACTCTCGAACACGTGTCCGATACTCTTTTATTCATGTCCATAATTAACTGATAAATTTTTAATTTCGGACACGTATCGGACACTTTTTTGGTGACGTGTCTAACACTTCTTTAGAACGTGTCTACTACTAAACAATAGACATATGTTGAAATGTGATTAACAAAACTTAAAAATTTTAGAACATATAATTACTAATACTATACATGTTAAAATTGTACTCAAAATATAATAATAAAAACAAAAGATGAATAAAAGTTTTAAAAAAGAAGAATTGAGAAAATGAGAGCTATTATTTAAATTATATATTAGGTACACATTGTCTACAAAAAAAATTGATGATTACCGACTATTATGAGGATGTTTTAGTCTAAAAATTCATAAAGATGACTAAAAATTAGATTTACTTATCATAAAATATTTACTCTTTTATGAATTATGTATCATTCTCACTATATTTGTAATAAATTATATAATGTTATATATAAAATATAATTTTTTTGTAGCGTATCCTCAACGTGTCCGTGTCCTAGTTTTTTTAGAAATGTAGTGTCGACGTGTCCGTGTCGTATCCATGTTCCGTGTTCGTGTCTGTGCTTCTTAGATTGCATAAATCAAAGCAAGGGCAAGATAAATCTGAGAAGCAAAAAAATCCAGAGAGCAAGGTGGTGCACAATCTCACAATGCAAGTGAAAATGAGAAACCCCATAATACGCACAAAAAGGGAGGGGGGATAACTGACAAATTCATCCCAGCCCAAAGAGGTACTGAAATGATCTTAAGTTATGAGCATCATGGACCATAAAGGATACAAATCCTCTAGTCCATTAGGACCAAAAAATAACATTAAAAGTAGCAACAAATATTACATAATAAATTAACCTGCAATACAATCCAAAAAATAAATTGACCTGCAACATACTTGATACTGAACCTCGTGAGAATAATATAACCCTAAGGCAGTAATACTAGAAACTAGTGCAACACCATGCCCAGACTTTGCCAAAAGGAGAGAAACTTGAATGATATGCAGTACCTAAACTATCTTTGTTTCATTAACAGAAGCATTGAAAATGTACCGGAAATATAGTATTTGTATTTGCTAATGTACTGGAAATTCCTCCATCGTGCTCCAAAGCCTTTCCTACTGAAACTTTACCAGAAGAAAGATCAACTGATGGCTTCTATCTTTATGCATCTCTGAAACCAAGCCATTATTATCATATGAAGAACTGCCAAACTGCATTGGACTTAAAATACCTGATTCGGTCGAGGGATATAAACTAGAAGCATTGGGCATCACTCCATGAACCTTGCTAGGTGCATCTGAAATTTTTGCAGTACCTTGTGATTTAACACTAATTGCCAAAAACTTGAAGGGGAAAGGGAGAGCACTTTAGGATTTGTTGATTTACTATGTCATGATGTTATTGAAAAAGATCGAAGTCGCGGAATTTAATCTCTTCCGGAAAGCAACATCCAACACACAAAAAAGGATTACTCATTTTTTACATTTCATTCATCAAGCACAAACAAAGAGAGCCACATGACACACAATTTTCTGTAGATGCACAATAAGTTTAATCTGGACCTTGACTAAAGAGAACACCAACAAAAAGCATCACTAAATGCAGCCCCCTGGTTTAAAATCTTGCTTGTTACACCAACTGGGTACTGCACAAAATTATAAATTCTCCTTTCTTCATTTGTTTTTATCTTTTTGGGAAGTCATACTGGAAGAATCTCCTTATCATTGGATACATAATATCCAAATTTACAGTTTTCCAACAATCCACATTCGCTATTATTTTACAGTTGAAAAATAATTCCTTAATTGATTCAAAACATGAAAGGGATGACTGGTTTATCAATATTTCGGCTCACAATACCTCCAGCAAAAAAACTAAACCACAGAAATTTGAGACTTTCCAGGTGTTAACGCCATCTAATTTGATGCCGCAATCATCTGGAACTAAGAACATCAAACGTTGAAGCTAGACGGCATCTTTGCAGTGGACCTAAAGTATTATGAGCAGAGGAAACTGCTATTTTCAAGAGTTTAGAGCTTGCAACACCAAGCTGGTGATGTTTGTCGAATGAAAAACCTTGCAGGGAATCAATATATAGTTCAGTGGACCATACGTAGGATTCAACGATGAATCACTCCTCTTTCTCTGAATGCTGATTTTATTGTTATCGTTTTTTAATTTAATTTATCCCACTTTAATGCATCAGGCCATCTCGAGACTGCAAGTTGACAGGCCTACTGCCAAAGCTTAATGAACTTTCACTATCAAAGGACTTACTATTCAGATGGGAAGCAGATCCTTGATAAAGATCATGCCCTGCCCTGCTAGGGCCAACAAGTGGCCTGCTCGAAGCATACGTGTCAAGTTTTGCCGTCTCATTTCCAGCCAAGCTAGCTTTAGGATCATTCACGGCCCCACCCCTTTGTGTGGAACCTGCAATTACAGTTATGTCGTCTCATCATGCTTGGCCATGCACTGACAGGTGCACCTTGGAAAATTATTTCACTTTGTTAGTTGTATATTTACCAGCTAATTGTGATGACGCAGAATCTCCTACGTGTGTTCCACTGGTCAAAGGAAGACGAGATGACATCAAAGCCTCAATGTCAAGATTATGTTGACTGATAACTGTCTCCATTGCCCTAGAATGAGAAAATAAATTATTAAAGTAGAAAATGTGAGATTAACTTCGAAAGACAAACACATTAAGAGGCCATTTAAAAGTGTAATTTGCAAAATGGTCAGCTACATTAACTGCTCTCCAGATCAACTGTGGCAATGTAATTACTAATCCAACAATTCTTAAGTTGAAAGGTCTGTTCAACTGAGCAAAGAAAGGCATATTAGGCATATGAATTTACTAGCATTTATTTAGCAAGTAAAAATAATAAAAGCACAAAAAAAAGGGGATGAGGATAAAAATTATTAACCACTTAATATAAATAAACTTGTTCAGATGGTTAGAACTAATAAATTTAGGAGTTGGAAATAGTTTACCTTGATATCACTTGATAGGGCATTGAATTTTCCTTTCCACTAGATCTCATGTGTTGCAAAATCTTAAATGCCGACCAAAAATAAGTAAGGACATGCATATAAATTTACAGGAATTAGTTAGAACTCAAAAATGAAAATTACATAGAGAGTATAATCTAGAAGAAAATGATCCCCCACCACATAGAGTTTTGTGGCCAACTTTGTGGGCTCATCTTTAGACTCCTGAATTAGTTTATGCAGAAACTTTGCTGCCTCCAGCTCAACATTATGTGGGTTCCCCATTATCTTCAATTCTTCAAACTACAACACCATAGCAAAATGAAGCCTCCTACATGAAAAGTAACAATAATCAAACTCAACCTAAGCTGACACATTATTTAGCAAAGTGCACCATTTTCACATCTTTTCTTGTTTACATTTAATAGGTTAACTTCATCTACACCTAATATAAATATGGTATGTTCCATTCATAGTAAGTTGTGCCCGCGAAAACTACTAATAAAAAGGGACATTGAACAGGATGGTCCCGGACCAGGCATCTACCTAACTGTGGCATTAGTTGCACAAAGTGGCTACCATTCGAAATAACCATCTCACAGAGGCCAGCAACAATTTTACCATTGCACCAAGCAATAGCCCCTCCAAAGATACATACATATATGTATATAATGAAAATTATGCAAGCACAGATATAACATCTATGGACAAGACAATGTACTGCCTATGCAATCATACACCAAATGTGTCAGATTGTAAGGCAACCGTAAGACAATTCATATACTTCAAACCAATTTTGCATAATCCAAAATTAATTAAGATTCATATGGAGCATGTTCGTATCTAGTTCAGAACTTCTAAGGCCCAAAAGGGAATGAACGCCCATGCACAATATTTATGACAACCTATTGGAAATCTACTAAAAAGAGCCCGAAATGGAAGTGTTAATGCTCTCTAATTCAGCCAGGGCTCATCTTATAAATGTACACACATGGATACACACACCCATATAAAATTCATACAAGACACTTCCTAATAAAAATTCAACTACTTATCTAGGAGATTCGATGATGAACAACCCATTCTAGTAACAGTGGAAAAATCTACTAAAAGAAGAGTCCGAGACGGCATTGTTAATACTCTTCTAATTCAGAAAACATCACATCTTATACATTATAATAATATGGATACACACACTCTAAAAAATAATTATCCAATACACTTCTTATAAAAGTTCGGCTACTTATCAAAAAGATTCGATCAGGAGATGGGTAAAAATAACGCAGCAAGGAATTTTAGGCAGTAAATTAGCAGCAAAATGGAAAGCGATTGATTTTGCGAATTTAGGGTTAAAGAATGGAAATTCGGGATTTCTGTTTTACCTGATCGGATTTGAGAAGAAGAATTACGGAGGTGAGTGAGCCTCCATGGGGAGAAGAAAGCTACACCAAAATGAAGTGGTGGTGTTCGTCGGTGGAAATGAGCCCTAGAAAGGTAGCAACCTGCAGGATTGAGACTTTTGAGAGCACCGTGAAGCACTCTCTGTATGTTAATTCTCATTCAGGAGGAATAACCACGCGTGGGGAGATAGGCACGTGAGAGGTTGTGTTCAACTAATATGCCCAAAAAGCCCTTCGAATATTGATAATAATAGGGAAAATTACACTTTGACCGATTCAACTTTAATCTTTTTTCACATAGTTCCCTCAAACCATTATATTTTGTACATTATTTCCTCACTGATGAGATTAGTTTCACATTACTCCAATTATCAGTTACAAATTTGATAAAAAGTTGTTCCTATTTTGCTCCTCAAAATATATGTTTTTTTTTTTCATTTTGCCCAACACATTGATAATTTTAGTCCAACAAGATAGTAGATGTATGTGTTTGGAGTAATGTGAAATAATTCAGATAATTGAGGGGATAATATTAAAAAATTTGTAATTTAACTGATAAAATAAAATTAAATCATAATTAATCAGAGTATAATGTAATTTGCCCTCTTGATATATTTCTCATTGTTCGGTTAAAGGCTAGAAAATATTGAGTTAACCAAATTTAAATTTTCCATGAGTTTAATCAAAAGAAAAAGATAAATGATCAGGAAAGTAGAAGGCCTTTCAAGGATTAAAAAAAACAGATGCACCTAGCGTGACAATTTTCGACTCAACTGACCACACAACTTGAACTCAACACGAATTTTATGACAAGAACTCGATTATAACTCGATATAAACTCAAAAATCTATAAAATAAAGTAGAACGAAGTTTGAATCTAAAAGATAAAGAGAGGTCCAGATCATTTTGAGACAAAATATAAACACATCCAACAGACAATACAATCCCAACATAAAAGACGGTTCAGATCATCTCAAAAATTATGATCTAACGATCAACAAAAAACATGAATTTTGTTTACCCGCCCAATAATTTCCACAGGCCTATCATTTCAGGACTCTAAAGAGTTATCCTTCCGAAGACTTATCTCCAACTCTAGATATCATGTACGTTTTCCCCTCACTCCCACCCGAAATATATATCCCCATAACTATACGTCTGTCTCTCACACTCTCTCTCTCATAACTTCTCTCTACCACTGCCACCGACATCGCTAGCCATCGTCATCGCCAACACACCAAGTTTTGCTCAATCTCTCTATATCTATGTTCCTCTCCTTCTTCGTTTTTATTTCTCACTCTCCAACCCAAAAGCCTCCCCTCCCAAAAACCCCAACCATTAACTCGCCTCTCGAAAACCCATATTTGATCATTTCCCAATATATTTGGTGTTTGTATTTTGTGTTTGGTTTGAATTAATTTATAAATTTTCCCAACTGGGTATTCTAATTTTGGTCTAAAATAGATTTTTTCGACTAGATATTTGTATTTTGTATTAATTGACTTTGGTTTTTTTGTGTCTCAACTATAACAGAAAAGTGGTATCATTTGAGTAGGAAACAGGATTTGCATAAAACAACAAACATTTTGGTTAGTACCGATGCATTTATGTACAATTGAGATTCAGTGATGAGGGTATGTTGAAGTCTGAATTTTAGTAGCAGTCTCTTGAATGAATTTTCTTTCTTGGTGTTGATAATGTGGATTTAGTGAAATCTATGTTTTCTAATATTTGGTGGTTTGTGAATTGATTTTGATAGAGTTTCTGGAGCCTCTCGCGTGTTTGACAAAATGTCTCATAGAGCTATTTTCATCCAATATTACACACAGTTGGGTATGTTTTTTTGAGGTTATGAATTTTTTTATTCATGTTGTTGTATTCAAACAATTCCAAGACATGGACTGATTTGCTATTTTATTATTTGTTATGAATTGCTCACTAATTATGTTAATTGGCATAATCGTAGTTGTCATTGGTACGAATGTTTTAACTTTCATTTTCTTAGTCTATCATTTTAGTAATCTCCCTAAATGATCGTTCTTGGGTGGGTTTACAAATCCAACCTTCCACTCTAATTAGAATTAAAATTGAATTTCATGTTTGCTTTATGCAACTTCCACGTAAACAAATGGGTATCTAATTTTTTGCTCACTTTTATACATGAGTTGATTTGTTGCTAATGCCCAACTACACACATGCTTCCCAATTGTTTGCTGGTTTGCTTCAAAGAAAATACAGAATCTTTTAACACACATACAACACAAACACCAACGACAACTACCATTTGTTTGTTTTTGTTTTGTACATGTAACACCCTCATCCACTTAGTAATATTTCAAGGACGCTAATAATCTTCACAATCACAAAATGATATAGTCTCCAAATGAATAAACTCTGATACCAATTTCATAAATATTTCAAACAAATATTTCCAGACTATTATAACTTATATGTCTCAGATATAAAACTCTTTCAACTCAATCCGTATAACATAACATATTTTCAAATCCTCACTAAGGAAAACAAAGAAAACATTGTCAGCTCAAACATATGTCGACTTCCTCGCCACCAGCTAATCTTATAAAGGGGAAGTAATGTAGGGTGAGCATCAACAACTCAGTAGAGTAACTCAATTTTCAACCAAACGAGTTTGAAAATACTATAGTTTAGCATGATTGGGCAAGAATCCAAAACGAGCATTTGAAACATATATGTAAACAAAAACGTCATTTCATGTAAAACTGTAACAATTAAATAAAACTGTAAAATAGAGTTTAGAAATTCAAATATAGTGCTACACTAGTGGGCAATTCATCCTAATAGACTACTGAGGGTCCATACGATCCAATAATTTACGCTCCCAAGTCAATACGATCCAATTCAATACCCAAGTCCGAAAACCAACATGGTCACCCAGGCATTTACAAACTTAATGAGTACCCTATATAACCTCTAACTGGAACGTAAACCCTTTTTCCATTCGACCAGTGTGCACTTATATTTTCATTAAAAAGGATCTCGGAGTTTCATTGAATATGAACAATACGACTAATACGATCATTTCCAAAACATTAATGCAAATCGGACTCGAAAACCCTACATCCGGGTCTGAATTCACGTCAATATTCAAAAAATCCAATCATACATTTTAAAACATGCTCAAGAATCATAAATAACATATGAAATAGTTTAGAAACAAGTTTGTAAAGCATCGCCTGTTCCAGAATTGAGAAACTCTGTCCGCTCGGTATTTTGATCTAAAATAACAAAAAATTAAACAATGTTATTTTTCTATGAAATTTAATATACATACTCAATTAATCTTCCTAAGAATGAATATAAAATTTATTTTCTCAAAATCACTCAAAACTAGGTCAAATTGACCCTAGAGGGCAAAACAGTCATTTTACTCCTCATTCTAATCCGACAGTCGCATCAACTTGAAATTTTACCGGGACATCCGCATGGACGTTACGGAATTTTTGGAACCAACCAAAGGCTGATCAGACATTGGACGAGACCAAAATTGCACTTGGAGCCCACTGGTATTCCCCACCTCACTTCATCTTCAACCTTGATTCATTTTGACTTTTGCCCTAAGTGCAGAAATTTCTCATCAACCACCCTACTTTCACCACTTGGTTCTCCTACTACAGTGCACCATATCCTTTGATTTTAACATCCACATACTCCTTGGATAACCTAATATCAATCCCTTTTAGACCTAAACTTTGAATTGAATTCTCACACCATCAAATCAGTGGTCAAAGTTAGTCAAAAATCATTTTTTAGACACATATCATTTTACCACCTAAACGACCTCAAATTCCAATTTCGACGCCGAAAATAGATTACTTGACCTCAAATTAGTTAGACTCAAACCCTCTTGCAAAGCTTAAACAAGTTTTTATCAAAATCACATTTTCACTTCTTCAAACCCTCACACCACCATAGACCACCACAAACCACCAATCCACCACTAAACAACTTCTCAAGACCTTACAAACTCAGCCATACCAAACAATTAACCCAAATCATGCTCAAATCTTAAACCCGTTTCAAAATCCAAAAATCCATTAAACTTTAAAACAGAAATTCATGCATTAATACTAAATCAAATTAAAATCTAAATACATATATGAGTTTCTAGCATCCATATTAGGCTGTGAGTATACCTCTTAGTGTTCGAAGTAGTCTCTGCAAGAAAGCCAAAAATTCAAAGTCTATATTTTCTCTCTCTTTCTTGTTTTTCTCCTCTCTATTTTTCCACCGAATTCTTCTCCGTTTTATCCCCCAAGCAGCTCACTCAGCATCCCCCAAGCAGCTAGGTGTCCTCCATGCAAGCTAGCAAGCCTCCATCAGTCACCTTGCATGTGTAGAAGACTCTTGAAGCTTCAATGGCAGTTTGGTAATTTTCTTATTTTGTCTGCGGTAGTTTGGTAATTTCTTTATTTTGTCTAATTTCAAAAATTAATTAAAATTAATATTTTTTTATTACATATAGATTAAATCAAGCATTATAAAATTATCTATTAAAGTTTCTCTATTAAATTGTCCCCAATTCGTTATGACCGTCAGACTGACTATGCAATTATTACGCAGACGACTATAAATTATATGCTCCCCCAACACTTGGGGGACATCTCACAAAATTAAACTATCTTCTCTCTCTTGTAATTCTCTGCTCTCCCAACATGCCAAAGATAATAAAATTTTCGGTGAACTCAACCATTGAAAGTTGACGTAGGTCTTGATTGACCGAACCACTATAAATCTTGTCTTCTCTATTTCTCTACCTATTTTACTGCATTTTATATTATTAACTTAATTGTGGTGTGCAAATCAATTTGTGCATCATCAATTTGACGCCGTCTGTGAAAACGACAAAATTCTCACCTAAACATTTTCTTTGATAATCTGTCGTAATCACCATCAATGAATCCCCCTGAAGACATTCCACCACGAGAGGAGGAGGTTGTACCTCCATCTGCCGATCCTATTCCAAATGCCCAACAGATGTTGGAGACTATGCAACAACTTGTGGCTCAAAATCAGCAGATCCTCCGACTCATGCTCACCGGACAAGGAGGAGCCCAACTCGGACCTCAAGTTAGAGAAGCTCCACACCCTGGGCATCAAGGAGCTCTCCATCAAGGAGTTTTCCACCAAGACGCTCCCCATCTGGACACCCCACATTTGGGAGTCCCCTTGGGCGCCCCACACAGGGCCCCTCACCATGATGGACCTTATGCTCCTCCACCAGCTCCTGCTCCCCATGATGGACACCCTCCTCTCCAAGAGGATGGGGTGAAAATCAAAGATAGAGCATGTGAGTCATTTTCGTGGTAATTCTAGAGGACTTCATCCCAATTAGTGGGACAAAAAAATTAAGGAGGTACAAAATCAATTGGGTGGCGTCTTCAACGCTATGAAAACACTGGGACGCGAGACGGTGGACTACCTCGTAAGTCAAACCGACACCCCTGTCAAACCTGACGTGACAAATTACCCACTTCCTAAAAAATTTAAGATGCCATCTGTCGAGACCTTTGATGGTAGGAAGGATCTACTAGACCACCTCGAAACTTTTAAGACCCTAATGCAACTGCACAATGTCCTCAACGAAATCATGTGCAGAACATTCCCAACCACCTTGAAGGGATCCGCTTGACAGTGGTTTGCAAGCTCTCCACATCCTCTATTGGCACATTTGCGGAGCTGAGCAGGTCCTTCGTGTCACATTTCATTGGAGGACGACGCCACCAAAATTCTGCCACCCACCTGCTCAACATAAAGCAGAACCAAGATGAGAGCCTGAGAAGCTACCTCACTCGTTTTAACGAGGAGGTCCTTTAAGTCGAAGAGCTCGATGAAAGGGTTAGCATGACCGCCTTCCTAGGAGGCCTCCGGTCATTTAGCTTCCTTTTCTCAGTGATGAAACGCCCACCGAACAGCATGCCTAAGTTGTTGGTGAAGGCCCAAAAATACATGAATGCTGAGGATATCACAAGGGCCAGGCGAGGAGAGTCTTCTAGAGCTGGGGAGAAAAGAAAGAAAAGAGACAGGGACGACAAGAAGGAGAGTAGCAACAAGTACAGCAGGGCAGAGAGGGTACCTGCCAAAGACCGGCTCGGTCCAACTTCCCAAAGAGATCGACAAGCCTTCACTCCCCTCAACGCCTCTATCGGGCACATCCTATTACAAATCCAGGATGACCCTGCTGTAAAGTGGTTAGGGAGAATGAAATCTCCCCCAAACCGCAGGAACCCAAATAAGTATTGTCGCTTCCATCGCGACCATGACCATGGCACGACGACTACTATGACCTCAAAAGACAAATTGAGGAGCTCATCTAGTGAGATCACCTAAACCAATATGTTGCCGAAAGAGGACAGGCTCCGTCACCACATCGTAATCAAGAAGACTCATAATCCATCGGGGAGATTCACACCATCTCAGGAGGGTTAGCAGGAGGAGGAGAATCCCTTTCTGCCATCAAAACCCACGCCAGAAAAGCAAGGCACATAGATGATTCGCTCCCATCCAAGACACCCAGGCACAAAAGCGGCGAGGTCATATCCATTTCAGATAAGGACTTAGAAGGAATCCAACACCCCCATGACGACCCTTTGGTGCTCACCATAACCATCGTCAACTTTCAGGTATAAAGAATTCTTGTGGACTGCGACAGCACTGCGGATATCTTGTTCACAGAGGCTTATGACAAGCTTAACTTGGACAGAGAAAGATTATAGCCCATTAGATCACCTCTCATTGTGTTCTCTGGAGAAAAAGGTGTATCCTTTAGGGTCCATCACCTTACCTGTCACTGTCGGGATGGCACCCTGAAGCTCCACAATAATGGTGAACTTCTTGGTGATAGATTGTCCATTGGCTTATAATATCATCCTAGGGCGACCCATTCTCAATACCCTAAGTGTCGTGCCCTCCACTTATCATCTCATTCTCCACTTTCCAACCTCAAATAGAATCGGAGAGGTTCATGAAGACCAAATAGCTGCAAAAGAGTGCTACGTCTCCTCGATGAAGACCAGAAAGCCACAAGAGGCCCTGCAAGTAGAGGTCCTCGACCCAAGAGATGAGGCCACCCTAGAAAGAGGAGAACTGATGGAGGAGCTCACTCCAGTGGTTTTAGATGAGGAGTATCTAGATAAAAAAGTGTACATTGGTTCTTCCCTTTCTGAGGACCTGGTCCACTGGTTAAAAAAGTTCTTGAGGCTTAATATGGACGTTTTTGCATGGTCGCATGAAGACCTTGAGGGCATTGACCCTAAGGTTGCCACCTACCACCTCAATGTTGACCCTCGCCACAAACCTTTCCGCCAAAAGTTAAGGGGTGTCTCCACTGAAATGGCCCAAGCAATGAAAAAAGAAGTAGAAAAGTTAATAGAGAACGGGGCGGCCAGATAAGTAGTCTATCCTGAGTGGCTCTCAAATATGGTAATGGTGACTAAAGCTAATGGGAAGTGGCGCCTCTGTATGGACTTTACTAAGTTTAATAAGGCGTGCCTGAAAGATAGCTATCCATTATCAAGAATTGACCTCCTCATTGACACTATCGCAGGACATGAATTACTCACCTTCCTGGATGCATATTCTGGGTATAACCAGATCAGCATGCCCCCTCCAGATCAGGAGAAGACATTATTCATCACTCCAAAGGGAAACTATTGCTATAGGGTCATGCCCTTTGGGTTGAAGAATGCAGGAGCAACCTACCAGCGACTAGTGAACAAGATGTTTCAGTCACAAATCGAAAAAACAATGGAGGTGTACGTGGACGACATGTTGGTAAAAAGTTTCGCAGCAGTTGACCATATTGATCACCTCCAAGAAACCTTCAACGTACTCAGGTCATACCGCATGAATTTAAATCCTGAAAAGTGTACCTTTGGTGTAGGCTCATGAAAGTTCCTTGGCTTTATGGTCAACTAGAGGAGAATTGAGGCAAACCCTGATAAGATCAAGGTCATCCTAGATATGAAAATGCCTTTCTCGACCAAAGAACTCCAACGCCTCAATGGGAGAGTTGCAGCTCTCAACAGATTTGTCTCCAAGTCTGCAGACAAATGTTTACCTTTCTTCAAGATTCTCTGAAAGGTGTTCGAATGGGGACCTGAGGCAGAGGAGGCCTTTTAGAAACTCAAAGCCTACTTGGCTGCACCTCTTCTCCTTTCACATGCCACCCCAGGAGAAAAATTGTATCTATACCTTTCTGCCTCCCCCTCAGCAGTAAGCTCTGTCCTCATAAGGAACCACGATACAGTGTAAAAACCAATCTATTATGTTAGCAAAGCGTACTGAGGAGCAGAAATCAGATATTCGGGACTAGAGAAGTTAGCCCTTGCCCTCATCTCAACAACTAGGCGCCCGAGACCTTACTTTCAGAGTCATACCGTTGTTGTGATCATAGACCAGCCTCTGAAGAGAATCTTGGGAAAATCGAATATATCGGGGAGACTCCTCAAATGGGCAGTGGAACTAGGCGAGTTCAATATTCAATACCAGCCAAGAGCCGCCATCATAGCGCAAGCCTTGGCAGATTTTATTGTTGAGCTTACGTCGGCAGAGGAGGGCCAGGAGCATTCCACACTCCAAACATCAAGCCCAGACACTCAAGGCAATCAAACGCTGGGCAAAGACATCCAGATGTCTGGGAAGTACATGCCGACATCCACAACAGGCACCCAGGATGACACTGGCGCACAAACTGGCGTCCAGGCACCCAAGCTTGGTGCCTAGACCCAGACTGGTGCTCTGCCTAGCGCCCCGACTGTCGCAGCGCTCTCTGAGCCGCTCTGGAACCTTTACGTGGATGGCTCCGCGGCCAATGAAGGAGGTGGAACAGGCTTAATCCTGATTAGCCCCGAAGGCACCCTTATTAAGTATGCTGTGAAGCTCCATTTCATCACCTCCAACAATGAGGCCGAATATGAAGCCCTCCTTTCTGGCCTAAGGTTAGGAGTTGAAATGGAAGCCCGACACCTCATCACTCATAGCGATTCCTAGCTTATTGTCAACCAAGTGAAAGGGGAGTTTGAGGTGAAAGGTGCCAGAATACAGGAATACCTTGCCATGGCTAGAGCCTTGATCGCAAAATTTCAATACTTCCAAATCCTCCACATCTCGAGAAAGGATAACATGGCTACTAATACACTAGCCAAGCTTGCCTCATCTTCAGAAGTCCCACCAAGACTAACATTAATGGGTCACCAGTTCGCACCAAACAAATTAGACGTAGAAGCCACAAGCGTCAACTGCGTAGTTGTAGAGTCAAATTGGATGACCCCATTAAGAGCTTACCTCTAGGATGGCGTGTTGCCAGATGACCCCCTCCAGGCCAAAAACCTTAGGGTGAGAGCCTCCAAGTTCACCATCTTACAAGACACTTTATACAAGAGAAGCTACTCCTTACCATTACTGAGGTGTTTCTCACCTGAAGAAATTAATTATGCCTTGCGGGAGATCCATGAAGGGATTTATGGGAATCATTTTGGAGGGCGCTCCCTCGCTCACAAGGTGCTGAGACAAGGTTACTTCTGGCCTAGTATGATGAGGGATGCCCAGGACTTTGCCAAGAAGTGCGACAAATGTCAGCGCTTTACCATTGTGCCCAGACAATCGCCTGAGGAACTCACAGTCATCATAAGTCTATGGCCCTTCTCCAAATGGGACATCGACATCTTAGGCCCCTACCTCTGAGCAGGGGACAGTGCAAATTTGTGATGGTAGCAATTGATTACTTTACCAAATGGGTGGAGGCCAAACCCTTAGTAAAAATAATAAATGTAAAGGTAAAGGATTTTATCTGGAAAAGCCTGGTCTGCCGTTTTGGAATACCTCATGCCATTGTCAGCGATAACGCCAAACAGTATGATAATAAGCTCCTGAACGCATTCTGCGCAGACCTCCAAATAAAGCAGCCTCATTCCAGTCCAGCGCACCCACAAGGAAACGAACAAGCAGAAGTCATGGTGAGAACAGTGCTACGTAACCTAAAGACAAGGCTAAAAAAGGTGAAGGGTCTTTGAGTTGACGAGTTCCCAAGCGTTTTATGGGCCTACCGAATCACCCCAAGAAATCCAACTGGAGAAACCCCTTTCTCCCTCGCCTTTGGAACTGAGGCAGTCATCCATGTAGAAATCGAAATACATTCTCTCAGGTTCCAGCAGCATGACCCTGCCACCAATGAGGAAAGACTCCGTATCGACCTTGACTTGGTAGAGGAGGCAAGGGAGATGGTTGTGATCTGCAACACCGAGTACAAGCGTCGTATGAAAAAGTATTACAACTTGAGGGTGAAGCCTCGTTCCTTCTAGCCAGGAGACTAGGTCTTCAAAAAAGTGATCCTATCCACAAAGGATTCACGAGAAAGAAGGCTAGAACCAAACTGGGAGGGACCTTACCCTGTAACCGAAGTGGTGAGGTCGAACACTTACAAGATACAATGTTCTGAGGAGAAGATTTTGCTCCATCCATGGAATGCTGAGCACCTGAAGAGGTACTATCAGTGACACGTTGAGAGAGAATAGAAAAATTGGGGACTTGATTTTATTTTTTACCTTTTTATGTTACATAAGCAATGAAATGAATAGAATTTCAAGATTGATTCAAAAAAGATGCTTGCATTTTTAATCAATTTCTCAAAAGAGCATCAGTGGCAAAAACCACTTCTTCATAAAGTAGGGTTACAAGTGCAACATAATGTTTCTTTTCCTAAAAAAAAAATCAAAAAGTCCCTAGCACTCTTATTTACAAGAAGACATACTTGATTACTCAACCACCAACCTTCTTTTGTCACATAGCTCATGATTTACCAAAGACTCATCAAGGAGATCAATTAGTAAAACGAAATCCCTAGTACCTCTTATCATCTAAATTCCTACGAAAACCAAAATCCCAAGGATAAGGAGGATTATACGACCGGATCATAGAGTTGATGGAAGTACCATTAAATTGAGATAAATGACGGAGACATGGAAATAAACGTGAAAATGATGAATCCCCAACTCAAACATCTTCCTAAAAAAGAATCATCTCCCTTTTACCCACCATAAATCTTACATTTTGGGAAAACCTCATCAATCCCGAGATATAAACTTCCATGGGCATTGAAAACTTCCCCATTCAACCCTATTAGTCTCCCACCCGATAGCCTATATCTCATATTTGCTCTTAATTTTTAAAAACTACCAACCAATTAATCAAATGATCCTTCATCCCCTCACCACTTCCTTCTCATAAAAAATCTATCATCATTTTTCCGATCTTCGTTGCTATTTTCCCAAGCACCTTAAACAAAGATAGGAAGTATATGGGAATATTAGCAAAAAACTGACTATATTGGGGTTAATCTCCCCCTTTTGAAATATATGATCTCTTCCAACCATCTAATTTCTCCACTTTTCCCACCTCCAGATCCCAAAAGGATTAGGACCTTAGATTCTCACCTAAGGACAAATCTATGTTTTTCCAAAGCTCTCCTACTCTACACCTCGGAAGTCCTGTTACTCTCCTAATCTTATCAAGATATAAATTAATGATAACAAGAACACTTTTCTCCATATTCACATTCAATATACCAAACCAAAAACCTTAACAATATACTTAAAATTCAAAAAAAATTCCTCATCCCTTACAATAAAAGAATATTGTCTGAGTAGGATTCATTGTCTTGGATATGGTTTATTCATAATTTTTACGGATATAATTGTAATATTATGAGCTATAGAAACGTCCTTTGAAGCAATTAATCCATTTGCACATGCTTATCACAGTGTTCCCATTCCTTGATGTTTGTGTTTTTCCAAATATTTATCAAAATAGAATGAGAGGATGACACATGCTGCAATGAACCTCTCCCGGTCTTTCCTTTTCTTATATTCGTGTTGGATGAGTAATCCCATGGAGCATAACGTCTTGCTTATGGAATTCTTCAAAAGGGATGAAATATAAGTGATGTGTAGATGTAATAACTATGACGAGCATTATTTATTCAATTACAAGAAATCATAAATGACTTATAAAACGGCCATTTCAATTCAAGGGGTTGGTTAATAAAAATTGGGAGTTCTTTCCAATGGGAGGTCTCTCCAACTTTACATAAAATGATTAGTTGGGTTTCTAAATGTTAAGATATGAAGAGAGAAAGGAGAAGAAGTAGAGAGGAAAAGAAAGTCTGTAGGAATATAGTGGCTATTGAGAAAGAGCCCTAAGAATCAGATAAAGGTTATCTCTTTTAGCCCTATGTATTTATAATAGTAAAACTGAAAGTACATAAATACCACTCATGGCTATAAGACATCTCTTAATTTTCCCCCTTAAGTTGGGGCATAGATAATTCTCATGCCCAACTTACAAACAATGGTTAGTGAAAACATCTGTCAATTGATCTGCTGATTTCACAAAAAGTGTCCAGATCACTCCCTTATTTAGTTTCTCTTTGATGAAATCTATCAATATCAATATGTTTGGTTCTATCATATTGAACCGGATTGTAAGCAATATCAGTTGCAGCCATATTGTTACAATACAACTTCATAGGACCATCAATCAAAATTCATAGGTCTCATAGGCCCATCAATCAAAATTCTTAGGTTGTGCATCAAACTTTGAAGCCACCTAAGCTCACAAATGCCACAAGTCATAGCTCTATACTCAGCTTCAGCACTGAACTTGACCACCATTGGCTATTTTTTACTACACCAAATAACCGGATTCCCTCATATATAAGTGCAATATCCAGAGGTAAATCTCTTATCATCAAGTGAGTCAGCCCAATTAGCATCAATGAATGTCTTAACCTCAAGTGGCCATGGTTAGAGAACATGTCTTTTCTAGAACAGACTGAAGATACCTCAAAATTATGTGTACAGTACCTAGATACACTATACAATGGTCATGCATAAATTGACTACCAACTCCACCACATAAGCAATACTTGGCCGAGGGTGAGCTAAGTATATCAATCTCCCTACTAGTCGTTGGTACCTTTTTTTATCCACATGCTCACCTATGCCACTACTCAGCCAATGATTAGCCTCAATTGGTGTATCTGCTGGTCTACATCCTAACATGTCAATCTCCTTAAGTATGTAAAAAATGCACTTTCTCTAAGATATATAGATGTTATCAAATATAGCAACCTCAATCCCTATAAAGTACTTCAATGAACCTTAATCTTTGATCACAAACTCTCTTGCTAGACATAATTTTAAGTGAGACATCTCCTTCACATAATTGTCTGTTACCACTATGTCATTCACATAAAACAATAAGAACAATAATTTTATCACCATTATGTTTGATAAACATGGTGTGATTTGCATTTTTTGCTTATATCCAAACCAAAGCACCATGTTGTAGGAGACTATTTCAAGTCATAAAGTGTTTTTCTCAACCTACAAACCTTTCCAACAATAAAATAAGAGGAAAAACCTAGTGGAATATCTCCATATAAACCTCTTCCTCCAAGTCGCTATGAAGGAATGTCATTCTTCACATCTGGTTGTTGTAAGAGCCAACCCAGATTAGCAACATAAGAAAGAAAAGTGTGAATAGAATTCATCTTTGTAATAGGAGCAAAGGGCTCCTTGTAGTCAATGCCATAAGTCTGTGTAAAACCTTCGACAACTTACCTTGCTTTATATCATTAAATTGCTCCATCTGCTTTCTATTTATCAATAAAGACCCACTTATAACCTACACTTACAACCTCCAAGTCTCTTCCCAATTGGAAATAAAACTAATTCCCAAGTGTTGTTCTTCCTTGGAGCTTTTATTTCTTCTACCATAACTTCTTTCCACTTATGATTTGCAAAAACTTCCTCCTAAACCTGTGGAATATATGCAAAAGACAAAGACAAAACAAAAGAACGATATGAAGAAGACAAGGAGTTATAAGAAACAAAATTAGAAATGAGATGTTGAGTGCAATATGAAGAGAACAATCATCAACATCTACAACAACAAGAGATGAATACTTATCTTTTGAAACCTCTATGGGAGAATCTGAAACTCGAGTTGGGGATGCCAATTGACTTGGTGGTACATAGATGGTTTGCTCTTTTGGATGTCAACAATAAGTTTGAATATCAGGTTTATCCAACCATTCACCAGTATTATGTTTTTCTTTAGTAAACTTGTCTTTCTCCCCCTTATCACAAATAATCTCTCTTAATGAAGGGAGAAAATATGAGAACTCCTCTCGCTGCCTCTCTTTACCTATCTCCCCCTTAAGTGAGGAATGAAATAAAGCAAAGTAGGGTTTGGTCTCACGAAATGTGATAACCATGCTAACATATTCCTTGTGAGATTGAGGATCTTAACATTTGTAACCTTTCTACGTCGTAGAGTATCCAACAAAAACACAATGCACAATCATAGAATCGAATTTACCACGAGAATGAGTTAAGACAAGAACAAAACAAGTAAACCCAAATACCTTGGGAGAAAGAGAGGAAAAAGAAAGGGACCTAGGGAAAAGTTTAAGAGGAACCTTAAAATGAAGAACACAAGAGAGTGTGTGATTAATAAGATATGCAACAGTAAGAACAACATCCCAAAAAGGGGTTGGGAACATTTATAGTGAACATAAAAACACGAGCAATAACAAGAAATTGACAGTTTTTGTGCCCAACAATTCCATTTTGTTCAAGAGTGCTTACATAACTCGTTTGATAAAAAATACCATGTTCTTCAAGGTATGCTCGGAATTCGCAATCAATATATTTAGTCTTATTATCACTCCTAAGGGTTTTAATGGTAGTATCAAACTGGTTAGTCACCATCTTATAAAAAGCTTTAAAGCATGAAAATACTTCACTGTTAGTTCGAAGTAAATACACCCAAGTAACACAAGAATAACAATCAATGAATGTAACAAACTAACGATAACCAGAACAAGCATAGTTGTTAATATTATACGATACGCGATACGTATCGTATAATATGTCACGATACAGGAATAAAACGACACAAGTCGTAGTTTTGTATCGTTTTTGCGTTATATCGTCTGATATACGATACGTTTTACTATACGATACGTACCGGTACAATACGCACGATACATGCAAAAAATTGTTTATTTTTATTTTTATTTTTTATGAAACAATGTCTTTTTGTGCTAAGAGACTGCTTTTTTTATTCCTATAACCACTGAAACGACCTCGTTTCAGTGGCTAGGGTTTACAAAAATAAATAAAATCCCTCTTTACCTTCTTCGTTGGTTCGCTGGTCTTCGACTCTGGTCCCGGCTCTTGGGTGTTCTTCAACTTTCGACGACTCCTTTTGGGTGTTTGCTAGTCTTCAACTCCTCCTGGGTGTTCTTCAGCCTTCGACAACGACTCCAGGGTGTTCTCTGTTCTTCCATCTGCCACCATCTCGGGATCTTCCCCTCTTTCTTAGACTCGCCTCTTTTTTTTTTCCTGATCAAGCAGTCTCTACTATGTTTTGACATAGGAAAAATTACACTTAAACCCCTTGAGATTTATTACTTAATCACTTAAACCCCCTAACATTTGAAATATTATATACAGACCCCCTAAAATATATGCACACAACACTTAGACCCCTGCTATAAATATATCCGTTAATAAATTACATCTAGACACCCTAAAATTTGTAAACATTTATTTTATTATTAATTATTTAAAATTACACTGTATCTTACGATACACTATGTTTAAAAAATGACACACCTTCCGATACACAATTTGATGACTATGGAAACAAGAAATAACTGAGAAGGACTCCACACATCAAAATGAATAAACATAAAAGGGAATTTCACTTGCTTTATTAATGGAAGGATAACATAAACATTTATGCTTTGGAAACTCGCAACTATCACAAACAAAATTGATCCTATGACATAATTTAGGTAACATAAGAAAAATTTTCTCCAGAACACCAAAGAAAGGATTTCCTAAACTGGGGTGTCATTGAAGTAAGTGTGGAAAATGAGACACAATATCCACTTATAGAGCCTGACACACCAACAATGTAGATAATGCGACATCATCTAGCAAATACAAACCACTATGTGCTCTACCACTGCTAATTATTTGTTCCTTGAAACACAAAATGAGTAGTAAAAAATGTTATATGGTTGTTTAAGGAATTAGTAAGACTACTAATAGAGAGTAAATTAGTAGAAAAGTGTAGAACAGATGAAAGGGAAATTGAGGGAAAACACTGCACAACAGAGAATAAAGAGTCGTTAACAACGCTGAGAGCATATGTTTGACTACTTGTATAAACAAAGTTAGTGGAAACCAGTGCCGGGGGAGAAGCTATGGTAGATGAAATATCAAGTCTAGCCATCAGACACCTGAGAGTGTGCATCTCATCCTGGGAGAGAGCACTAATATCAACAAAAGGATTAGAAATATGAGCTTGAGCTGCATAATACCACCATGACCAGCTCCACACCCTCGGTAGGACGACCATGCAGCTTCCAACAGTGTTCTCTAGCATGATGTTCTTTTCACACTAATTACATTTCAACAAATTACGATCACCAACATTACTCTTCCCACTAGTCTTGGGTTAACTGACATTACCATCCCGTGAAGTAGAAGTAACAAGTAAAGCAAAACGATCCTAACTAGGAGTGTATACCACAACACTACGCAGAATTTCCTCTTGCTAAACACAGGAATAGGCCTCTTTCAAGGTAGGGAAAAGAGATGGACCTAAAACCTAAACTCGAATTGGATCATTTTCCATATTAAGGCCAGCAAGAAAATCATTCACCCGCTTTTTCTCTATAATATGTTTAAAGGCAACTGCATCCTTAGTACAAATAACCTGAAAACTCTGATAATAGTCAAGTTCCACAAACTACTCAATTCCGCATAATAGAAAAATGGAAATTACTGCATGAATTTATAAAATGCAAGCGATTGATTTTGCAAATTAAGGATTAAAGAACGGGAATTTGGGATTTCTGCTTTACCTGATCGGAATTGAGAAGAAGAATTACGGAGGTGAGTGAGCCTACATGGAGAGAAGAAAGCTGCACCAAAATGAAGTGGTGTTGTTCGTCGGTGGAAATTAGCCTTTCCACCCCAAAGGTAGAAACCTGAAGGAGTTGACTTTTGAGACCACCGTGAAGCATTCCCTGTATGTTAATTTTAATTCAAGAGGAATGACCACGCGTGGGGAGATAGGCACGAGAGAGGTCGTGTTAAACTAATATTCCCAAAAAGCCATCGCAATATTGATAATAATAGGGAAAATTACACTTTGACCCGTTAAACTTTGATCTTTTTTTCACATTGTTTCCTCAAACTATTATATTTTGTACATTATATCCCCAATGATGAGATTAGTTTCACATTACTCTAATTATCAGTTACAAATTTGATAAAAAGTTGTTCCTATTTTGCTCCTCAAAATATATATATATTTTTCATTTTGCCCAACACATTGGTAATTTTCGTCCAAGATGATAGTAGATATATGTGTTTGAGGTAATGTGAAATAATTCAGATAGTTGAGGGGATAATATGTAAAAATTAATAGTTTAAGTGACAAAATAAAATTGCATCATAATTAAGCAGACTATAATGTAATTTGCCCTCTTGATATATTTGTCATTTTTCGGTTAAGGGCTGGAAAATATTGAGCTAACCAAATATAAATTTTCCATGAGTTTCATCAAAGGGAAAGATAAATGATCGGGAAAGTAGGAGGCCTTTCAAGGATTAAAAAAAGCAGATGCACCATTTCGTCCATAACCGTGCTGCATATCAAGAATCCATGGCAGGTGTCACATATCCTTGCACTTACTCTAGAAATAACAAACAATAGTTATGTGCTTAGAGACACTTTTGTTCCGTCCAAAAAAAGAGACACTTTTGCAATATTAAAAATTGAATATTAATGATATAATATTTATATTTAAACTAATATTTTTTTTCTTTCTTAAGTTACGTAATAAAAAATTCAAGTGAACAGAGAAAGATATGTAATAGACAAGATAGAGGTTGGTGTATATAAATGGGGTTATTTGGAATTAAAAAGTTTGTCGATTGAGTTGTCTAATAAAACATGCCATGCAGAGATAGTAATGTTTTTTAGTAGGAAAAATAATTTAGGATGAATTTTATACCATTAAACTAAAGTAGATAAAACTTAACTGTCATTATATTTTTATGAGTTCATAATTCAGTTTTGTAATAGTAATATTAGATTAATACGAGGCGCCACATATTAACTCTTGGTCTTGCATGATTATCTTATTAGTTATTACACCTGCATTCTTATATTAACCTAGAGCATCTCCAGCCTTGCCCTTTTTTTGTGCCCAAATTTAAATTTAGGTAAAAAATATTTCTCCAATGTTATATTCAAATCTATACCAGATGAAGTGAAACATATTTCTTAAACTTAAATTAAAAGAGACTCAAATCAATCTCACAATTAAAGATCCGATGATTATATTTTACTCTCTTTTAAATTTAGATTTGTTCCCATTTAAATTTTGGTTTCTTTAAATTTGAATTTCTTCATTAGAGAGATATATACCAAATCAAGTTTTTTACCATTTTTTTACTCAAATTTGGATAAAAGTTTAGGCTTCCATCGAAGATGGTCTTAAGATCTAATTATAGTACTACAAAATTATTTTTTGTACCAATTTTTTGTTTTTTCATTCAATAAATGTTGCCTTGTAATTATTATTAATTTTTTTTTACTTTAGTTTATTATTTTTATGCTCAATGGCTACAATTGCTTCAAATCAAGAACTATTACTCCAAATTAATTTTGGTATAGTGCAAATATCATTTTGAGGGTACCATAACATTGTTTTGTTAAATTATTTCCCAATTAAGATTTTTCATATTTAGCTTTCATGTGTATATGTTGGAATAAGCTATGGTACCGTTGCATGACCATGCTAAAATTAATCCACATTCGTTGATTTTGGTTTAGAAGATTTGTAATCATTGATTGAAAATGATATAATAACAAACACAAATAAAATAAAAATATTTGGACACATGTAAAATTATATATTTTATTATTTTTAAAATTAATTGATACAAAACAATTAAAATAAATTCTACAATTCTAGATTTACTTCGTTATAGTGCTCACATTAATATATGGGCACCATCGACTTTTCCCTATATCTATAACTTATAATAAAAGAACAAATGCACCATTTCGTCCTTCATGTTCAAAAATAAATCATGCATCATTTTTGTGTGTGTGTTTGTGACTTGTGAGCCACACATGATTTATTTTATTTGTAAAAAAATTAATTGTACGAGAGGTTCTCAAAATATGAAGTTTGTCTCATTTTAGTTCATAATCTTTCAATTATATTATTTTAGTTTCTGGAGTATTAAATATATTTCTATGTAGTCCCTCAAACAAATAATGTTTAGATTGCTAACGATTTTTTATTATAAACTTGTCACATAATACCTAAACATGGGCAAAAAAATAATTTAGATAACTCTTCACTAAATTTTTATCCAAATTTTGGTCAAAGAGTTACCCAAATTACACAATTTTGATAATGAATTATCTAAAATTTGGTCAAGAGTTACTCACATATTACACATTTTTTGTCAAGAACTACCTAAATTTTTAGTCAAGTTTATGATAAAAAAATCATTAACAATTTGGGTGTTATCTGCTTGAAGGATCAGAGAGAAACATATTCAATAGTTCAGAGATCAAAATGATGTAATTAAAATATTAAAGACGAAAATGAGATAAATTTTATACTTTGAAAACATCCAATACAGTTAACCCTTGTAAGAATATATGTATAAAAATATAGTGAATAATAAAACAAGCATGTACACGAGAATAGAAATAATCATGCATCAACATTATGGTGGGGCCACCCACACTTTGTTTCTTAACTCTAGCTTTTGTAAAAACACACACAATCACAGTGTATAGTGGTAGATCTGGGAAAATGGGATAAATGCTCAATTTCCTATGCTGTTGCGTAGGCTGACGCGCTCTGAATGTGGTGTGTGGTCTGACATTCTTGGTGGTGCAAATAGATGACAGATAAAAGTCCTCTTAGAGTGGAGGTTTTTTCTGCCCATGCGGTGTTTCTTCTTTCTTAGGTTTTCCTAATGGAAGTTTCATTTAGCCTGTGGAATGTTATTAGTTATTAGGAATCTTAGGATTGCACCCTCCTTACCTCTGATTTTCTATGTTTGTTATTATTGGTTATTATCTACTTCCTATATTATCTTATTCGATTTTTTTATGCGATGTGTTTTGTCACAGGTTTTAAGTTTAGTCCGTTAGATACGTATGGAATTTGCAATCTCAGTTTGGGGTACTTCTTGGGTGAATGATGGAGGAGGGAATAGAGAGATTATGGTCCAATTTCAAGCTTTTAGAGGAGGAATAGTTAGATCTAAATATTGGTAACCAAGCAGATGATGTTCTAGAGGAGAAGGGAAGGTTTTGCTTGGTGGGTAGACTACATACAAGTAGACCTTTTAATAGAACAACCTTTAAAAGCACAATGAAGCAAGTATGGAATGTTTTGTATGTGGACTTTAGAGACCTTGGAGATAATTTGTTCTTGATCCAATTCCCCACGTTGATGGACTGGAAGAGGGTGCTTGAAAGGATGTCATGGTCCTTTGATAAGCACCTTCTCCTACTTAAGGAGTATGTGGGGAATATACTAGCGTCTAAGGTAATTTTCAAACATTGTCCATTCTGGGTTCAAGTTTACAATCTACCATTCAATTGTATGAATCGAGGCATTGAAAAAGTTATTGGGAATCAAGTTGGTGAATATATTGAGACTGATCTCACTAAAGAATGGGTTGGCAGGGGTAGGTTTCTATGGGTTAGGATTTTACTTGATGTAAATAAAGCACTTCTCTAGGGACTGAAGGAAAAAATTTTATACTTTATTTTAGATATGAACGGATACCGAATGTTTGTTATTTCTGTAGATGCTTTGGTCATGGGGAAATAGGTTGTTTAGTTCGATTGGGGTTTCAAAGTTCTAATCAAGGTCCTTTGCAATATGGACCATGGTTAAGAGCTTTGGGGGAGAAGGAGGTAGTTCCACAAAAAAAAGCTTTTACTGAAGTCTATCATACTGATGAGTAGGGAAAAAAGGTGGCCGAAGAGGTAGGGGAAGAACCGGCAACGGGTGGTTCCACAATTATGAGGTTTGATGATGACCTAAGAAATGCGGAGATGCTGGGGCATATGATGATAGAAGATAATGATAATCTGAAGGAGGGTGAGAAAGGAACGGTGGATGGTGGGAGACGTGAGTCTAAAATGGTTGAGTCTGAAGCCACAATGGAGAAATTATCAGATAAGTTTTTTCAAAGTGAGGATGGGCCCAATAAGTCAGATGGGCTAGAATTAATGGTGACCCAAATGCCAAAAATGGGGCAGGTGGACAAGTCCACTTCTTTGGGGGATAAAGGAGTCTCTTAGCCCACAATTTGAGGCAACCTATATACATTTTGTAAGGGATTTTGCTAAGTCTGGGATCAGTGCGACTCAACTCCTTATCGAAATAGAGGAAAATGATAATTTCAAAGGGAAAAAAGTTTTGGTGGAAGACAATAAGGGCAGACAAAATCTGAAAACTTGAAAACGGAAAGCTAGTGATTTGATTGTCTCAGTTAAAACAAGGAAGAGGGCGATTGAGGGAGGAAAATGAAAGGCATCAAATACAATGGAACCTATGGAGGCGGTTGTGCATTTGGTTTCTAAGAAGAGGTTGATTTCTAACCAGGTATATTCTGAGAATGGGGTCTCAAAATTCAAGCTTACAACAGCAGGGTCTGGTCTTCAGACCTATCGATCGCCATGAAAATACTAAGTTGGAACTGTCGAGGAATTGGGCAATATCGGACAGTTCGATTTCTTCACGAATTTGTGAAGAAAGAAAGGCTCCATTTTGTTTTCTTGATGGAAAAGAAATGTAATGCTGATGGTATTAAAAGACTGAAAAGACGGTTGATGATGAATGGGTTTTCAGTTGATTCGTTGGGTCTATCAGGGGGATTGGCTTTGTTATGGCAGAGTGATGTATATGTTTTGTTGCAGAGTTTTTCTAGGGCACATATTGATGTAGTTGTTGATGGAGATAATGAACAACACCGTTGGCATTTAACTAGATTTTATGGAAACCCGGAGGTGTCTAGACACTCAGAGTCCTGGTCTCTCTTGCATTTGCTTCGGTCACGATGTGAGTTACCCTGGTTTTGTGCTGGTGATTTCAACAAAATTCTTACAAATAGTGAGAAGAAGGGTAGGAGGGAAAGACCATATGGACATATGAGAGCTTTCAGAGATGCTTTGGATAGTTGTGCTTTGATGGATCTTGGATATGAGGGGTACCAATATACATGGTGTAATAATTGGTTGTATCTCCATACAGTCTGGAAGAGATTGGATAAAGCGTATGCCACCACTAATTGGACTGATCTATTTCTGAATGTTGGGGTGCGCCTCATTTTTAGCTGGGCATCAAATCATTATAAGGTCCTTATAGACGCGGAGGCAAGAAATCCGATGAATATAACTGCTAGACGTAAGAGGAAGTTTAGATTTGAGGTGGCTTGGGTCAAGAGAAACGATTGTGATGCTGTTATTAAGAATGCATGGTAGTCTGGGTCATCACAGGTGGGTGCAAAGGGGATCATTATGAATATCCAAAATTGTCGGATAGGATTGCTTAAGTGGAAAAAAGAACATATTGGATTTGCCCCTGCTAAAATTGTGTTGTTAAAAGAGAACCTTGTGAGTCTTCAAGAAGGAACAATTTCTGCTATGTTAGACAACAACAACTATCTCTAAAGGCTGAATTGGATGAGCTAATGGATCATGAAGAATCTTACTGGCGTCAAAGATCTAGAATATATTGGCTTAAACACGGGGATAAGAATTCCTCCTTTTTTCATGCTTGGGCTTCATAGAGGAGTAGAACGAACTGGATAGGGAGATTGAAAAACCAACATGGAGGGTGGTTTGCATCACAGGAAGAAATTGGAAATGTAGTTGTTGCATATTTTCAATCATTGTTCACATCGGGTAGACCACATGATCGAGATTTAGAGGCTGTTCTGAGTAACGTGACAAACAAGGTATCTGATGAAATGAATTCAAGATTACTATAATGTTTTAGAGAAGATGAGGTACTGTTAGCTTTGTCTCAGATGTATCCAACTATGTCCCTTGGTTTGGATAGCATGCCAACACTTTTCTTTCAAAAGTATTGGCATGTGGTAGGGGCAAATGTCGTAAGTTGTGTGTTATCTATTCTCAATGGGGGTGATTTTCCTTCTAAGTTAAATTACATCCATATTGTCTTTATACCTAAATTCCAAAATCCTGAGTCTATGTCACAATTTTGACCTATTAGTCTATGTAATGTTCTTTATAAAATTATATCTAAGGTCTTAGTCAATAATTTGAAAATCAAAGTGCTTTTGTCTCGGGTTGGTTAATAATTGATAATGTTCTCATGACTTTTGAAATTAACCATTATCTTAAATGCAAAAATTGGCAAAAAGAGGGTCATATTTCTTTGAAGTTAGATATGCGTAAAGCATATGATAGACTAGAGTGGATTTTCTTGGAGAGAATGATGGGAACATTGGGCTTTGCTAATGGGTGGATACGATTGATAATGCAATGTGTGGAGTCAGTCTCATACTTGTTGATGTTGAATAATGAGCAAATGAGTTATTTTTTTTCTCAAAGGGGGATGCGGCAAGGAGACCCCTTATCCCCTTACCTTTTTCTTCTTTGTGTAGAGGGAATGTTAGCATTGCCCAAAGATGCCGAAAGAAGTGTTGCTATTTCAGGGATTACTGTGGGTTGTGGATGTTCCAAAATTTCTCATCTTTTTTTTGCAAATGATAGTCTACTATTCTTCAAGGCTATCTTGTCGGAAATAGCTGCAGTTAAGGAAGTTTTAAGACTATATGAACTAGCTTCGGGTCAACAAATTAGCTTGGAAAATATGCAATGGTATGCAACAACAAAGTTCTAGAGACAAGAGCTAGAGAAATGTAATATATCATCGGTGTTTCTTGTGTACAACAACATGAGAAATATCTAGGATTGCCATTTGTGGTGGGTAAGTCTAAGAAGGAGGTGTTTGCTAGTTTAAGGGAACGGGTTTGATAGAAGTTATAAGGATGGAAAAGTGTCTATTATTAAGGACTGGTAAAGAAATATTGATCAAAGCAGTGGCCTAGTCAATTCTGACATATGCTATGGGATATTTCAAGCTTCCAAAATATTTGTGCAATCATTTGGAGTCTTTAGCTTCCAATTTCTAATGGGGTCAAAAGGAAAGGGAGAGAAAAATTCATTAAGTAATATGGGCTAATATGTGCAAGGGAAAAAACCAAGGCGGCATGGGTTTCAAGGAGTTAAGAACCTTCAATATGGCGATGCTAGCCAAACAAGCATGGAGGATCTATTATAATACTGATACTCTTCTTCATAAGGTTTTGAAAGCGAAATATTTCTCGTCAACATCATTCATGAGTGCCAAGCGGGGTACAAACCATCATACACATGGCATAGCATTCTCAGGGGCGGATTTGGTATGGGGGCAGCTACCGCTACTAAAATTTTACAAAATTTTATGACCTATATGTAATTTTAAAAATTTCAAGAATTTCTTAAACTTGCCCTTGCTAAAATTTTCTTAAAGTATAGGATATACTAATGTAATTTTTAAACCTTAAAATTTAACTTTTGGTTGATCTTCTCACTTTTCATTGCATGTTTTTTTTTCCTGTAAGCCCACCTTCGACTTCTAATCCAGGTTGTCCAGTGCCAGCTCCTGCCTCTCTTCTTTCTTTTATTTAGTTTATTTGTTAATTCCTTTGGTGTATTCATCAACGAATCATTTCATCCCCTTTTCTTTGTTAGTTCCTTTGGTGGATTCAATTGTTGTGGGATAAGGTGAGTTTCAATTTCTCTGCCTCGAAATTGATCTAAAATCAGAATTTTTATGATCAGAAAATTAGTTTAGTTTCTATAGAATTGATGGTTGTTTGGTGTATTATTTTATGGTCTTATGTAGGTTTTCTTTGTTTCGTCTTGGATCACCACTCAACTATTTTGGATTTTTGCTGAAGTCCCTGTTCAGATTGGTTATGTGAGATTCCTGGTTAGTGCAATTTTTTTTCCTTATGATTAAATTACTTTAATTGATTTCTTGAAATTCTAGTTTGGATTATATGTTGGATTTATGGATTATATTTTGATTATGTGTAGTCCATTATCTTATTTGTTACGAACGTAATGACGAACTCTTAAATTTGAATCTAATTAGACAAATTTATTTTCAATTAGCTATGGATAGATTTCTTAAAAGAAAATCAACATTGGAACAACTGCCTCCTAGTTAAGAAATAGATGATCGTAGTGGTGACATACGATATTGTTCTAATCAAAGTCGTGAAAGAGTTAACTTAGAAAATCTTCATGCGGATCCTCGGCTAAGAATTAGAATTTCGGTTATCATCCTAATGATCAGGAAGAAATTCGGAGAGCATATCTACAAAAAAGCCCATGTTAACCTCGTGAACATAATTTTTCCCAAACGAAATTCGGCAAGCTGTGTCGTCACTTTAGTCCATCTTGGTTCAATGAGTTAGTTAGTTAGTTGGAGTATAGCATTAAAAAAGATGCAACATATTACTTATGTTGCTATCTAATGGGCAGTGATATGGTAGAGCAAGGAGGTGGTGACTCTTTCGTTATAGAGGGATTTCGTAACTGGAAGAAGAAAGATTTCAAATTCATGTTGGGGGTCCAAATAGTGCTCATAATGAGCATTAGAGAAAGTGCCAAAATCTAATGAATCAAAAGCAACATATTGAAGTTGCTTATTTTAAGCAATCAAATCAAGCTTGAAAAGAGTATCGAGTTCATTTAACTGCAGTTGTTGATCGTGTTCGATTCCTTTTACGTCAAGGTTTAGCATTTCGTGGTCATGGTGAGTCTGAGGATTCAAAAAATTAAGACAATTTTCTTGAACTTCTACGATTTCTTGCTGAGCACAATGAAACCATCAACAATGTTGTTTTAAAAAATGCTCCAAAAAATCTCAAAGTGACAGCACTAGACATTCAAAAGGATATTGTCCACGTTATTGCAAGTGAAACCACATGCGCAATAACCAATGATCTTGGAGATGATTTGTTTTCTATTTTAGTAGATGAATCTCGTGATATTTCAGTTAAAGAGCAAATGATAGTTTTATTGCGCTATGTGGATAAAAATGGATGCATCCCTGAGCGTTTTCTTGGCATAGTTCATGTTACTGATACAAATGCTTTATCACTTAAAGCAGCAATTGAATCATTGTTCTTAAAGCATGGATTAAATCTGTCAAGATTACGTGGACAAGGTTATGATGGAGCCAGTAATATGAGGGGAGAATTCAATGGTCTCAAAAGTCTCATCATAAAAGAGTATGAATCTACTTTTTATGTTCATTTTTTGCTGATCAACTTCAACTCACACTTTTGTCTGTTACCAAAAATCACAATCAAATTGCATTATTTTTTAATATTGTTGCTAATTTATTGAATGTTGTTGGAGCTTCATGCAAACGAATAGATATTTTAAGAGAGAAGCAAGCTGGTAAGGTTATTCAAGCACTAAACAATGGAGAGTTATCAAGTGGACGTGGTTTGCTACAAGAAAGTAGTCTTCAAAGGGCTGGTGATACACGTTGGGGCTCACATTATGACACTCTCATAAATGTGATTGTTTTGTTCTTCTCTATTGTTGGTGTGCTTGAGATTATTATAGAGAATGATACAACTTTTGAGCAAAGAGGTGAATCATGTGCTTTATTGGATTCAATTCAATCTTTCGATTTTGTATTCAATTTATATTTGATGAAAGGTGTATTGGGAATTACAAATGAACTACCACAAACATTACAAAGGAAAGATCAAGATATTGCAAATGCTATAAGTTTAGTTAAAGTATCCTAACAACGTCTACAAATCATGAGAGATGATGGATGAGATGCTTTAGTCGCCGATGTCTCTTCTTTTTTGTGAAAAACATGATATTATTTTTCTGAATATGGATGAGATATACATAGCTCGAGGAAGGTCACGGCGTGGTGAAAAAGTCACTAATCTACATCGTTATCGTGTTGAATTATTTTCTACGGTGTTAGATATGCAACTTCAAGAGCTTAATGATCATTTTACCGAGGTGAACACCGAGCTACTTCTTTGTGTGGCATGCCTAAATCCAATGGATTCATTCTCTGCATTCAATAAGGAAAAGTTATTTCGTCTTGCTCAATTTTATCCTTCAGATTTTTTCCCAATGGAGCTCTTGATACTTGATAATCAACTTGAGACTTGTATACTTGATATGTGCTCGAATGAATTTTCAGAAGTTAAAGGAATTGGTGGCTTGCAGAGAATTTAGTTGAGATCAACAAAAATATAGTATATCTATTGGTATATTTGCTCATCAAACTAGCACTTATCTTACTAGTTGACACTGCAACCGTCGAAAAAGCATTTTTAGCAATGAACATAGTAAAGAATCAATTGCGCAATCGAATAGGAGATCAATGGATGAATGATTGCTTGATTGCATAAATTAAGAAATATGTTTTAAGTATCATTGAAAATGAAATGATTATGCAACAGTTCCAAAATATAAAAACTCGCCGAGAACAATTATAAGGATTTATCGGATATTCGAGAGCTGGGAACTCCTTTTGTATAAGATCTTGAACATTAAAGGATACTTTTGATGTGAAGCTTTTTTGTTGCTTTTTTTTGTACATCACTCATAGACATGAGTTGCGCCGCTAAATGACATTCTTTTGATGTAACTATGCTTATAAATAATTTATCAAGAATACATATTTTGATGAAAATAATATTACAATTATACTTTGAAATTTAAGAATTTATGTTGCCCCCACTGAGGCAAAATCCTGGCTCCGCCCTTGAGCATTCTAGAGTCTAGAAAAGTGATTGAAGTTGGATCGAATGAAGGATTGGTGATAGCTCCAAAATTAAAGTGTGGCACGATAGGGGGATTCCAACACCCACTACTTTCAAAGTGGTGAGCCCTAGGCAAATGCTAGAGGATGAGGCTTCAGTCAGCCAACTCAATGATCCCCAAAAATGAGTTTGGAAAACATAGTAGGTTGATGAGGCCTTTTTGGAGCATGAAGTTGGGGTAATTAACCGGATTCCGTTGGGAGTTTTTCCGTTGGAAGATAAATTAATATGGCAGATTCTCTGTAATTGTAGTTTCTTTGCAATGGTAGATTCTCTATAAGGAGTGCATATCACTTAGCTTATAAAGGTAATTTATTTTCGTCGGAAATGCCCATTGCAAGCTCTTCATAGAGTCCTGATGACAATTGGAAGGCGCTATGGAATCAGCGAGTCCCAAGTAAAGTTAAAATTTTTGCTTAGAGAATGTTGTTGAATGCTCTCCCTAAAAATGAGAATTTATGGCGAAGTAAGATTCTTTCGAATTGTGTGTGTTGTGTATGCAAAGTGAAGAATGAGTCTATTTTACACATTTTGAAAGACTATTCTTGGGCAAAGAAATCCTGGGAAGACAGCCCACTGAACCACAAGATTCAACGACTTGCAACCCATATCTTACACTGGTTTTGGAAAGTCATTCAACAATTAAAGCCCCATTTATTTTCTCTTTTTGTGTTGCACTATTGGTTTATTTGGAGGAATAGGAATGAACTCCTTTTCCAGAATTTGGAAAATGACCTTGGGTTGCTAGTTCAAAATGTAGTGGTGTATCTTGAGCAATTTGAAAAGGCTTCAGAGATAGACTTCATGTATACTAGTGTAATAGATCCTGTTCTGTGGTCTCCCCCAAGCTCAGGTTCTTTCACAGTTAGTTTTGATGGACCAATATTTACTTCTGAAGAGTCTATGGGAGTGGGTATTGTTATCAGGAACGATTCTGGGTTATTTATTGCGGGGATGTAGAAGAAGATAAGTATGTTGTATGATGCGCAAACAACGGAGAGTATTGTTGCAAGGGAGACTTTGTTATTTGCTAGGTAGATGGATTGTGAGGAGATTGTGTTAGAAGGGGACTCATCTACTGTGATGAAGATGTTAGTTGATTCTCATGAGGAATTTTCTCCTTTGGGATCTATTGTAGTAGATATTAGGTGTTTTCGTTCTTTCTCTGTTTCTACAATTAGACGAACTGGGAACTGTGTTGCGCACCAACTTGCTAGAAGGGCTAGATGCTATGACCATTTTCAAGTTTGGGAGGATATGGCACCAGATTTCTTAGTGCCAATCTCTCTGTTAAGATTGTTCAATTTAATACATTCTATCGTTTTTGTCAAAAAAAAACTCTAGCTTTTGTATGACTCAACAAAAATAAAAAATTATAGTGCATTCGATTTTATCGGAAAGGAGTTTCAAGTTTTTAAACATTAAGTTGAGTTCTATCAAACCTGCATAGTATAAATATCTGCCTGTCAAAACATATTAATGCATATTATTATCAAGAATTTTAAATATGCATTACCAATGATGCCATCTGTAGAATGAATTGTAGAAATGCATGAGTGGAGGGTAGAGTTCCAATTGGAAAGGGTAGAATCTCACTGTGACGGGGAGGAAAAGGAAAAAGGGTGGAAGTTTCATAAATGGAATTTGTCTTGAGTGGTGGGAGAGGGTCGAGGCATGTCAACTAGAGCAAGACGCTAACTAATAGTTGAGGTGCTTGACAGGAGTTAGAAGAAGCTAGGGAAAGTTGACAACTAAGAGGGAGATAAAAGTTTGATCCCACATTTGCTACTGTGAGAAGCATTACTTTCTTTTTTTGAAATACTATGGATTTGTTTGGTAGACATATTATAAATGAATTAAATATTATATTATACTATTATTTATTTAATCGGGAATAATATTTTATTTGGCAGATAAATTTAATTATGATGGTGTAATTTACGCAATTGAGTGGCCGTGCTCGGGGCTAAAAAAGAGATAAATGGATTGGAGATTCGTAAGGGATGTTAATTGAGTAAATTAGAATACCTAGTCAGAGCTACTAGGCTCTCAATGGCAAACAATCAAACACAAAGATAATAACAGGGGATGGAAACTGATAGACAAAAGGTTTACAGTGGTTCACCAGCTTGGAAGCTTTAGTCCACTCTAATGGAGTCTCTTACTCCTGGGAAGTTTTTCTATTGCTTAGGGGAGATGATTACAATGCTCTTGAGAGTTGATTCTCAAATATTAGATTATTTAAATTGTGGGGGACTGATCCCTATTTATAGTGATTAGGTGCATAGCCCTTGCATAAACAACGTGACTCCCTCAAGATCATTGTGATCCATGTGATGAAATATTTGACCATTGGAGGCTATATTCCCTAGGCATGACGTGACCTTCTAGAAAGTGCAATCTATTGTTGTCGTAGTGTGCATGATGACCACGTTGGTGCTAACTCCCAACCTGTAGGGAGGAATGAGTTGGGGTCACGAGCAGGGCAGATGGGGACGGGGAGCTCAGCTCATTCACCCAACCTTAGTTGTCTCGAACTGGAACCCAAATTCTTACATCATCATGCTGCTTTTGGTCTGAGCTTAACTGTGGATAATTTTTGATATCATCAGTTGTCCCCCAGTCATGTGCCAAGTCTTCCTTGCTTAACATAGATTGGGTTTGACCTGCGCTCTTGACTGTGGATAAGCTCGAGTCATATTCACTTTGAGTAGGGGTGATGAAATGTTTCCCAGGGATCTAGATGTCACGCACGTATGAGGAGTCACTCATGCCTTGGTTATTGCACACGTTCGGCGTTGTTGTGCCACACGTTCAACCATACGAGTTCCTTAAATGCCTCTATAGAAAAAATCACCAAAATTCCCCAATTTCGGCTTTTTTGCCTTTTCCAAGTCTTCTACATTTTTTCCACAAAAAACTTTTCTCTTTCTTTGCCTCTTATGATTTTGTCTTCTTCTTCCCTCTTCTTGTCGCTGAAGTTGTCTTAGTGAGAGCCCAAACTACATGAAGCACTTTCGAAGCTTCCTTTACTCTTCCTAGACTTTTTTCTTGGTCTCTAACTGTTAATTGTCTGCGTTCTTTAGGTACATTTTCTGCCTTGTTTCCTCTTTAGCTTCTCTTTCCTAGAGTTTCTAATTAACCTTGGATTCCTTGAATACGAGGTGGTTCTTTCACTTTTGGTCATTTCGTTTATGTTATTTTAGGGGTTCATATCGATCTTTATCTCGTCTTCTTCTTTTCTTGGACCCCTACGCAACTTCTAGGTTTTTCCTATTTGGTCGTTGGAGTTTGGATCCTCGAGCAATTAAGGATCCTTTCCTCTACAGTAGCTTTAGGTATTTCATTCCTCGTGCCTTCATGTTTGGTTCTTCTGATGCCACATGGTCTTCTATTTCCCTTGTTATGGCTGACAGATCTCCCCAGATCCGATCTCGTCGTCATAGATGGATTAGTTTTGATGATGAGGACGATCTGTCGTGCTCCTCCGAAGTGAGTAAAAGGGTTATTTTGGAGACGTGGGCAATGAGATAGATAACTTTCCCAGGGTTAACATGGTCAAAGCCTAGGGTGTTAGTGTTTGGGCTCCCTTTCTTCTCCTTGGCTCAACTGCGAAGCTTAAGAGGTCTCAAAAGAAACAAGCTAGGAAAAATGTCATCAGGGCCTCAAGTTCTGCTGGAGAAGGAGAAAATGCCCCAAGCACCTCAAACACCTTAGGATATAGTAAAATTGCCCCTACTCAGCTCGCCACACTTTTTGCTAAATTTGACTTTACCTAGTAATATGTGTGTCTGGTGTCCCAGTGTTCACAACTTTTACAACACCGTGCTTCCTGAGAAGACCTGATTCTTCTTTGATGTTTTTGAGAATGGGTTTCGATTTCTCATGCATTCCTTTCTAAAGTTTGTGCTCAAGCACTATAATGTATGCCTAACTCAAATTTCCCCCAATTTCTGTGGTATCCTAGTGGGTCTTATGATTTTCTTTAAATAAAATGACCTCTTGGGCTTTCCTTTTATTCCCTTACTCATAAACTATTTCAACGTCAAATTCTCTCATGCCGATGGCTTTCTTTACATTTCAAAACGCGTGAAGACTCACCCTCTGATTACTGATCTGTCTACCTCCCATAAAGGTTGGAAAGATAACTTCTCCTTTGTGTCTAGCCAGGAATGGGAGTTCAACCCAAGGGATGTTTCAAAGACTCTTCCTATGCCTCAAGCTTGGTCAGACCTAGGTAACTTGGGTGAGTCCATGTCTCAGTTGAGCTCTATTCTCATTTGTCCTTAATTTTTTTTATCGCTAACATATTTCATTTTTGTTTTAGGTATTCACCCTAACCTCAGCGCTAACAACAAGCTCCTCCACCTAGACCTCAAGAAGTGATCCTTAGAGAAGTACGCTAAGCTCATCTCACATTCAATCTTAGCTAAGCACGGATTAGGGTCGCTAGTGGCAAAGGGAGAAACTGTTGCACCTATTTCTGCAGTTACATGAGAAGACCTTGCTCATAAGACCTCCACCTTGTTAAAGTTTATTTCATCCTATTTTGTAGGATCTATGGTTTAAACCTTTGTTTTCTTCCGTTGCTTAGATCTTGACGCCATGGCTTCGGATGCTAATGCCATTAAGGCCAAGTTGGCCAAGATGAGGGCCGATGTTACAGCCTAGAAGATGGCTAAAAAAAGGAAGGTTGAGGTCGTTCCCGATGTCGACTTGGAGCTTTACAAAAAGGTTCCAAAGCCAGACTCCATGAAGAAGACGTCTTCTGCCCCCAAGCTATTTGTTGCTACTAAAAAGGTTGTTATCCCTCCTTCTGAGCTCAAGAAGACTCCTACAAAGGAGATCAAGACCTCTTTCATGCATAAGGAGGTGATTGGGACCTCTGTTAGAGCTACTCTACCTTTTCTCTCAGCTAGTGCGGCCATAGGTAAGCATTTCCTTCTAGGTGACGTGAACCTTGCCGCCAATGCTATGCTCTTGATCATTCCTAAAGCCGACATTCAGGATGCTTCTCGATGCCTCTCTCTACCTTAGATACCAGTGCCTTATACGAGAAAACCTCAGTAAGTTTCTGACCTCCATCTTCAGGGTTTAGTGAATTTTTTTTGTTGACCTCTAACTTTGAATTTATTTTTGTTTTTGTAGGTGGTGATACACATTGATGCTCTGGTGAGCAGGGTTCGAGCTTTGGAGAAGGTTGCTGAAGACGCCAAGCAGTCCCTCAAGACCTCCATGCTCAAGATCACAAAACTTACCTTCGAGGGTCATGACCTCAAGAAGAAGGTTGAGGACTTGAGCTCATCCAAGGAGAGGTTTGAGACCGAGGTCAAGTTGGAGACGGGTGGCCTTGTGCAAGCTTGGAAAGACGTGGCGAAGTCGGCGAAGCAAGATCTAAAGGAGCTAAGCACAATTTGTGATACCTACCATAAGAAGTTTGAGGCTGAGAAGTCTAAGGTGGCTGATAGGGATGCCACTATTGCTAACTTGAAGGATGAGAACGCCATTGCCTAGGCCGAAGGCTACTTTGCCTTCCATAAGCAAGACATGAAGAAATATCCCAACTTGGAATTTGACTTCGAGCCTAGGGAACTGATAACTGGAAAAAAGGCACATGCTCGGATTGTCGAGCCTCACAGCTCAAACTAGCTCTAATTCGTCAGCATGCCAGTCCTCAAGCTTGACGTAGTCCAAAACTATAAGAAATTTGACTAGTTCAACTACTATCTCTATTTAACTAGAAAGACTAGGTTAAAACATATAAGACACAACTGCCTCAATTCAAATAGCCGGAGGAGGATCCACTAATAACCTAACTAAAAAGCCTGTAAAAGGGAGTCCAAAAGATGAGTCATGTAAGTGAATCTAACACTAGTACAAGCTTTGGTCGCCTTTTTAATTTTACCTCTCTAACTCAGCCATCAGTGGGTCGACCCTTAAAACCCTTTTGATTTTTGACTTTTTCTTGAAGGTATTTATTAAATGATCGAGACACAATTTTAGCTGACCAAGACGTCTAGAACTCAACGTACATTTTCAATCATCATTAGTTTCTACCACCCAACACCTCTAACCAACTAGATAGACCATGACCGCCAAACCCACCGTGTATCACACGCATCATCAGATTTAAAATATAGATGCATCGAAGTTGTCAATGAATCTGAAAAGCATTGATAATTTTTTTTCTTGAAAACTCACTCAAGGGGGCTCTCTACAACATGATAGAGTAGATATTAGGTGTGATAAATCTCAAATCATCACTGTTATGTAATGTAATCCTTAAATAATAAGTTTATAACTAGTTTATAATTGTGCCAAGTAAATCCCTCTTATTTGCGATTATTTTCTTACATAACGTGGTAGCTATTTTTTTTCATGGATAAGATAATTATTGAATTAAATAAAATTAATAATAATAAGGGTTAATCACAAATTGCACTTCGAAAGATCTCTTGAATCTAAATGTTTACTCTCAAAGATAAAAAAAATCTCAATTTGCATCCTCAAATACATAAATTTGTATTAATGCGTACCTGAAGCTAACAACTGTCAGTTTGTTGTCTAAAATTAGTTGTATAAGTTACACCTAAACCTTCAAGTTTAATCATTTGGAACCCTTCACATTTAGAATATTACTTCTATACATCCTGACGTTTGTGCACGTGTAACATGTAACCCCTTGTTGTTGTTGATATAATCATTAAAAAATATTATTATTCCTAATAAAAATTTATAATTTATACAACTCTTTATTTTGTGGGCTTGTTATACTCTAAAGTTCAAAACCAAGCTTACCATTGGAATACCCAATACGATACGTGTATTTATATCACTTAAACATAATTATTTAGATACCAATTGAGAGAACATTTTTAGTCATATTTGAACTCAGGGGATGTAGGTGTAATATTTTAAACGTGATTGATCTAAACATGAGGGGGTTTAGGTATATAGTTTAGTTTATTCATTTAGTTTTAGACGAAAAATTGACGGCTGTTAGTTTTAACTAGGCATTGATACAAATTTATACTTTTAAGAGTGTAAATTGAGACTTTAATATTTTAGTGTGCAAATTAAAATTTGAATAATCTTTCATAGTGTAATTTACAATTAACCCTAATAATAATAACATAATGTTATCGTTATATTCAATATTTTTTTTCTGGGGGTTAGGGTCTGTTTATTTAAAAAATAAAAATAAAATAAATGGGTAATTTTTTTATCAAACACTACTACAAAAGAGAGTGACGACAGTTACTCGTGCCATGCCATTTTATCATCTAGGGTAACATGCAAGCCAAATACTAATTTCCATTGGAGTCATTCTGTCATTGTCCCCCGTAATTCACTTTAAAAAGAAATGATAGCCTGAAAATAAAAAAGCTAAGATTTTTTTCCTTCATTATTTAACATTCTTTTTGAGTCGGGGACCAACATAACGGCTACATTAGATATTAAATTTTTAATCTTTTCTCATTGCACTTTTTTGGATTTGATAGATCAAAAAATTATATCAATTTTACTTGAATTTAATTTATATAAATAAATTAATATTGATATATAATATATATATTTTTTATCAAACATAGAAGAAAAAAATCAAAGAAATCTGGGATACGAAATCACAATAATTTTTATTTTCTTACTCAATCATATAAAATGCAAAAAAGAAATAAAAAAAACACCCTAACTAATAATTAAGGCGAAAATAAATTAATACAAATAGCACCACCACCTCACATACTCTCTCAGAAACCCACCAGTCAAATAATACATCTATCTGGTCTCTCTCTCTCTCTCTCTCATATAGATCAATCACAGACCTTTATATATGTTTTCACCATCTACTGCCAGAAAAGCCCCACTAGAGACAGCAACAATGAAGAGGAAAGAAAAGCACCGGACATAGTCACCGGAAACCCAGCCCCGGCGTCCACTGACGGTGCTGGTGCAGGGGCCATGCCAGTATCTTTAGCCATGACAGCAACAGAGGCGAGATATGCCACCACAAAGACTGTCAAGAATGTGGCTTTGAAGATGCCCAAGGATGCCATTTGTGTTTATGGACAAAAGGTATAGATGGATATAGAGAGAGAAAATCTTGAGTTAGAGAGAGAGAGAGAGAGTATTCGCCGAGAAAACCAGATGAATTATGGAGAGAGAGACAGGAGTTTGTGATGTGGGATTGAGATTTGAGATGATGAGAGGCTTGGTATTTATAGCCGTTGCCTAGTCAGACGTCGGAATTATAGTCATAGTTAACAAAAGTATTATGTTGTTTAAATTATTTCTCCTCAACGGTCGATTTTAACGTTAAGTAGGGGTGTTAATCGAGTCCTTGTCGAGCCTTTGTCGAGCTTAATTTACACATAAACGAGCTAGCTCGTTTAACTATTTACTCTTAAACGAGCTTAAAATTGTGTTCAAGCTTGGCTTGATTAACAGCCCTAACGTTAAGTAGTTGTTCAATAGGGGAATCCAAACATACAAGTAAGCTATCTGTTCAAGGGCTGGACCCCACAGCTGCTTTATTGCGCAGGACGAGACGTTACATCAGTCTCGTACGTTAGGACAGATGTGAAAGGTTCGTTGTCTGTAATTTTGAATTTGTTAATTCTATTTGGTGGGGTAATTTTATGGTAATGAATTGAAAAATATTTGTTCATAACGTTTTCAAAATTATTATTTTAAAAAAATAAAATTATAATTACTTGACTTAATTTATGATCGATTATAAGATCACTGCTATTTAAAAATTATAATTTTATTTTAAAAAATTATAAATTTTATGATTAATTATTTTTTTTACAATTATAACGTGAATAATATTATATTGATCTAAAAAATGAGACACTTTACAGGAGAAGGAAGCCCATTAAAACTCAAAAAAAAAATTGATCGTTGTCTTCGTTCTAACCCCGTTCAAAAAGAGTTCTTTCATATTAAAAAGGCAATATGAATGAACTAAACTCATTATCTACGCAGATCAAGGTAAAAGATTCCTTAAGTCCCATCATATGAATTGAGTTTAACGTCCAATTATAAAATCTTTGAAAAAAAAAGATGAATCCAAATATAGCGGTTACACTAAAGCTAGACGAAAAGAACCAATCAAACTAACTTAGTGGATCAATCAAAAATACAAAAATAAAAACAACAACTAAATTAGAGAATGCGATTGCATTGTAAGGTAATATAATACCATCCCCCACTTTTGACTCACTTGTTTGATGAGCTAAGTTTAAGTGCCCAATAAATCAAAAGTTAGCCTTGCAACTAAAAGCAAGGTCAAAATCAAAATAAAAATTAAATAATATAGTATTACTAGTCATAATTCATGAATATACTATGCAACATAAAATTCTTGCGTTCGAAAAATTGATTCAACTATATTAAATTTAAATTTAATTTCTTTGCTTATATCATTTAAAATTAATTTCTACATATTATTTTATTCAAAATAAAGTCAAAATTTCGATATAATTTTTCAACATGCATATATTATTGTGTATGAATATTGTATCAAATAATAGTTTTGTTAAACTACAAATTAACTAAATATTAAATGATTGAACATGTGATAGAATTAGATGATATGATTTTTTTGGAGATAGAATGTATATAAGATAAAATTGAACTTGCTAGCTGATTTATTATATAGATTATAATAGTATTTTTGATTTATTCTTATATATTTAAATTTAAAATTATTTTATTATAATAATATCACATCATTTATTTATATTTTTTATCTTTTTTTGGGGTCAATATAACATTACTGTTAAAAAATATGCATCAAAATATAATAATTTGACATTAAAAATTTATAAATTTTAAAATGAATTTTGTGATTGTGGTAATTATTGATGGAGTGTACTGGAGGTGCCTCGGCTTCAGCTACTTTAGCAGGCATTTAATATTAATATTAACGTGCAAAGAAGGGTAAGTGGGAGTTATTAAAGACTAGCCGTCACGTACGTTTGATAGAGATGTTATGAGTAAATTAAATAAGAGCAATGTAACTAAAATTTATAATTTAAATTTGTATTTTAAATGAGGGGATCATTGAATTAGTGAGTTCTATTTAAAAAAATTAATAAAACTCACTCATATAATTATTATTTTTTCATTTGAAATATAATTTTGGGGTATAAATATGAGTTACATAGTATTTTCTATTAAATATTGTATTATATTATTATTAATTTAATTGGATCTAGTATTTTATTTAGCTGATACATTTAATTTTATATTAATTTTAAAAACGTATATTAATGTATTGTTTTATTAAGGTAATATTTTAATACCACGAAGAAGTGATATTATAATTTAACTCCAATGTATTATTGTACACATTTACTATTATAATTCCATAACTGATATGACCAAATTGTCATCAACGTAACAAAAACTTTGCCGCAAGCTAAAATTGATTGAGAATATTTTGTTAATTCTTTATTAATACGATGAAATAATTTTCTAACCAAACAACGGAAGATTGAACTAAATAATTATTATTTTACGCTTGTGTATGCCAAATATTCGTTAAAATTATTTATTATTCTAATACCTCATTTAATCTTATCTTTTATCCATATCTAACATACTAGACTGAATTTCTTTATCCAATTTATCTTTTTTTAATACGACAACCAAACGAGCCCATTATATTTTTGTGTACCAAATGCTTTATCCAAATTTTAATAGTACAAGTATTCTATTGATAATATGTGAAAATTAAAGTCAAATTTCTAAACTATCACAATTTTTAGACTTTAGTCCTTGTTTATAAGTGTTTTTGATTTATTTTCAAATTTACTATAAGATTTTAAAAAATTTAAATACAAGATTTTCGATATGAAAGTGCATTTGCAAAATAATTTCTTTCAAATTGGCCCCCTGGGTGCTGCTCACGAAAACTCTGCAATGAAATCAACCATAATCTGCCATTTGATTTCGCTTCTGGGTTTGTACATGATGTCAAACTCGCTTGACTCAATGACCCATTTAACTAGCCTTCCTGAAAACTCTAATTTATGCAGTACTTGCTTCATCGGCTGATCTGTAGGGATCTCGATAGTATGAGCTTGGAAATATGGCCTAAACCTCCTGACAGTCGTGATCAAAGTTAAAACAAGCTTCTCCATTTTTGGATATCTTTCATCTGCCCCCCTTAGAGCTCTGCGGCAGTAATAAACTAGTTGTTAAGCTTTATCTCGCTCCCTTACTAACGCTGCACTTGTCCAGAAATATGAGACAACTAGGTAGAGAGTAAGAACCTCCCCTTCTAATGGGCTTACCAGAATAGGCAGGGAGCTCAGGTAGTCTTTCAATGTTTTGAACGCTTCTTCATACTTGGTATCCCACTAGAACGTTTTTTTTAAGACTTGAAAGAAGGGTTGACATTTATCGCTTGATCAGGATACAAAACGGCTCAAGGCAGTTATTCTTCCAGTCAAACGTTGTACCTCTCTTGTGTTGGACGGGGACTGCATATCTAATATATAGCCTTTACTTTCTCAAGATTAGCTTCCCTACTATTGACTATGAAACTCAGGAATTTTCCCCCAGACACCTCGAAGGCACACTTGGCGGGGTTAAGCTTCATTTTGTACTCCTTGTGGACCTATAATGACTCTGCTAGGTGCTCTATATGGAGCTCTGCCCTCAACGATTTCACCAACATGTCATTAATGTAGACATCCATGGTTGTCTCGATCTACTTTTAGAACATTCTATTCACCAGGCACAGGTATGTGGCCCCAACATTCTTCAAGCCGAATGACATGACTTGATAGCAATGCGTTCCTTGCTTAATCACAAATGAGATCTTCTCTTGGTCATTGAGATCCATTCTAATCTGATTGTATCTAGAGAAGGCGTCCATAAAACTGAGGAGTTTGTGTCCAACAATGGCGTCTAAGATCAGATCAATCCAAGGTAAGAGAAAACTGTCTTTGGGGCATGCACGGTTGAGGTCGGTAAAGTCGATACAGAGTCGTCACTTTCCATTAGTCTTCTTGACGAGGATCATAATGGCTAACCAGACGGGGTAGTCTACTTCCGTGATAGCTTTGGCATGGAGAAGCTTGTTGACCTCCTGATTGATGGCCTTCTGATGTTCTGGAGCGAAACTCTACCTTTTTTACTTAATGGGTTTGCAAACAGGGTTTACGCTGAGCTTGTGAGTGATAACTGAGGGATTGATTCATTTCATATCTTCTTGCTTCCAAGCAAAGACTTCTAAATTTTCTCTTAAGAAACGTATGAGGAGTTCTTTGATTTTCTAGCTTAATTAGACCCTATGTAAACGAGGTGCTTCGGCTCTTCATCAAGCTGAACAAGCTCCAACTCTTCTAACGAGTCTGGTTTTCAGCTCTTCTCTCATGTCAAGTTTATCTAGTTGGATGTTCTTAACTTCTTTCTTCTTCACAGAAGCCATGTAGCATTCTCGTGCTACCCGCTAGTCTCCTCGGACCACTCCGTCCCTGTTTTCTATGAGGAACTTCACTACGAGATGATAGGCAAAAGGGATAGCCCTCATGAAGTTGAGTGAGGGCCTCCCAAGCAGCATGTTGTATGAAGAAGATGCATCAACTACTAAGAACCTTATAGTTGTGGTTGCTTGGCAAGGTAGGTCGCCTAATGGGAGCACGAGTTGGATTGCACCCAGTGGCAACACCCTTTCTCCTGAAAAATCCAACAAGTGAGCACGTACTGACTTAAGTTTTTCTCTTCCTATGTCCATCTTGTCGAACGTAGACAAAAAAATGATGCTTGCTGAGCTACCGTTATCAATCAAAACTCAATGAACAGTTCTGTTAGCTACCCCGACTGTTACCACTAAAGGATCATCGTGGGGATGCTGACAACCTTCTAAGTCCGCATCCCTGAAAATGATAGCTGTGTCCAATCGTGGAGTCTTGTATACAATATGCATGCACTTCTAGAGCTTTTCCAGCCCTAATTGTACATAGATGGACCTTCCTGACTGAGCTGGATTCTCCTCTCCTGTAAATCCTCCAGATATTACCTTGATCTCCCCTAGAGGTTGTTGGTGTGGTGCAGGTGCTTGTTGTTAAGGTGGTGGAGGTGGAGGAGCTCGATTTTAATTTTTATGGGCCACAAAGTAGAGTAGCTATTCTCGTTAAATCAGAAATTCAATCTCTTTCTTCAGTTGAATGCACTTATTAGTGTGGGTGACCATGATCTCTATAGTAATCACAGTAATTTGTGGGGTCTCTCTTTGCTGGATCTGCCTTCATCTGAGGCGGCCACTTAAGATTTTCTCATTCTGTACCTCATACAGAATCTGTGATACTTAGGCAGTCAGAGGGGTGAGCTGCTGAGGTGCGTACCTCGGTTAGAGTTCTGGATGTGGAAGGCCTAAATAATCCCTGACGTTTCCTCTTTTCTTTAGGGAGCGATCTCTGTCTCTTCTTGGAGACCGATCTCACTTTTTTTTTTCCTAAGACTTTGTTTTCTCTTCTTTTCTTCCTTCCCTTTATCCCTTCATGATGATGAACTCCCCACCTTAGAGAGGAGTACTTCTTCATCGTTTATGTACTAATCAACTTTAGCCAATACCTCGGCCATGCTAGCCTGAGATTTTTTGATATGGAGAACATCAAATCCTTTGATTGCACTCTAAGTTCTGCAATGAATACAGTGATAGCAAATTTCTCGTCTGGAACATCTACTTTCAGAGATTCTGAGTTGAACCTCTGAACGTAAGATCGTAGGTTCTCATCATGTCCTTGCTTTACGTTCAATAAATGGTAGCTCGACTTCCTACAGATTTGAATTCCTATGAAGTAGGATACGAAAGAAATAAAGAGTTCCTTGAAGGAAGAAATCAAAGCTGGGGGGAGTCTATTAAACCATGCCAAGACTGACCTTTTTAGCATGATGGCTAAGGCTCTGCACCGCACGGGGTGTTAGTACCCATGTAACTCCATCTGAATCTTATAGGCAAATCTTTTGTCCCATCAAAAGCCTATACTTGGGGCATTCTGAATTTGTGGGGGAGGGGAAAGTGTAACACTGATTAATTCTAATTAATGCATGATTTAATTAAGTTAATAGGTCAATTGTGTTAGTTAAACAAAGTTAAACTAATCAAAATTGACTTATTAAGGTTAGTGTGTGAATTAGGGATAATGAATTAATTGTTGTTCTTTTTAGGGTTTTATGCGTCAAAGCTAAAAACTATCGGGGAGCCAATTGTGACAAAGCTATAAATTCTAAGATGACAATTATTAAAACTCTAAACAAAAAGAGATTAAAGTAATCCAAATGTCATCTTTTGGAGGTTTGTGAATGACAACTTTTGGAAGCTTGTGAATGACAACTTTTGGAGCTTGTAAATGACAACTTTTGGAAACTTGTGAATGTCATCCCTTGGACTTGTGAATGGTATCTTTGGGGTTTGTAAATGTAATCCCTTGGGATTTGTAAAGGCTTTGCCTATAAATATCACCCCTTTGTGGCTTGCAAAAAATAAGTTTTTGCTAGAGCTCTTGGTTGTGAACATCCCTCCAAGTTGTATTGTTTTCTTTGTATGCTTACTAGCTTTTCTCTTGGTTGTGAAAAATCCTCCAAGTTTGTATTACTTTCTTTGTATTATTGTTTCCCTTAATAATATTATCATCTCTTGGTTGTAGAATACCCGTCAAGTAGTATTGCTTTCTTTTATTGTGTTATCATCTCTTGGTTGTGGAATACCTAACAAATAATTATTGCTTTCTTTTAATTTAAGTCTTGTTTTATTTTACTTCCATTGTTGGAGCTTCCTTCTTCCCTTAGAGGAGTGAAACTCTTTCATTTTTCTAGAGCTTTACCGAAGCCGTGAAGGGTGGAACGTGTTTCACTCATTCTTTGTCGAAGATTGTTTATATTGATGCATTTCGTTTATGCTTAGTTCTAACCTTTATTTCTTCATAATGTCTTTCCAGTTCATTGTTGTTTTTACTTTAACCATGAGTAGCTAAGTTTTTAGTTGACTAATCCAAGGGAGACCTCCTCTTGGGTATGTCATTTCAACTCATTGTCTTTCCTCCTCTCAATGTACGATGGTTCGGTTTGACTGGGTTGAGAGTGGATGTGGTTGTAGTCTTTGATATCCCGTAGGCTTAGTCACGGGTTATGCTTGGATCCTCATCATCTCGTCCCTAACTTCCCACGAATCAATCGTTCATCTATACACCATTGGAGGAAGGTTTCGAGTTGAATTGGGATTCCCATTGGAATGACTTCTTTGGATTAACCAACACTTGTTTTCATTTCATTATTACAACTCAACCCACCACCAAATTCCAAAACAAAATGATTTTATACTTTTCTTTAATAAAAATCACCTTCATGATGGTTCACTTCCTGAGGAGACGACCCTGAAATACTTTTCCAAGTAAAACACGACACTCAAAAGACTCCTTGCGCTTGAGGAGCACTTTTGTTCTCACACACACACACACATTTCATTCATCTGATTCCATTTTCTCCTTGCCCTTTCTTTTGACATCGTCCCAAGAGAGAGTGACACTCCCCATCACACATACATCATACATACATTGAGAGAGATGTTAGTAAGTTAAGAACAACAGGGAAATAAATCAAGCATTTTTGGTGCCGTTGCCGGGGAAGGCAAGCGTTGAACCTAGAAGGTGATTTTTGGACAACGGAGGTAAATCTCGTGATATTCATCATGTGCTGAGGTACGTTGATCCTTGAATATACTTTTGTTGTTTGTATTTTTAGATAGTTTGTTATATGTGGGGTCAGGACGAACAAAACCGACTAGTTAGACAACCCTTGGGCCCCAACATGAACATTGAACTAGACCTATCCGAGGATGCGGGTGACAATTTTGATCATGTTGGTGTCAATCCTAATGTCCAGTAGGATGGGGGATTGCAACAACCTGAAAGGCCTAATCCCCGAGTGCATTTTCCCCCACCTAAGAATGAGGGAAATAACATCCCACTTGACCCTCCGACTAGGTCAATGAGAGACTTCCTTCAACTAACCTGATGCATCACACCCTCATGCATTCTTCTCCCAGTCCAAGCTTATCTCTTCATAGTCAAATCGGGGATGTTAAACTTGCTTCCCGAATTCCATGGAATTGAGGGTGAAAACCCTTATTCACACATAAGGGATTTCGAGAAAATAGTTGCAACTTTCACCCCTAATCATAACATGGAAGAAATAGCTAGGATGAAATTGTTCCCATTCTACTTGAGTGATAAAGAAAAGACTTGACTTCAGTCCTTAAGATCTCGGTTTGTGACATCTTGGGAAGAAGCAATCTTCGTGTTTTTTTAAAAAAATTTCCCAGTGCACAGAACCACCACCCTTAAGAAGCAAATTCGAAATTTTTCGAAGAATCCCAACGAACAATTTTACCAATGCTGGGAAAGGTACAAAGAGTTACTACAGTCCATTCCACATCATGGTTTTAAACCATGAAAATTGGTTAGTTTCTTCTATGAAGGAATTACACTAGTCCATCGACATAATGTGCAATGGGGAATTCTTGAACAAAGAACCCGATGAGGTGTTGGACTATTTTGATACCTTGTCTGAAAATTCACAGTCATGGCACATCACTGATCCTATCGATGCGCCAAGATCTTTGCCTCAGGGGAGTGGCCAACAAAAAGGGGAAGGAATCTATGAGCTAAAAGACCGGAAAGACCTACTTTTACAAATTTCTAAATTATCCAGGAAAGTAGAAAATCTTTAGGTAAATAGGAGACGGGAGGTGTCTCAAGTGTCAAGAACCGAGGAGGCTTGTTCTATTTGTGAGAATGTTGAGCACTCTACATCGAAGTGTCCGAGTATTCCGACGCTTAGGGAAGCATACCAGGAACAAGTCCATGCCTTAAATCAACTGAGACAATCATTCTCTCCATATTCCAACACTTACAATCTAGGGTGGAGCAATCACCCTAACTTTAGTTGGAGAAATGAGAACCCCATTCCTCATGGGTCTAATGCATATTCATCTCCCGTGCCACCTAAACAAGGTCAATACCCAAGTCATAGGCAAGCGTCTAGCTCCCAATACCCACGGACAAATCTGCAAGGGTATCAGTCAACACCACCACAACAAAATTTTTCACAAAATCCTCCTTCACGAGGCTTTTCTAATCAAGGACCATCAAATTCATCCACCTATCAACCTCCCCATAAGAGAAATTTGGAGGATGTACTTTACAACTTTATTCAAAGCCAAACCACCTTTAACAAGGACATTTCGACCCAACTCACCAAGATCACTAATGCCATTAGGTTGTCTCAAGAGAAGGGAAAATTCCCTGCTTAACCCCAAGAAAACCCCAAAGGCTAACATGTGGCTGAAGTTGCCTCACCCACCCAAGAGAGTTGTGAACAACTCAAGGCGGTCACCACTCTTTGAAGTGGCAAATAATTTGAAAAGACCGTGGTGCCAAAGGTTGCACCCAAAGCCCCATTGCCAATACAAGGAGAAAGTGAGGGTGAGGTCAAGGAAAGTGTGGCCGAAAAAGGTGAGTAGGGCAAAAATATAGATGAAGTTATAAGTGAAAAAGAAGATGTGATAGATGAGAACATGTTTATTCCTTCTATACCTGCCCCTTTTCCCCATCGCTTGAAGCCACCTGTCAAGGTGGCTAATTATACTGACATTTTAGAGATGTTCAACCAGGTGAAGATCAACATCCCCCTCCTTGACGCTATCAAGCAAATACCGTCTTGTGCAAAAATTTTGAAGGATTTATGCAAGGTAAAAAGGAGGTTGAATGTTCAAAAAAAGGTATTCTTGACCGAGCAAGTGAGCTCCATCTTGAGGACCAACACTCCTTCAAAATTCAAGGATCCCGACTGTCCAACAATTACCATAACCATAGGGAATTGTCGGGTGGAGCAAGCTTTGCTTGACTTGGGAGCAAGTGTCAATCTCCTCCCCTACTCGGTGTATCAACAACTTCAACTTCAGGAGTTGAAGCCCACTTCAATTACACTCCAACTAGCAGATCGTAGCATCCGCACACCGACTAGTGGAGGATGTTTTAGTTCAAATTGATAATTTTTACTTCCCCATTGATTTTATTATCTTAGACACACATCTCGTAGCTAATTTGAGCTCCCAAATTTCTGTTATTCTTGGACGACCTTTCCTTGTCACATCTAATACCGTGATTAATTGCAGGAATAGTTTGATAAAATTGGCATTTGAGAACATGACTATGGAACTGAATGTGTTCAACCTAGAAAAACAACCGGGAGATGACGAGGAAGTGAACGAGGTAAATCGAATTGACATCTTGGTCGAGGAGTAAATGGAGTTGGAAAGAATGTTGAAATGGAAGGAGGAAAAAATTATTAACTTTGAGGAATTAGAAAAGCAAGAAGAAAGTGAAGACTTGAAGGGGATTGGAAGTTGGATTCCCACCTTTGAAGAGCTACCCAAGCAAGAAAGAAAAATTTTTCTGTCAAAGGAACAAAAGCCAAAACTTGAATTGAAGCCTTTACCCTCCTACTTGAAATATGCTTACCTTGGCGAAGGTGAGACATTCCCAGTAGTCATAAGCTCAACTTTGAAGGAGGAACAAGAAGAAAAACTCTTGGAGTTGTTGAGGAGGCGCAAGGGAGCAATTGGATGGACTATCGCAGACATAAAAGGGATTAGCCCTATCATTTGCACCCATCATATCTACCTTGAGGAGGATTCTAAACTCTCCCGAAAACCTCAAAGAAGACTAAATCCCAACATGAAGGAGGTGGTGAAGGAGGGGGTTTTAAAACTACTTGATGTGGGCATCATATTTTCGATCGCTGATAGCAAGTGGGTAAGTTCCACACAAGCAGTACCAAAGAAGTCAGGAGTCACGGTAGTAGAGAATGAGGAAAATGAACTCATACCAGAAAGAATCATAGCCGTATGGAGAGTTTGTATTGACTATCGAAAACTCAATGCTTGTACACGAAAAGATCACTTCCCAATACCATTCCTGGATCAAGTTTTGGAATGGGTAGCTGGACACCTATTCTATTGTTTCTTAGATAGGTACTCCGGCTACAATCAGATTGAGATTGCATTGGAGGACCAAGAGAAGACAATGTTCACATGCCCATATGGTACCTTCGCCTATCGCTGTATGCCATTCGTACTATGTAATGCCCCGGAGACCTTTCAACGATGCATGATGGGGATCTTTAGCGATATGGTGGAGAAGATTGTGGAGGTGTTTATGAATGATTTTTCCGTATTTGGTGATTCTTTCGACGGATGCTTGGAGAATTTAGAGAGAGTATTAGAGAGATGTGAAGAAAATGATCTTGTTCTAAATTGAAAAAAGTGTCACTTTATGGTGATGAAAAGAATTGTGCTGGGCCACATAATATTGGCGAGGGGCATTAAAGTTGACAAATCCAAGGTGGAGACCATCTCCAACCTTCCCACGCCGACAGCCATCAAGGGAATCCGGTCATTTTGGGCCAGACAGGTTTTTATTGTAGATTTATTAAGAATTTCAGTCTATTGGCCCGACCCCTAACCCATTTACTATCTAAAGAAATCCCCTTTGAGTGGTCGAATGATTGTGAGGCATCTTTTCAAAAATTAAAAAACATGCTTGTCATGCCTCCTATCATGCGACCACCTAATTGGGACCTTCCTTTAGAGCTCATATGCGACGCGAGTGATTATATGATTGGCGCAGTGCTGAGTAAGAGGGAGGAAAATCAACCGTATGTCATTACGCTAGTAAGACACTTAATGAGGCTTAAATGAACTACACCACCACGGAAAAAGAATTGCTAACCGTAGTGTTTGCTTTAGATAAGTTCCGTTCATATATCATTGGTTCGCCTATTGTTGTTTTCACTGACCATTCTGCCTTGAAGTATTTGTTAGCTAAGCAGGATGCTAAACCAAGGCTCATTAGGTGGATCCTCCTCTTGCAAGAATTTTATTTGATAATTAAAGACAAGAAAGGAGTAGAGAAAGTTGTGGCGGATCACTTATCCTGACTGGTGGTGCAAGAAACAAATGAGCATATTCCCATTCCTGACTCTTTTCCTGATGAGTAAATACTCTCAATTCATTTAATTTGTCCTTGGTATGCTGACATCTGTAATTACATTGCAACAGGACAAATATCGCCACATTAGAGCCTGGAAGATAAAAGACGATTCATGGCGGACGTGAAGTATTTTTACTTCGACAATCCGTATTTGTTCAAATATTGCCCAAACCAAGTCATGAGGAGATGCGTGCCCGAAAATGAACAACGGAACGTCTTGCATTCTGTCACTCCCAAGCTTGTGGCGGGCATTTCTCAGCAAAGAAAATTTCAGCAAAAATTTTTCAGTCAGGTTTCTATTGGCCCTCTCTGTTTAAATACTGTGTTTCATATTATAAGGCATGTGACAGATGCCAACAATTGGGTAGTGTGACCCGTCGAAATATGATGCCCATTTTTCTCGTGCTTGTTATTGAAACATTTGACTGTTGGGGCATCGATTTCATGGGTCCATTCCTCAAGTTTTTTGGTTACCTATACATTCTTCTGGCAGTGGACTACGTGTCCAAGTGGGTAGAGGCTATCCCAACCAAGACTAATGACCATCGGGTCGTAGTCAAGTTCTTAAAAGAGAATATTTTCTCGAGGCTGAGATGCCTCGTGCAATGCCTTAATAATATTATTATCTCTTGGTTGTGGAATACCCGCCAAGTAGTATTGCTTTCTTTCATTGTGTTATTATCTCTTGGTTGTGGAATACCCGCCAAGTAATTATTGCTTTCTTTTAATTTAAATCTTGTTTTATTTTACTTCCATTGTTGGAGCTTCCTTCTTCCCTTAGAGGAGTGAAACTCTTCCACTTTTCTAGAGCTTTACCGAAGCCGTGAAGGGTGGAACATGATTCACTCATTATTTATCGAAGATCGTTTATATTGATGCATTTCGTTTATGCTTAGTTCTATCATTTATTTCTTCATAATGTCTTCCCAGTTCATTGTTGTCTGTAGTTTAACCATGAGTAGCTAAGTTTTTAGTTGGCTAATCCAAGGGAGACCTCTTCTTGGGTATGTCATTTCAAATCATTGTCTTTCCTCCTCTCAATGTACGATGGTTCGGTTTGACTGAGTTGAGGGTGGAAGTGGTTGTGAGTCTTTGATATCCCGTAGGCTTAGTCACGGGTTATGCTTGGATCCTCATCATCTCGTCTCTAGCTTCCCACAAATCAATCGTTCATCTATACACCATTGGAGGAAGGTTTCGAGTTGAATTGAGATTCCCATTGGAATGACCTTTTTGGATTAGCCAACAGTTATTTTCATTTCATTATCACAACTCAACCCACCACCAAATTCTAAAACAAAATGATTTTACACTTTTTTTTAATAAAAATCACCTTCATGATGGTTCACTTCCTTCCCTGAGGAGACGACCTTGGAATACTTTTTCAAGTAAAACACAACACTTAAAGACTCCTTGCGCTTGATGAATACTTTTGTTCACACACACACACACACACATTTCTTTCATTCCATTCTATTTTCTCCTTGCCCTTTCTTTTGACATCGTCCCAAGGGAGAGTGACATTCCTCCTCATACATACATTGAGAGAGATGTTAGTAAGTTAGGAATAGCAGGAAAATAAATCAAGCAAACACCCCAGTAGTGAATAGAGATTTTGTTTGTTGCACTAGAATGTCCATTGTCACTAGAGTCTTACCCTTTACTATCTCCTTTATGTGACTAAGCTCTTGCTGGATATTCTTGAAGCGCTGCTCCCTATACTGTTCCATCATTTCCTGTTGGAAAGGGAGAAAATTATTTTTCTCGATCATCTCGTTTTGGCTCTACACCTCTTTATTGACACCATTTCTAGGTGGCGGATGAGGAGCTTGGCTGTTATCTGCTCCTTTGTTTGCTTCTTTGAGGGGATCGAGGCGTTGATGCCCCTTATGGGTGGCCTTCGAGAGTCGGTCTTGTCTGTTGAGAATCTTACAAAAGCTTTAAGAGCTCTTCGTTTTGTTGGAGCAAAGGCTGGTTAACCAGGCGAAGGGCTTCCACTTCAGTGTTGTTAGGGGAATCCACCACAGGAGGATTATCATCGGCTGCGGGCACGAAATTAGGAAGTTTTTCTCGTTGTTTTCCACTGGTTGCTTCTGGCTGGTTCTGCGTCCTTGGAGGATTCATCTGAATTCTGCTCATATTGCATGTGGGACCATCAATTACTGAAGGATCAATATACTTGTAATTGAAACAGTCGTTCCCACAAACGACGCCAAGCTGATAGTGTTAATTCACGTGAATGAGTGGTGTGTATGAAACTGATGGTGTTAATCCAAGTGAATGAACGGTGTGTATGAGGATGAAAACAAGAACAAATCCGAGCTATAAGGCTCATACCTTGGAGTATGGATTTGATATTTATTTGGGGTGTGGTTCGTGTAACACAGAGGAGGTATAGTGGTTCACCCGCCTGGGAGCTCAACTAATCCATTTTTTAATAGAGATTCTTGCTCCTTGTATCTATATTAATTGTGAACATGGTTTACAAAGTGTTTTTTTTTTATATAAACGGATCTGCCTCTTCAATGGAGGCTCTGTACAATATTTATAATGAAATTCCTATATCTGACGGATTTGCTGCGAGATCCTTGCCTTGCATCCATGGGACCTCCCTTGATTTTGGGAGAGGATCTTGGTTATTTGAGAGTTTAGACCTTGAAAATAGCTAAGCTATTGTTTCGAGGGTGCCTTTTGTTATATAGTTGTTTCCTTCTCATTCCTTTGATTGATTGCTTTGGGGGGAGCTCGAGGTCTGGGCCTCAAGGCTACGGATGCCCCTTCCGGCCTGTTGATCTGAGTTCCTGACCTGGCCTCTTGGTCCGAGCTCACACTTAGACAAAAATTTTCTTCGGGTATCATCAGTGACAAACCCTGCTTTGTCCTTATCTAGAAATGCAAGAAAAAACAAGAATTAACAAATGACAATCTTCTTCCTCAAAGCTTTGGTACCCTGCTGATCTTGTTGCTACAGTCTCCTTGCCTGATCACGAATGTTTATGAGACTGGAAAAATCAAAAGATGACTTGCTGCACAACCCAATTGGAAGACTTGCTGCACAGCCCAATTGGCAAATTCAGTCATTCAGCAGCCAAAGTAGAGTCCAGACAATTCAGTCATTCACTATGATACCATCTAATGCAATCCTCAATCTCTCTCTCTCTCTCTCTCTCTTTACAAAAGAAGAATTTTATTGAATAAATGTCAGAAATTACAAAAATCAAAAACAGAAAATTTGTTTCAACAAAAAAAAACAAAAACAGATTTTTTGTTACATAACAAAAATTCTGTTACATTAAAACCAACAATTCTTTTATAAAGGCAAACATCTCTTCCAGCTTTACTCCTTCAGGATTTCCAAATAGCAGCTTAAGTAATAACACCTTAACCATTACCACAGTAGCACCACACACCACTGCACATCAGACAACCCTATGAGCAAAAAACCAGCACAACTGCTTAACCAAATCCCAACCAACCACTGCTATATACACAACAAACCAGTCAACCCTTGTCATCAAACACTAGAAAGCTTTTAGTACGCAAAATAGGAAGATTTTTCTGATCCTGAAGCAAACTCTGACTGATAGAATTGTCGGTTTTAATCTCTGATCAATGCAAAGATATAAAGACAAGTAGTATCAAACTTTTCTCAAACTTTACTTCGATGTTAGGGCTTCGTTTTGGGCAAACTTTGCTGAAAATTTTCCCCCAAATCTGTCGAAATCACAAAAAGCCCTAACATCAAGAATCGGCTACAAGTTCTTATCACGATTGTACCAATGATAGTCACAAAATTATATCAAGAATCTAATAGGAAATTTTAAAAAAAATCTGAACTTTGTGAACCAAGAAATCTGGAATTCAAAAAAAAAAAAAATTGAATTAACATCAAGATTTATAAGAGAGGGCTGAAGTGATTGAAAAAAATTGAAATAACATCAAGATCAGTTGGTAATTACAAACTTCGAGTAGACTAGTTCTTCGTGGTTTGGGCGGAAGTGATTTACGTTGATAGAGGGCTGTCCATGTTGCTACAGGAAGAAATGGTGGGCAACGTTGATGAATGATTGGCACTCAATTATAACATTTTATGGTGCTTTTTCTGGACTAATTATACTTTGATGGAGTTCAAGTGATGATGTTTCAGGTGCTAAAGTGAGAAAAAGGGTCAAGGACAATAAATACAACATTTAAGTGTAACTGCAGCATTTGATCAACAAAGGAAAAATTTGAGGACAACAAGGACGTTCGAACGGTGATCAACGTTCGAACGCTCCCTCTGAACCAGGAAGATGAGGCAAAGATGTGTTGCAGACCTTGGAGATTAAAACCTCGTTTGAACGCAGCATCATGTTCGAACGACTATCCCACGTTCGAACGACACTGGAAACATTGACACGATCAGGCTGACTGGAAGACTTCGCGTGTGCAGACTCCCAAGCTAGAAGAAAGACCCTCAGGCACATGGGTGCCATGATCGACCAAATCTGGAGTGCTGAAGACTCTGATAGCTGTAGAGAGTGGGTGAATGAATGGCCTGACAAAGGACTCCAACCCACGTGAAGCTTGAAAATCAACACAGACATACAGGCAAAACAGCCTTCACGTTCGAACGGAAGGGACCGTTCGAACGGTTCCTACGGACAGACTGCAGATTTCCTGATTCTTTGTCTGAACTTTAGATTTTCTCTTTGACTCGTCCAACACTATTCTTTCACCCCTCCCTTGCTCTTCTCTACCTATATATACTCCCCTTTTGGGAGCCTTTAGACACACTTTTGGGGAGAGAGATCAAGAGCTCTCCTCTTGAAGAATATTTAGTCTTTATATGTATTTTTAGTGTTTCATTCAAGTATTTACTTTCTAGTTCTTTTAATTCAAGTCTTTACATTCCAGCTCTTTCAATTCAAGTATTTATTTTAGTTGGGAAGTTTAATTCCCTACTGGTCTTCATCTTTATTATAGTTGGGAAGTTTAATTCCCTACTTGTATTGTTAAATTCATGCACTTTATGTTCTTGTCGTTACATTGATGCTCTTACTTTCTTGCTTTCAATTAAGTCTTGCACCTTCATTATTTGAGCTCATCTTCTTCTTAGAGGAGTGAAACTCTTTCACTTTTCTAGAACTTTCCCAAAGCCAAGAAGGGTGGAACGCGATTCACTCATTCTTTGTTGAAGATCTAGCTTTCTTTTACTTTCTTTCACTTCCATTGCGTGAGCATCTTCTTCTTAGAGGAGTGAAACTCTTCCACTTTTCTAGAGCTTTTTCCAAAGCCAATAAAGGTGGAACGCGATTCACTCATTCTTCGTTGAAGATCAACTTCGTAGTTTCTCTACTTGGAGGGATGAGTACCATTCACTTTTTTTAGCTTTACCCAAGCCATGAAGAGTGAGTAGTCCTCATTCACTCTTTAGGGAGAGGTGAAAAATATGTAATGACCATCCGGATATTATACTTGTGCATTACTTTCACACTTCAAGACTTTATTTACTTGCTTAATGGGAGATGGGATGAGTTAAGCAAAGTTAGGGTAACTTGCACAACCAAAGGATATTTCTATGATCCGGATAACTCCTACATAGAAAGATCCGTTGGTTTAAGGAAAATACCCTAGCTAATTCTTTGTGTAATAAATGGGTATTTCTATGGTAAATGGATGACTCCTTCTAGAAAGATTCATTGATTCAAAGCAAAGAATCCCGGCTAATATTCTGTATAACCAAGTGATATTTTCTATGGTAAATGGATGACTCATTCTAGAAAGATCCATTGTGTGAGACAAATACTCCAGGATAGAACGTCAAGATAAACCCCTCAATTTCCACCACCATTGCACTTCATAAAAAGGATGGAGCTTTAACCCAGTCTATCCTTATCTTCCGATTAACTCACTGTTGACACGGGAGTTAGTTGAGTTATAAAAGCACAAGTGTAATACGCCGGATGACGCATTACATATCCTGAACCTCGAACTAAAGAGTGAATTTAGTTATATTGAAATCGTATAGTTTGTCTAGAAAATCTCTTGAAAAGAATTTAATATTCTGTTCAAGAAACCATCTACCTCTCACAAAAATTCAAAAATGTTACAATCAATCGGTCTTCATCACAGCTTACTTTGAAAACACCACGACATATTCCCTGTGGATTCGACTCCGAACTCAAACTGGATTATTACTACAACTTGACCGCCTACACTTGGGTGTACACATTTTGAATCAAGTCAATGAAGGGACTGTGCATGTCGCTTAAGATATGGTGGCAAACGACATGGTTGTGGGTTCAAAATTTTTTGAGTTAAACGACATCGTTGCAGGTTTGTTTGTTGGACAGTGCATTTTGGCCAAAACGGTGCCGTTGCTCTTAATAGCACGCTGTGCTGTTAGACTGCCAACTACAGAGGAGCCTCACCCGTAAATATGACCTTCAAATATTAAGACTTCGAAGGTTTAGTCTACCCAGATAGGCCTCCTAGTATGGCTTATTGCCCACTAGGTCTTCGCTTGACTAGGATTCGAAGGGACTCCCAAGGTATAAAAAGTTAATGGACATATGAGATGATAGGACATGTAGATTGGTATCTAAAAGATCGAAATTATGTAAGGATCCTTGATTGGACACCCTAGTAAAAGCTTTGGGATAGGGGTTCTGAAGGGAAAGAAGACTCCACGGTACGCGTGCACTTGGTGCACTGCGAACATGACCTTTCCACGGTGACCTAGTTGTTACCCTTTACCTCAAGTGTTCTCCTTTGCCTCGAGGAGTATATCCCTTCCTCGAAGGCCAAGCCTAAGTTGAGTCCAAGGAAACGTCACATTTGTCAAATTAATGCTTCAGACACTTGATGCATAATGCGCGACCATTCGTACAAATGTGGCTGAGATAGTTACACGTAGGCACAACTATCGCGTATGATGTTGATTCTTGTATAGAGGCTAGGGCGAGAAGCCCGTAGGACAACCTTATCTGCTCGAGTACTTGTACTATAAATACCCTAAATACTTATCTCTACAGTATACACAACTACCTTGTCTGAGATAGACTATTCGGTTGGTGGGAAAATCTTCATTGACTCCACCTATCCAAGAAACCTTTTGCCGAAAAGTTAGTTCCAACAATTTATAGGCAGCTCGAGTCTTTTCATCCCATCCATTTTATCCTACTCAACTCAACAATGCTTTATCATTATTTTTCAAAGATGATATGTCCAATTGCAAACCAATCCCCATCAATATGGTTTTCCTATTTGCAGTTACTAAATGTTCTACAAGACCTTGAAAATTTAAAAGAATATCTTCAGAGGCACCTAATTATATTTTTACAGATTGCTTGAGAAGTTTTTTCTCACCATTTTTTTTTTCTTAGAATTTTTATCTGTGTGATTACCAATCACAGACTTCCACATGAACCATGTAACCATCCTTTCCCTTCACCCCAATTATTAACTATCACTCATTTAATTGTTCTAAAGAATATCATCCTATAATTTACTATGATTTTTATTCAGTATCCCAAGTGATTGGATAGGAAAAAGTAGAAGAATTCAAGTGGGTTGTAAATTCCGTTCGTCGCATGGGTGTGCCTGTAGTATGTAATTAGTTATACTTATGCATTTGAAAGGTATAGGATGAGAGGAAGATGGGATATAATACCACTATCAAGTGTTAGTTCTACATTTTTATTAGTAACCCAGGACTAATGCTAAATCATTTACAAGAAATAATGAAGAATTCCACTAAGTTTCCTCACCTTGCTTTTGAATCCTCATTAGGCCTTTTGTCAACCAAATAGCCGTTTCTCTTGATGAAACAGCTTCTTCCCCAAATGGTCTTAGCACACCTGCAAGTTCCTCTAGCCTTTCTCTTCTAAGTAGTTGTGCACAAAGTTCAAGTAGTGACTCAAGAGCTTCTGATCTTTGTTGTCCCAGGGTATCCCATGCAATTCTATTATTGCTTCCACGCGGCACAGCTAGTGTACTCATTGTAGAAGTGTCACTAGATGTTTGATTAACTTCCAGAGTTTCTCCTTTTCCAGTAAGCTTGGAGGGGTGAAGATCATCTGCTTTTGCTCCTAATTCATATCCACAAGAAAGTGTCACTGTACTTTTTGTGTTTCCGGTGGAAGCAATATCTGGATTTGAATTAGGGATCCCTCTTGGAGAGAACAAGGGTACTGATTCATAATCATGTTTTATTTCTTTCTTAGCTTGCAGTGCCTGTCCATCTTCAAAAAGCCTGTTACTGTACATGGGAGATGCATTTTGCGTTGCCACCCCCTTCCAATTATCCAGATCGGAATTCTCAGCTACTGTGTCAGTATTATTAACAACTTGCGCTTGCTGGTAATGTTCAGGACTGAGCTCTTTATCATGTTCTATATCTTCTTCGTGATAAGTCAGTGAACTCCCCAAGGACGTTCCTGATTTAGCTTCCAATGAACCTTCATCTTCAAAAAGCCTGTTGCTATACAAGGCAGATGCATTTTGTGCTGCCATTCTTTTGTGATTTTCCAGATTGGATCTCTCAGTTACAGTGTCAGTATTAATAGCAACTTGCGCTTGCTGGTGATGCTTATGAGTACTGAGCTCTTTATATCCTGTATCTTCTTCGTAATCAGTCACTGAACTCCCCAAGGAATTTGCTAAGTTAGGGCTTTGTTTTTTCTCTATGCAGTTGGTGTTAACCCTTAGAGATTCATCAGTCTTAGAGACTTGCTCGACACAGGTCGTAGGATCTACCATTTTAGTTTCAACGAGAGCTTGCTGGAATTCAGAGGGAGTGAGCAAATCAGTTTTGGTTCGATTTCCTTTTGGCATATCAGGAAAACTGTCAGGCTCCTTTGGCAGTCTTTGCTTTCCACATTTGATGTCTTTTCCCACTCTAGCCTTGTCAGACTGCCGAGTTTTTGTTGATTGAGATCTTGAGTAGTTTTTAGGATTTAGTGGTAGGAAGACGGGGGATAAGTTGTGACATTGAACGAGGTATGGTTGTAAATGGGGATGCCTCAACAGTTCCGCAGCCTAAAATGTCATACATTTAGGCATTAGATTATGTAATTGATTACCAAAATGTTGAGAGAGAGGTTTAAACCTTAGGACTTACCGTTGGCCTGTGTTCTGGGTTTTTCCTTATCATGCTTTTGATCAGCCTTTTCCTGTAGTGTGGAAATCCACCAATCTAAATAATTATACTTCTTGATACCATAAACGCATGGATTTTACTGACATAAATTCTTCAATGCAAAGTAGTAGGTCATTGAGACTTCAATTACTTACAGTGTGGAAGAATATACCGTTGGGAGTGGAGAAATGGAGGACCGGTTTATCTTGTTTATGAGTCCAGCCATATCCTGAATGGTCAAGAGTTTAAGCATACCAGTGCCACTGAGTTTAAATGCATGCAAATTTAATAGCTCAGGTCTCAACGAAAACAATGGGTAAAAGTAAAGATAGATCTAGCTTGTGTTTAGACTTACAGGAGCTCTGAATGCAGGTTGATGGGCAGCTATTTCAAACATACAGCAGCCTGCGAGAGTAGCAGCATGTCATCGTCGGCAAGTTTACATTAAGGACAAATGCTACTGGGGTTATCTACCTAGGGACCATATATCAGATTTGTAGCCATAGGGTATATCTGCTAGGAGCTCCGGACACATGTAGATTGGAGTGCCCACAACCTGAGTGAAGTTCAATGAGCACCATTAATAGCTTTATATGAACTGCCCAATTCATTTAAAAACATTACCAGCCTGAAAAAAACCCTAATTGTTGATAATTTCACACTTACAGTGCCTGCAATAATATGCCCTGCAACTAAGTGTGGAGTTCTTTAATTTCGTGCAACAAAGAATCAGATGACATAACTCTGATTCATGCAATGATGAATCAGCAGATATTACTCTGATTCAATGTGCCAGGCTATTAAGAACTCATCTTTAAATAGATGTTCAATGTTGACCCAAAATTAGGTAGTAACTCAACATGACTCGATTGAGTAATAACGAGATGTAATTTATGTTTGTATGAAATGCATCTTTTCTCTATTCAACCTTTTTTGTCTCTGATTAGGCAGGGCAGTGGGGCATTAGAAAAAGGTCTATGACTACTCGGGCCAGCTAAATGAATATAGGACAGATATTCTAGATGCCTATGGACAAGGACTACCAGGAATTTGGTCTAGTGGTGGTAAACTCTTTAGACAAGACTTCAAGAGGGCAGTTGTGAAAGTCGTAAAAGCTTTGGGTTTTTTTTTTGGGTGGGGGGAGCTCTTTGTGATTGTGAAAGTCATTAGCAACTACTACACAACCGTTAAGTCTTTTTTTAAAGATTTAGGGGTGGTCAACCCGCTTCTGTCCCCAGATCCAATGTTGCTTATGATGCGGTTCATTTCAAACCGTTTGCAAAACATGTGGCTCCAAACCTGTCCATGTGCTATTGGCTAGAGTCAGATGCCTGTGAAAAACAATTTCATGGTCTCTGTGGTGTGTTCATATGCCTCTTTCTGTGATCACTGTGAGAGGTAGGAGTTGTTGGGATCGGACTGTGGTGCTCTGGTTTGATTTTTATTATGTATGATCCTAATGTGGTTTTGATGTATTTTTATGCAAGTGTTTGTTCTATGCTTATTTCCTGTTTTCCTATAATATGACATGTATCGTTTGAGTACATGTTCTATGAACTTGTTAAGTAGGTCTGCTATATGGGTACCAATTTTAGGTTGAATTCGAAAGGAACTCTGCAAATAATGAAGTGGGTAAATTTCTAGCACTCTATTCCAGGTTCACATATTGAAGGATTGGAATTGCAATATAGTAGATAACCCCCAATGCTCTTGAAAAAGCAGTGACTATGTTGCTAGTGAACAGAAAAATTCAATTATGTGCCCATAAATTAAATTCCAGTAGCTACTCAGATTGACTTGAAATTTGACTGGTAGTAAAAAAAAAATAGGAATGCAGCAATGACATGGAATAATACAATGAGAAAGAGACGAGAAAGAAACATTACCGAAGAAGCAAGATCATCCTTATTAAGCAGTTTTGCAAGTCCAAAATCACCTATTTATATGAGTTATGAGATACAATCTTCACACAGGACTGTAGAAGCTAAATTATAAGATAGCCTTCTTACCAAGTCGGATGTCATTTTCTTTTGTGAGGAATATGTTTGAGCACTGGAGTCCAGTAATAAGTAAACAGATATTTGTTTAGAATGATAATCATGATTTACACTGCTTTTCACTTGATAGACCAAGGTGTACTTACCTTGAGATCCCTGTGAAGTACACGATTGGAGTGAAGGTAATCCACAGCTAGCAACAGCTGAGTAAGCCATTTGCAGAGTTTCTAGGTGGGAAATGGAAATACAATGGGCATTAGTAACAGTTTGGTGTGTATTATTTTCCTTCAAAGGTCTGCGTAGATCATTCATATTCCTTACCTCCTCCTGGAAAAACTGTCCTCTTGCTTTTCTTATAATCTCAGCCCTGAAAGATCAGAATCAAAAGATTGGTAGAAAAACAATTATTTAGGCTGATGAGCAGTAGATAGTAGCTTATTGTAAGTTCATCTTAAGATAAAGGAATGAATCTGGGAAAGATATGTTTCTGGCCTGTAAATTTTATCTCTTCCCTTGAGGAGAGAGTTTTATTCTGGGCTGTGGGGGAGTACATACACAGAGTAGTTGAAAACTAATATGTAAAGTTGCCACTTTTCTCAGCGGTTTGCTTCTGCAGGCATTACTCAAATCACTTGGCATAGTGGCAAGCGTTGATTAAATGCAATGCTGACTTACATGTCTCCTCCTTCACAATAACTTGTTACAATGCAGACACAGCAATCCTGTGTTCATCAGATCACACCTTCAAATTTAGTTTACTCTGCGAATGGGTCAATGATTATTTTTATTATTGTTATTATTACGTAGTTACCCTAGGTTCATCCAGATTAATCCTGGAAGGACAAGGGTTTAGAAGTGAAAGAACTCAGTTTGCTGATTGTCTACCTTCTCCACCCATGCATCTTTGTACTCCACAATGTATGGGTTATTTAGCTTTGCTATTAAATTCATCTGCATTAAGAAACGAATTGTAGGTAAATCAGTTTTTGTTCTTGGCAAGAATTTAAGAAAACAAAGCGAAGCCAAGGTCTAGCACAGTTGGCATGGGCCTTTACCTGGTTTTCGACTAGTGTTTTATGCTTCTGCACCCCCCCTCTCAATGTCATGGCATTAAAAAAAAAACAATAAACAAGCATATATTTGTACGCAAGACTTGTTTTTGTTTTTTTCCTTCAGTAACTGGCATGTACGGTCTGTGGTTATTTTACAGTTTATCATCAATTCAGGTGCTATTAACCTGCCTCACAGCAGTTATATTGCTTCCAAATAATGCAACAGCCACTTCAGAGAATGATTGGCCTGTAATGGTGATTGGAGTTGAATGCGTAATTTTCTTTGTGACCTTGCGATTACAGTACAGTAGAAGCTGTTGGATTGTTATTCATCTTCTGCTAGAGTTTGTGCTATGTGTTGTCTTAAAGAACCTAAACAGGCTTTTACTGGTGCTTGGGATACTAGTAACAATATATACAAACCGACACTTCAGTTAGGAAGTGTTCCAAATGAAGTACTACTCATTTAGGCCTCTTTGGACTGTTTTTTATGCATCTTGAGATAGTGGTTGCCTGGGGCTTGGTTGATTGCCAAACTAGAAAAAGGGACTGAACAAACTAGTTTAACCCGATGTACATGAGTTAAAGAGAAGGGAGATTTTGGACAAGCTAGACTACACCATACCCACCCTCCTTTGGATTTTTGTTCCCTTTATTGG
>CM042187.1:18774550-18806272 GCA_023539305.1 Ilex asprella
GGGGGAGGGGGGGGTGTTGAATTGTAGTTCCAACCCTATCCTAGACGTGTCTAAAAATGAATCTATAGTATGAAGAGGACTAGAATGCTATTTGGATACACAACTGCAATATAGATTAACTAATTATTATTGTTTGAATGCACGATGTAACATAAAATTTGAGTGTTAAAAATATTGATACTATTATATTAAATAATAATATTTTCTATTCATTTTTTTATTTATAGAATTTAAAATTAATTTTTACCCATTATTTAAAAAAAAATTGACCATTTTCTTGAAATACATGATTTCAATTTGTATATTTTCGTAAATGAATAATGTTTGAAATAAAAATTATATTGACCTACAAATTAATTAAAAATTCAATAATTCAACTTGTAAAAGAAATGAGTGATGTCATAAAAATGGACGGAAAATAACAAACTTCTTCTTTGATTCGAATAAAAATAATTCAAAAATCATTACCAAACTATACCGTATTAAAATTTGGAATTAATGCACAAGGCCAGTAGGTTGGAGGTAGGTGCGACAAACATATGACATACTCCTCGAAATCAATGAATAAGAGATGAGCAGATGGTCCCAGAAATCACATCCACCAACCCCACTAAATGTCTTAGTGCAAAGAAGCAAACATATAGAAGTAGTTGTGCCAATTTGAGAACTTAAAATTCATAGTAAAGTTACAGAGGTTTGGTAGGGTAACAACCTCTTGATGGGCAGTGTCCTTGAATTTTTCTGTTTGTTTAGCCAAACGAATCTTCTTCAACACATAGCTGTATAGACAACAGCATGGACAACAGACAATCAATAAAAAGAATGTGTTAGTATATCGAATTACTTCCTAAATTACACTTTTCCGTGCATGGATAGCTTTGAAAACGGTAAATTGGGTACTGATCAAACATTGAATATGGTTTATTGAAAGTGTATGTCCTCAAATTTGAACACATTTTTATGATTGTTAACCCAAAACTTTTATCTACACCAGGCAAAGCCCCTATGCACAGGAATCTACTTACAAACAGCATTCAAATCAAAGCATTGAAGAAGCCTCATTCGACATACTACTTTTGAATTGTCCAAATGTTCATGATCTTTATGAAAATTATGCGCTGGACACTAAAACTATAATCTGTTTGATACATTTACTCTCTGATATTCCAGAAATGTCATGGTACAAAATGTTCTTGTATGACAGTGCACCCTCCTTTTTCTTCGTATCATGCATTGTTTTCTCTCTCTCTATAACCAACATAGATTTCACAACAGTTCTTAGAACTTTTCTTCACAACCCACTAGGTTTCTTATTCATTTCAAATGCCAAAAAAAACTCAAACAATCCAAAATTCTATTCTTTTTCTTCTTTTGTGCAAGAGATGATATAAAAACCCAAAAGATCAACAGAGAAGTGATAATGAAATACTTTTCTTACTTCTTTTTCTCGATCTTGTGAAGAACAAGAAATGCAGCTCCGAAAGCCCCTCTCCCAATCTGCTCTATCACTTCGTAATCTTCCATCTTCGCTTTTACTTCTCCGTTCACAATCTCCATGAACACCCTCGAAGCTCAAGAAAAAAAAAGGCAGAGAAAGAAGAACTGGACTGCGACAACCACAAAACGAAAAAAGATTTTCTACGATGAGACCAAGATTAGTTGCACCGGTACCTGAACTAGCAACAAGACCAGTAAGTACTCACCCTTTGTATGCAGATGTGATATAAATACGCTACCTCATCCTCATTCAATTGAATTTAAGACAGTATCAGAAATCTCTAACTGTTGAAAAGGAAATGAGATCACCACAATTGTTCTGGGAGAGCCGGGACATTAAACATGGAATCATGCAAGAGCCATGAAAAGGAGAAGAACATTGAATTTCAACATATACACATCAGACCACAATAAAAAGATTACAAAAGAAGTATTAAATCAGGCAAAAAGTCCTTTTTGTGACAGGTTTGCAAAGCAACATTTACATATAAAAGCATACTTTGCTTGTATTTCCAGATCCCCAGAGTATGATTATAGGTGGTTGGCTTGCCGGCACCATTCATTAGTTAAATTGAAAGTCCTTGAGATAAATACATATGGTCTTTTGTCGCACAATATTTCTTTCTATGTTGTCCATTTCATGGGCCATATCTGTAATTAAGAAATTTCTTACGGGTCTACATAACTTTTTCTGTCTCGTGTCTGTCTCAAGTCCGAATAAAGAGTAATGTGTTAGATACCAAACGTAGAACTTGAGGTCTTGGTTTTTTTGACAAAAATAATCACGTGTCTTTCTTTCAGACATAATCATGTGATTAACACGTGATTATTTTTATAAAAAACTAGATGAACCATTTGTGTAAAAATCATTTAAACACAAATAAAATATTTTATAGATTAAAAAAATTGATACATTGAATACCAAACTAGTATAATATTATATAATTTAGGAACTAAAAATAATAAGTTATTTACATCAACGCAGCAATTTTTTCATGCCATATCTTATCACTCATTCAATGAAAATAACCAATTTCCAGGAGAGACATTCAAGGTCCGGACCTGGTACACTGACAAAAACATGCCCAGAAGGCTTGGGCAACATGAGATTCTCTCTCTCTCTTCTCCTGCTCCTCCTCTGTTGCGTTTTGATGGTGCTTAAATATTTGTAATGGTCTCCAGAAAATTAATTAAAAAATAAAATCTTTCCTAAGATTTTCCTCCAACATACCTTAGATATAGTTTTGACATTAATAAAAATTTACATGTTTAAACTCTCCTGAGCAGCTCAAATGAAAATCTCTCATTTATGTAATACTTTCGTAAGTTTGGTTCGTTCAGTATACATGATTTGAGGGTGACCGAATGAATTTATAAGTTATGTTTTAGTCATGAGTATCAAAATGTGGGGGATGAATGATTATTTGCTATGAAAAATAATTAAAAATGTTTAAAAAGCTTAATATTGATTAATTATGTTCAATAAATGATTAGCTACAAAATTAACTTCCAGAAGAATAATGCCCATGCTTGATCTGACCCAGGGCCAACCCAATAGTATGAAAAAAAATATGGGTTTTAGGTAATAAATTTTTAGAAGGTCCCATAATTTTAGGTACATAACTAGCTACCAAAAAAAAAATTAAATCCAATTAAAAATTTTATTGTAATAATTTGGGTCTATAATCTAATTCATAATATTAAAAACTTAGAAATTAAAAAATATTCAAAATTCGACTCATATTTACTCTCACTCACTTTTTTTTTCTCTCCCTCTCCATCTCTGGTAAAAAAATTTTTTTTAAAAAATAATAGTTGAAATTAAACACTCTATCTCCCTCTCTGTGGTAAAAACAAAAGTTAAAATATCTTTTTCGATAACATTAATATCCTTATTTTGTCTCTCTCTCACATAGAAAATTAAAAATAAATTAATTTTTTTTAAAAAATAATACTAAAAAAAAATTATTTAATATTTCTTCTTTAGATCCTAAAATTGACTTCAACCGTCTTTGATCTGACCATTCCCTTGTCCTAATTCTCTTTTGTAGCCCTCCAAATGGACTTTAATTTAATGAGAATTAAATTGTCGGTATTACTTCTTGTCAGATGTCAATCACCCTTTTCTTCTGGAAATTAAAATAGCAGCTAAATGGGACCTAAGGATTTTTTTTATTGTTGTGCACGAGCGTGCATAAATTCTTATCTTTTTTTTTTTTTTTTGGTCATGGGATAACCTCTTATCCACTTTAGAGGCTCGAGCCCCTTCAGTCGATTTTCTGTTTAGTTTAGGTTATCTAGTTGATCTTTTTTCATTTATTAACAATATACGATGTGCGTTGTACGTAATTAATTTTTATATAAAAAATATTAAATATATATTTACCTTAATTAAATATTATTTTTAAATTTATTAAAATTATATTTTTATTATTTGTATTATACTATAGAATTCAAAAAAAATGTCTATTTTCAACCATTAGTTATTTTAACTATAACAAAAAAAAATAAAAATAATTCATTTCAAAATCATTTGATTTGGTTTCAACTTATAATTCATTGAATAATATAAATATATTTATCAATATTTTAATAAATGCTTACTATAATTAAGAATTAATTAAGTCAATAAGGATAAAATATAGACTTAATAACATTTTTTATCTCTAAAGTGTGCATGCTTTGTTAGTTTAGTCCTTAATATATATATATATTTTGTTCATAAAATATTCAATTCTTGTTTAAATAGTCACTAACTAAACTGTACATTAAACTCTTTGACGAAAGTGATCACATGTCATTTATTCAAATACTATTACGTGACCAATACATAATCACTTCTATCAAAAGCTGAATAGACTATTTGAGTATGAATCATTTAAACAATAACTAAATACTTTAAAGACCAAATTGATTAATTAGGATCAAATTGATAAAATATACATCCTTGCAAGACTAAAAATGCTATTAACCCTAAAATATAATATACTACTTTATAATATATATTTTAAAAGAATATTAAAATTCTAAAATTTAAGTTTTTCTTAAAAATACATTATAATTTATTTTTTTATAAGCTCTTAATAAAACATGAAAAAATTACTATGATTGAAGCATTATGTTGATTTAACATAATTTTTTTTTTAAAGTACGTGAACAATTATTTTTTATCTTAAAAATAAAATGGTTGAAATTTTGAATGAAAAAAATACACATATGTAAGTACAATGTTATCTTTACATTTAAAATGAATAATGTTAGATTGATGAAAATTTTTAAGATTTTTTAAACGTTTTATAAAGACTATAATGATATATTATTTTTTGTAAGATCTTGGTATCCCACATCGGTTAGGAAGGAAAAATTGTTGGGTTTATGAGTAAGCCCCTCGCCTTACATGGCATAAGGCCTTTTCTTAGGAGTATTGGGAGGAACAAAACCGTGAGGGTCAGTGAGCCCAAAACGGACAATATTATGTCATGTGGAGGGTGGGGGTGTTATAAATTGATATAAGAGCCGACTTTCGCCTGGATCGAGTGTGGGGCCCTGTCGTGCTCGCGTGTATTGGGCAGGCTGCTGCACGAGGACGTGCAGCCCCTAAGGGGGTGGATTGTGAGATCTCCCTAAGGGGGGTGGATTGTGAGATCTTGGTAACTCATATCGATTAGGGAGGGGAAAGTTGCTGGGTTTATAAGTAAGCCCCTCGCCTTACATGACATAAAACCTTTTCTCAAGGGTACTGGGAGGGACAAAACCGTGAGGGCCAGTGGGCCCAAAGAGGATAATATTATGTCATATGGAGGATGGGGTGTTACAAATTGGTATCATAGTAAACTCTCGCCTGGATCGAATGTGGGGCCCTACAGTGTTCGTGTGTAGTGGGCGGACAGGTAGCTGACAAGCTACTGCATGGGGACGTGCAGCTCTAAAGGGGGTGGATTGTGAGATTTTGATATCCCACATCGGTTAGGGAGGAAAAATTTGCTGGGTTTATGAGTAAGTCCCTCGTCTTACATGTCATAAGACTTTTTCCCAAGGGTACTGGGAGGAACAAAATTGTGAGCGCTAGTGGGCTCGAAGTGGACAATATTATATCATGTGGAGGGTGGAATTGTACAAATTTGTATCAAAGCCGACTCTCACTTGGATTGAGTGTGGGGCCCTGTAGTGTTCGTATGTAGTGGGTGGGTAGGTAGCTGGCGAGCTGCTGCGCGGGGACGTGCAACCCAAAGGGGGATGGATTGTAAGATCTTGATATCGCACATCGATTAGGGAAGGAAAAGTTGTTGAGTTTATGAGTAAGTCCCTCGCCTCACATGTCATAAGACCTTTTTCTAGGGATACTGGGAGGAACAAAACCGTGAGGGCCAGTGAGTCCAAAGCGGACAATATTATGTCATGTGGAGGGTGGGTGTTATATTTTTTAAGGTTAATATAGTCAATTAAAAAGTTTTATATATACTGATATTTATACATGGAGAATAGAGAATTTAAGGATATATTATGGAGTAATTTAATGATTTAAATACATAAGGATATTATAGTAATTTAAATATTTAACTATGAAATGAGAGCGTGTTATTTAAAAATCTTTATAAGGATAAAATAGTAAATCAAATTTTTTATACTAAAGTACTTTTATTAGTAGTATAAATGAAAATAAAATACATATATGTAAGCCTAATGTTTTCTTTATATTTAATGAGGCTTATATTTTTTAAGGACAACGTAGTCAATTAAATTTTTGTATAATTTTTTGATATTTATACATAAAAAATAGAGAATTAAAAGAGATGTTATGAGGGTAATTTAAAGTTTTAAATACATAAGGATATTATTGTAATTTAAATATTTAATTATGAAAAGATAGTGTGGTATTTAAAATTATTTATAAGGATAAAATAGTGAATCAAAAGTTTTTCATTTAAGGTATTTTTATTAGTAGTATAAATATAAAACATTCTTCATAACCTTTTTTATTTGTTAAATTGCTTGTTTACGGGGTCTTTACGGTTACAATAAATCCCTTAAAATGTAAAAGGATAGATCATTTATTAAAAATGAAATTCAATAATGTTGGGAGAAAAGGGAGGCCATTTATCCGAGGCCAAATGTATTGTCTTGAACTAATACCCACCTATAGGTGGATACAAGTACTAGACATGTATATTGAGTGAATTCTCAAAGAAGCGGTGTAGCGTGTTGAAGTTAATGGTGATTGTAAAGAATATTGTTAAGCTCTTGGTATTGAAGTCATGAAAATGCAACTCAGGAAAAAGGGTTGGGGGCGGGCTTGGGAGCAAGATCTTTTGCATTGCAAAGCAGCAAAAAACTAGTTGGACACAGTGCTTATGGAGAGTGGTGGATTAGATTCAAGGGCAATTAAGGCTAATGTGGTTCACACATGAGAAGAAGATTGTTGTGTATTGCATGTATGAAAATCTCACATCGAATATAAAATAAGTTAAAGCATCTTAATATATTGGTGATGGGTTCACCACATATAGGTTTAAGCTTTTAAGTGGATATGAGTTCCAAATATGCATATTCACTCTTGGATCATTAGAGTCTCTAGTCCCCAACAAATACACAAGGAAGGACCAATTTAAAAGAAGGATAATGGTTGGCACATAGGGACATCAATTTAAGTGCTCTCAATGGGTAACTTGGACCCCGTTTGGTAACGTTTAAATTTTTCGTTTTTCGTTTTTATTTTGATATTTAGAGAAAACAAGAAAAAAAAACTCGTTTGGTAACCGTTTTTGTTTTTCGTTTTTGTCATTGTTTGATAAACGAGGGGCGGTTTTCAAAAACAAAAAAAAATCGTTTTTGATTTCCGTTTTTCGTTTTTGAAAAACGAAAAATATAAACGTTACCAAGCGGGGCCTTGGGTTGCAACTTTTTGGGTTGTATTTGAATTGTGTAGCATTATTCTTCTAACACATATTTAGTCAAATCGGCATGACCCCACTGATTTGTTTTTAATCAGAACATCAAGCAAAAATGAATGGGATCCCTATCAATATCCAATTGAAAAATATAGAATTCGAGTTTTTATCCCTTTCTCTCACTCAATAGATCTATGTTACCTTAGTCACTGTTGGCTCGCCCTAAAGATGATAAAGAAGACGAAGACTAAAGCTATCGTTTGCATCTAGAATGGAGAGTGGGTAGAACAAAAGGGAATGAGGTCCTCATAGAGAGAGATTATTGGATATTGCATGTATGAGAATCTCACATCGAATAAAAAATAAGTTAAAGTGTCCCAATATATTGTTGATAGACTTACCATCTCAGAGCCGGCCCAATAGTATATGACTCGAAGCAGGGGCTTTAGGCCCCACCCATAAAGAAGGCCCCCAAATTTCATAAGCCTTAAAATATGATCTATGTAAAAAATTCTGACCATAAAAATAAGCTTTAAAAAATCCTAACCAACTTAAAAATGCTAAAGAGAGTTGGGGCCAAGAGTCCGACCCATTAGCCACACACAATAACATTTGAAATTAAAATAAAAATGTTTAAGTGGAAAAAAATTTACAAGTTCTATTCAAATTAAGTCTATCACTCTCTTTCAAAATGTACAATTAACATTAATTAATCTATTTCATTTTAAACCAACCAAACTTCTATTTCATGAATAACTAACAATTTGTAGATAACAAAATTAATAAAAATGTCGATGACAAAGATAACTCAATGTATTGGTTTTAAGTAAAAAAATTTTGCAATTTTCTATTTAATTTGAAAACGTATTATAAATTTTTTTCAAATGTTTCTCTACTATCGATGGTCTAGATTTGTTTTTAGACTTAAATATTTTAACAAAAAAATTATAAACATGAGAAAACATTCTACTTGAAATACTAAATTATATGAAAATAATAGATTATTTTTCAAATATATTTTTTTTACAGAATATTATTAACATGCTATAATATTTTCTATAAGCTTTTCAAAATTAAAACTATTAAAATTTTCTATAAGATCAAGTATATATAAGAAAGGCTAAGCGAATTAATCGTTCAGTTAATAAAAAATAATGTTAGCACAACTTAATAAAAAATGAAATAACAAATTTTCATCTCAAAAGGGGAAAAAAATAATAATAAAAAAATAAAATTTTTTTTTTAAAAATAAAAGGCCTCATTAATTGGTGGCTTTAGGCCTCCAATTGAATCGAGTTGCCCAGCCCCACCTATAAATTTAAAATTTTAGGTGAGTATGAGTTCTAAATATGTATATTAGACCTTGCATCATTAGATTCTCCGGTCAGACGACATACAACACAAAGAATGACCTATTCGAAAAAAAGATAATGTGTGCTCTCTCAATGGGTAACTCATCTCATTGGCTAGCTGGCTCATAGCCGGTCCACAGTAGTAAAGTACGATTGATTTTGTTGATTGAATGAAAACCGTTTCTTGCTATGTCGGATTTAATATGTTTCTAATGATTCAAATGTACGTGGAAACATCTATTTGTAGAAATAGTTTAAATTCAATATCCTAATATATTTTTTTCTTTATTTTTTTGGTGAATCATTTACTGTGAAATTTACTGGAATCCTTTATGTATACATAGGTCTCTCACTAAACCGTGCTGAATGATTTACTAAAAAGGAAAATAAAAGAAAAGAGTATTGGTGATCTACATTCGAATCTAATCATTGATAAAATATACAATATAAAGGTGACATTACATCACTACTGACACGTGTTGTCACTGTCTAATAATAACCAACATATAGGCAAGTGGACTTCACACACGGGCGAAAACAAGATTTCCTTTTAGAGGGGACAAAACATGAATATAAAATTCAACATCTAATACATAAAATTTCTAAGTTTAAAAAGCAGATATATTAAAATTTAAAGCTAAATTACTATGTAAAGAATAAACTCAATATCTATCTCATCAAAGCATAATTAGTCGTTTTTTTTTTAAATTCCCAAAGATTTCAATTATAGACTAAACTTTTAACAATTTTCTCTCCAAGAATTCAGCCAAAGAGTGCATGAGAAAATCATCTCTTACTTTATTGCAAAATTTAGATCAAACCTTTATCCATTATTTTTAAGAAATTGATTATTTGGAAAAACAAAATTATTCTTTTGGGTTAAGATTTTCCATTTGCATATAATGGTATTTTACTTAGTCATGAATCATGAGTCACTAACTTATCAAAAAAGATTTAGGGGCAATGTATAAATAAAAGAGAAATAAAAAAGAGGTATTATCACACACGCACACACACTAATGCTTGTGCATCAAGGCTCTAATACTTGTGCATTAAGGCTTTGTACATGTAAGACCCCGTGTATTTATTTAAATTAAATACTAGAATATTAAAATCGTTAATTTATTGTGAGGAAGTCTAACTCGAGATAGGAAAAAGAATCATGTAAATTAATGTTGCGCGAGGGATTTGCCTGATTGGGTAAATTGAGATTTTTGAAGTGATTTGTCTAGAAAAAGATATAAAGTGTTTTTTAAAGATTTTAGATGAAAATAACATTAAAATGGGTTTAGAATATCGAAAAACCCTATGAAGGTCATATGGGTCAAAATAGAAGATAGAGGGGCAAAACGACGGTTTTTGGAGAATCGTGTAGCATAGAACACGTGGGACAGATAGATAGCTTTGTTTGGATGCGTGGACTGCGTCCGGACATGTGTCTGACAATCTTGGCAAAAATTTTCTTCCGTTTGGATGCGTAAACTGCATTTGGATGCGCTTCTCAAACTGGACACATACTACATTTGTTTGGATGGGTGAGCTGTGTCCAGACGTGCATGCACGAAACAAACGTGCTTTAGCACGTCGTTTTACCGGATTTTTAACCATTGAGATCTGTTTTGTAGGGTATAATTCACATATTCCAACTCTAGGAGGCTTAGGAAGAGATTGGGTCAAGGATATATTGACGGAATTAGCACCTAGAAAACAAAAAAAAATAAACACACGAGGATCATTTCTTGCTGCAACAAGGTAGGGGTTTTTTTTTCCTTTTCCTAACCATTGAGACTACTAAGGCTATAAATATCTAAATTTTGACTAGTAATCGTATAAGTACAATAGGTTTGTGTTGGATTTGGTTTTTCTTGAAACACATGATGTAATTTTGTCAAAAAAATACCTACATGAGTTAAATTCTTAAACCCCTAGAATTTGAATGTTTGATTTATGATCTCATACATAATTTTCACTACATTCTTGCTCGATTTATGATTGTCAAAATATCATTTGTTGCAATACTTGATCGGATTTAAAAGCACGAGTTAACCTCGTAATTTATTAGTTTGATGAGCTTCAAAGCACCTGATATATATCACCGAGTATGTAGACGTGTTAGTTACCTCGAGAAGTTTCAAGGTTTCCTACCACTTGTAATTGACGTGTTCGGTTTCTTGTGAGGTTCCAAAGTTTCCCATTATTCATTCACATAAAATCGAGACAAAGGGTTAGTGGACGGGTTTGGTTACTTGCGGGATTCTAAAGTTCCTAATTGTCTTGGCAAAATTGGTTAGATATTGATTCTCTAATCGGTTCTCCCTAAAACCCTTAGGGGATTGTTTTGATTTGTTATTATTTGGTGGACTAGAGATATTCGGTATGTATCAGAATTGTTCCACTTCATGCATAAAATATATGAGATTGTTGATAACCACCCGTTTTGCTCAAAAGTTACACATTCATTTTGAACTGTGACTTGACCTAATTTTTATATGATTTCAAAAACCTAGTTTAGGCTTGAGAAAAATTTCTTTACTGAACTAGTTCTTTTACTTAATATTTTTCAGATTTGAGTGCAGAAACCGAAGCAGGTTTAGGCACGGGGTTTGAAGTTGATAATAAGTAAGCAGAACATAGATCCAAAGGTTGCAGCTTGAGGTTAGAGACTAAATTAGTTAATTGCCTATATTTGTTATTCGAGGTCTGTACCAACTTGAAGATTTTGTTATAATTATGGATTATCGTCATTTTTGAGTTTTTAATGTCAAGGATTGAGATTGCATTGGAGAGTTTCTTTTTGTTTGGATGGTTTATAACTCTTATACTGTAATTGATGCATGACATTAAATTTTTATTAGGTGTGATATAGAATGCTCCCACAGGTTGCTCTTGCCATCCGATTGAATGCCCAATTTTGAGCTCAAAGATCCACTACATTTTCAATATGCATGTTTCATTAAACTAAACCTTTCTTTTTCTATCAAAATATTTCCAAACCAATGAGATTTTATTTGATTAGATAGTTTTTTATTAATTAAACTAAACCTTTCGTTTAGTATATTTTGGGGGTTTCACAGTAAAATATAAAAAAAATTTAATTAAAAAAATTAAAAGTCCATTATAAAAAATTGAAACTTGAGCATTTGTTGAATTTTGGTGGAGTTGAAATTAATCTATATGTTTTGTAAAATTTTTGACAAAATTTTTTCTAAAAATAAAACCCCAGAAATCCCTGGACTCGCCATTACAATCATGCCTTAGTCCAAACATTTGACAAACTATCACAAGAAGGACCTGGTAATGTTCATGCACTCACTATAAGATTCTTTGATTATGAAAAGGAATTACAGTTCAACTATTAATTTATTTTACGCCAACATTGATTTTTTACTATTCATTAAGTAGTATCTTCATAATTACAATCCGCTAAAAGGAGAAACTTTAACTCACTAGATGGGTTAATACCCAGTTACTAGGGAAACTATTTTTCAAACAGTTTGTAGCTAATCAATGAGCTGGTTTGTTTGTAGATCTAGGGAGGTAGCTAAACTTTAGTCGAAGACTTTTGGAGATGGCTCTAATATCGTCGATCATAGTAGAAATTTCCCATGGAGGAATCAATTCGGTGGAACTTAGATGAATCAGTTCTATATTATCATTTTCCACAGTTGCTTGCAGCGTTGTAGCCATTAGACATGCCTCACGAATTGCCCTCGCTTCTGATTGCAAACTTGACACTACTGGAATGGATCTTGTCTTAACTTCTATCATTTGTCCTTTGTAATTTCTGATCAGAATTCCCACTGATGCACTATTTTGATTTAATTTGTAGGCAGCATCACAGCTGAATTTGAGTTTATTTTGATCCAGAGGAAACCACACGTGCAGCTTTATTGAGGTCTGAAGAGTTGGTTTTTGGAGAAGGATCTCCTGCTTTTATCTTAATCTGTTCACTGAGACCTCTTATCGCTTTGAAGATAACCGTGTTAGGATTTGACATGATTTTTGGAAGATTGTTTTGTTTCTTGTTTTCCGGATCATCCCTCCCACTGTGGCCACTTTATTCAGCAAAAGAATAGATTTTTTCCCCACATTCTCCATTAGTGTCGACGTCCACTGTCCTGCTATAGCTGAGAATATGTTTTTAGGTCTATACCCAAAATCCATTCCAAACCACACCCTCCTAGTCCAATCACAGCTGAATAGCATATGCTCCACTGATTCCACTTCATGTTCACAAATTTGACACAGAGGGTTTCAAACTCACCCAATTCAATGGCCCATTTGCTGAGACTTTTAGAGATTATGGTTGCTATAAAACTTGCTAGATGGGAGAGTTAGTCATGATAGTGATTGAGTGAGCTTGGAAGTATGGGCACAGCTTTTGCGCTGCAAAAATCAATGCCAAAGCTACTTTCTCTAGTCACGAATACATGACTTCTGCTCCCATCAGGACATGGGTATAGTATACTAGCTTCTGAACGCTTTGTTCTTCTCTTATCAGGGTGAAACAAGTGACTTCATCAAAAACTGCTAAATAAAGGTACATGACCACTCTTTCAACTGGCGTTGATAAAACATACTGCTTGATCTTTTCAAAAGTTACTGCGCATTTTGGCATCCGTTCGAAAACTTTCTTCAACGGTTTAAAGAAAGGTAAACATTTATCACTGGCCCGCGATACAATTCTATTGAGTGTTGCAACATGCCTGATGAGGCACTAAATCTCCTTGACATTTTGAGGTGGGTGCATATCCATCAGAACTTGAATCTTTTCTGGGTTTGCCTCAATTCTCCTTTGAGACACCATAAACTCCAGAAATTTTCCAAAGGATACCTCGAAAGCATATTTCTCGGGGTTCATCTTTATCTTGTACTTCCTTAGGACATGGAAAGCTTCCTGAAACTTGCTCACATTGTCCTTAACTACTTTACATTTCACCAACATATCATCAACATAAACCTCCATTCTTTTCCCAATAAGGTTCTTGAAAATGTGATTGATCAAGTGCTGATAAGTGGCACCAACATTCTTTAGGTTAAAGGGCATGACCTGATAGCAATACAACTTTTGCTCTGTGAGGAATGAGGTCTTCTCCTAGTCGTCTAGGTGCATGCACATCTAATTATACCTTGAGAATGCGTCCATAAATCTGAGAAGCTGGAAATCTACTGTTACATCCACCAAAAGTCAATCCTTGGAAGTGGAAAATAGTATTTCGAGCACGCCTTATTCAAATAAGTAAAATCTATGCAAAGTCTTCATTTTCCGTTGTGTTTCTTTGTAAGCACAATATTGGCTATCCACTTTGGATAGTGGACTTCCCGAACTGACTTTGCTTGTAGGAGTTTTAGCATTTTCTCAGCAATTGCCTTGGCCCTTTGAAGGGCAAAAGCTCTCTTCTTCTGCTTTACTAGATTGACTAAGGAATCTACATTGAGCATGTGGACTATCACATGCGGATCTATGCTTGGCATGTCCTCATGACTTCAGGCAAAGACATCTTCATTCTCTTGCAAGATCTTCTTCAACTTGTCTTTAATATGAGGGGAAAGACTGGAACCCACGTAAGTATTCTAGCCAGGCTTCCTTCCTAAGGTCACCGGGACCAATTGTTCGCCGAGGTGTGCTTTCTCTGATTCTTCCTAATCTCTAGGGTCTATATATCTGACAAGTCTTAGAAACATATGAGGACCTTGCTGATGCAACATAACATTCCCTTGCTACTCCCTAATCTCCTCGGACCTCTCCAACATAACATTCCCTTCCCTGACTTGATAGGAATCGTCGGAGAAGGTGATAAGTTGACGTTACTTCTTTGAGGGCATTAAGAGTTAGTCTCCCCAATATCATGTTATAAGCTGAATGGCAGTCCATTACTACAAAATCCACCATATGTGTTTGTTAGTAGGGAGATTCCCTTAGAGTAACAGGAATTAAAACCATCCCCAATGGATAGACCCTTTATTTAGAGAAACCTACCAAAGGGGGCTTTAGAGGGTAGAGATTTGACTTCCCTATCCTCAATTGATTGAAGGTATGAAGGAAGATGATATTTACAGGTCTGCCACTATCTTCCAGGACTCTTCATTTGTGAATGTGATGGGAGAATTTCTACGAGACATTTTTCCTGGTTGAAAAAGGTTAATTTATTCATTCTCTGCCCTAGCTCTTTGGGCAAAAACTTTCCTCACCGAGCTATTTTCTCCTTTTGAAGCAAATCCTCTAGAAATCATCTTGATTTCCTCCATTGGTTGTGATGCTCTCTAGGCTCTAGAGAGGCTCTTTCTTCTCGACGGTTCATGCAAAACCTTTCGGAAGGTTTTGGCAAGGGTAAAGTCTTTGCGTTCTAGTGTGCAAACTTTCTAGATGGTTTTGTACACTGGAAAAAACCTTCTGGAAGGTTTTCCTTCGACCTTCTGGAAGGTTTTGCTGAAAAACGTTAGACACTTGCAACTCAAGTTTTGCCACTTGAGGGTCCCACCATTGCTTATCCCACACATTTCCTAACATTGTATACATACAAACATGCCTACAAGAACCTATATTCTGACTTTTGAGGTTGGAGGATGAGAAATGAGAAGAAAGAAGAAAGGAGGCATGGTGGGTGCAAGCTAAGCTTGTCCTAGCTTGTCCAAACCATCAACTCACCTCCCATTGATGGGAGATCTCCACACACAGGCTATAGGACCATCATGGACAAAAATTCAAGAGAGTTACATCATTAGAGATCATTATTCAACATTTTAGAGAGAGAAGCTCAAGGAAGAAGACATAGTTTAGAGATAGAAAGTTTGATTTTTTACATTTTCTTACCCATTTCAATTGTAGTAAGCTTTAAGACTTTTGTAACCTTTATTTATTGCACTTTAAAGTCATTTATTTAAAGTGTATTTCAAGTTTAGTTGTGTATCTTTGAATCTACCATGTTTACTTTAACTTTTTCTTATCAAGCTTTCCAAATGGGTATTAAATGCACTTATCTTTGTACTTAACTTTTCTTTGCGTTAATACAAGTTTTAATCCCCATTTCATTACCATGTCTCTTTCTACATTGTATGTCTTTGCATTTAATATGAGTAACTAAGTTTTATGTTGGCTAATCCAATAGAGATTTCCTCTTGGGTATGCTAAATCATCTTTTTTTCATTCTTTCTTGTAGTCTAAGGTTTTTGGTTTGATTAGGTTGAGTGCGGACGTGGTTGTGAGCTCTTGATACACCATAGTATAAGATTTTTGGTTTCACGGGGTATGCTTGATCCTACACCTCTACATTAGTCCCTCACTTCTTACGAATCAATTAAGCACCAAGACACCATTGAAAGAATGTTTTGAGTTGATTTGACATTCCCATTGGAATGACCCTTTCGGATTAATCAACCTTATTTTTATTACATTTTTAGCAAAAAACTCCACTCACCAAAACACAACTACAAGATTTTTACACTTTTTCATTTCTTTTCAAATCACCATTCAAAAATACTTGACCTTTCATTCCCTGAGGAGACGACTATGGAATACTCCATTCCAAGTAAAATGATTAGCAGTTAAAATTAACATATTATTATGCCTTTTTAAGACTAATTATACTTTGATGAAGTTTAAATGATGACATTTCAGGATATAAATTGAGCAAAGGTCCAAAGGCAATAAATATCAAACTTTCATGCAACACTGACATGCCTTGGAGCAAAATTGGAGAAGTTTAGAACAAAGCAAGAACGTTCGAATGTCAACTCACGTTCGAACGTCCCCTTGAATTATTTGAGGAACAGGATGCTGAGACATGACGTGCTGCTGCCAAGAAGGAAAAACACTGAGGTACTTGAGTACCATGTTCGAACGCCAACTCACGTTCGAACATCCCTTGGAATTAATTGAGGACCAGGATGTTGAATGCAAAACGTCAAGTTATGCATGGAGTGTGGAAATGAATTTCCACAGAAGATCAAAGGCCGCTTGAGTGGGAAGGTCAGACCCCACTTGGCGTTCGAACGCTCATCAAGCAAAGGCAGAAGCAACGCTTGAACGCTAGACAAAATTCGAACATTGTCCTCAGACTGGCTGTAGAGTGGTTGACTTTCACTTGGACTTTGACGACCTTGCACTATTCGTTCACACTCCCTTGCTCCCTCCTCTTTGCCTATAAATATTCGCACTGTGGGAGCTTCAAAAGGAGGAGGGGATTGACACTAAACCAATATCTCTTAGCTTGTTATAGAATTAGTCTTAGACTTAGGCTTTTAATTACTTACATAGATGAAGATAAATCATTTGTTGGTTGAGGAGGAAACCCTCCAAAAGTGACTAGTTTTCTTCTAGTTTCAATATTTGTTTCATTCACTTCCATTACTTGAAACTCTTCCACTTTTCTAGAGCTTTGCCAAAGCCGTGAAGGGTGGAACGCGATTCACTTATTTTTCGTTGAAGATCAGCTCCTTGCTTATAGTGTTTTACTTTGTAACTCCTTTACTTGGAGGGATGAGCATCTCTCACTTTTCTAGCTTTACCAAAGCCATAAAGAGTGAGTAGTTTCTTATTCACTCTTTAGTAAGAGGTAATGAACATGTATAAATTATCCAGAAGTTATATTTGTGCATTTTTGATTATGTTTAATGCTTTATATTTCCCTTACTTATTGAATGATTGATTGCATCTAGCAAAGGTAAGGTACTTTGTATAACCATGAGTACTTTCTATAACATAGATAACTCTTGCATATAAAGACTCATCGGTTTAAGACAAGTACCTCGGCTAGATCTTCATGACTACCTTTCAATCTTCACTATTATTGTGCTTCAATTAAAGAATGGAAATGGAATATTAATGCCATTATTTGATGTCTTGTAGAAACACTTGCTTGTTTGTAGACGAGTTAAGTCTCGACACAAAAAATTCTTGTAAACTTCTAGAAAGACATCATAATCATGCTCTTAATTATCACAATCCACCTTTATTTTTCGATTAACTTGCTGTTGACACATGAGTTAATTGAGTTATCAAGCACAAGTATAATAAACCAGATGATTAACTACATGTTCAGACCGTCGAACTAAAGATTGACCTTTTTACATTTGAGTTTATCTTATATTTTGTTTAGGAAAACCTTCTTGGAAAGAATCCTATATTTTGTCTAGAAAATTCCATACACCACACAACTTCAAATCTCAAGGGTTACAATCATTCGGTCTCCACCACTGCTTACCTTGAAACACCAATAGTAGTTCTCTATGGATTCGACTTTGGACTTAAACTGGATTATTACAACAGCTTGACCGCCTGCACTTGGGTGTACACATTTCGGATCAAGACATAAAACACAACATCAAAAGTCTTTCTATGCTTGGAGAGCACTTTTGCACACACACATTTTCATCCACATACACGTTTTCTCTATTTCTAACATCGAACCCAAGGGAGAGTGACACTCACCTACACACATAAGCCATATACACATTCGAGAGTTCATGTTTGGAGATTAGGGTGAACGCAATAAAAAATACTTGATCGCGTTCACCCTAATCTCCAAACACTAACCCGGACTAAGTGTACATGGCTTATGTGTGTAGGTGAGTGTTACTCTCCCTCAGGTTTAATGTTAGAAATGGGAAAAATATGTGTGTGGATGAAAATATGTGTGTGTGTGTGTGTATGCAAAAGTGCTCCCTAAGGAAAGAGAGACTTCCGAGTGTCGTGTTTTACTTAGAATGAGTATTTCAATGTCGTCTCCTCAGGGAAGGAAGGTTGAATCGTAGTGAATGTGATTTTGTAAAAATGAAAAAATGTAAAATCTTGTGAATTTGTGTTTTGGTGAGTGAAGTTTTCGATAAAAATGTAATGAAAATAAGGTTGGCTAATTCGAAGAGGTCATTCTAATGGGAATGTTAAATCAACTCAAAATATCCTTCCAATGGTTTCTAGGGGTTCGATTGATTCGTAGGAAGTGGGGAACTAAAATAGAGGTGTAGGCTCAAGCATACCCCGTGACAAGTCTACGGTGTATCAAGAGCTCACAACCACGTTAGCACTCAATTTAGTCAAACCAAACACTTTATACTACCAAGAAGAATAGAGGAAAGTTGATTTAGCATACCCAAGAACCATAGTAGATTCAAAGATACACAACTAAACTTGAAATACACTTGAAATAAATGACGTTAAAGTGCAATAAATGAAGGTTGCAAGAATCTTACAGCTTATTACAAGTGAAATGGGTAAGAAAATGCAAAAATTCAAACTCTCTCTCTCTAAATTATGTCTTCTTCCTTGAGTTTCTCTCTCTAAAATGTTGAATAATGGTCTCTAATGGTGTAACTAGGGTTACCTGGATCACGGGTCGATTGGGTACGTAGTATGGGTACAGGTGTAGGGTACGTTACTTTTTGCGGTACGTGGTGCGGTGGGGGTAAACTTAGTTGGTACGCTATTTTGGGTTGCGGTTCGTTTTGAACTATTATTTGGATCGTTTTTTATATTACAAAAAATTACATAAATATATACATTATAAAATGCAAATCAAGACCAACAACAACACATCAATTGATAGTCTTGTATAAAAAAGTAATGATTGCATATTTTATTATCAATAAAAGACAACATAAAAATTTAAAGACTTAAAATTTTAAAAATAACGTAATAGAGAGCGATTAAATAGCTTCCTACTTGAAACACAAATCAAAATAACACTCTTAAATATCTAACAAGTCTCAAATAAAAATTACTTAATAATAAGAAAAAATTGGAGCACATGAGTTAATTGTCAACTCTTTTCCCTTTATCTTTCGCAGTGTTCCCCCCTCTTGCAAAACTACTAATTTGAGTCTGATGCAGTTCGGAATGACGGAGTGGTGGCCTGCTAGAACTAGTAGGTGGCTTGTCAATAGAGACGGACATAGAAGCATGTAAGGATGAGATTTCCCGATCTTCATGTGCAGCAATGGTAGAACTATTCGTATTGTCATCCTCCAATCTCACACTATAATCATCTATATATGTGTGCTCCAGATTTATATCTCATTTCTTAAAAGGGCCATCGTTGTAGCTTTCACTGAAATATGATTAAGAAGAATATTTGAATGGATGAATACCAATTTGTCAGCTCTGATAGAATTCAAACTGTTTTTCTTGACATTGTGAATAAATGAATACGTGCTCCAATTTCTTTCAGCTGAAGAACTTGTAATTGGTTGTGATCACACCTTTTATGAATAAAATAATAAGACACATTAATAATGATAATTAACAATAAAAATAATAAGACACATTAATAATGATAATTAACAATAAAAATAAATAACTTGTAATTTAAATTAGTACTATTTTTGCCACTTCTGCTAATTCTGGAGTTTCTGAACCATATGTCGACCACCAATCAATAGCATCCATGGTCACAACATCTGTTTGAGCCGCCGCCATAGCATAAAGACCCTTTCATGAGTGAAAATGTGCATACTATTCTCGCAATTGTTTTGCTTCTTCTACATCTTTTGCTATCTTTTCAAATGCTTGCATGACACCTATGATGACATCTCTATCTTGATTTGAAGTTTTCCTATTTATACCTCTAGGTGCTAGCTTAGTAAGATATTGGGTATTATAAAATCGTGGTGTTAGTGCAAACCCAAGACAATGCAAAGGAATATTCATCTTCTCTCATCTGTCAAACACAATTTTTTCAATTTGGGAAACTTTATCAACGTGTTTTCTACCCCTCATAGTATCTTTTATTTCACCAAACATGTTGTCCATCTTCTCATAAATCTCACCCATTTTTTAACCTTCTCCATCACAAAATTTAATAAGAAAAAATATAGGCTTTGTGATACTTAAGATATTCTCCACATCCTCCCAAAATTCTTCACTAATAACGGTTTCTGTAACCAAAGCAACTAACTTCTTTGTATGTTCATCCTCAGATTTTACCAATTCTTTCCATGACTTGAGAACAATGGTAGTTGCAAGGGACTCTCTACCGTCAACAAGTCGCTTCAATAAAATATAATGCGATGCAAACCTGGTCTTAGCCACTTTTAATAGCTCCAATTTAGATTGAACTCTAAATATAGCCAAAGCATGTGTATGGTTTGAGAAATATTTAACAATAGACTTTTCCCTTCTATAAGTATTTTTGAACCACTCAAATTCCTTTGCAAAGTCTTTAAAAATTAGATTCAGAGTATGAACAACAAAAGGAGACCAAAATATATGTTTGTGTACCTTTTGCACCTCTTTCCCTTCAAGTTTGCAATTTTATTGCTTTACCTGTTTTCTCTATCCCTGAAAAATCCTCAGTATATAAAAACATAGCTCCACGAATATTTGCAGCAATGAATGTAATAAATGGTTGATGCTTCATATTAGTCCACCCATCTGATACAATGGATACCCCATTAGAATACTATGTATCTTTAACTGGAATCAAATCTTTTTCAACACTTCTTTTGCACTCATCCAATAATGTAGTTCTTGTTTTTTCATAGCTGGGAGCCTTGTAACCTTTAGGTCCTCTATTTATAGCTGAAATCATTTATTGAATTGAGGATTTCTCTACACATTGAATGAGATTTCATTAGCACATAATCCCTTCATGACCTTCAAGTCAACCATGTCTCGATCCATTATTTTGAATGCATCTTCAATTGATCCCGTTGTCGGTGAAGGTTGCCGCTTCATCAATGTAGAATTTTTCAGGGATGAAGAAACTCCTATTTTTTTAGCCTTTTGTACTCTTTTTTGCAATTTTGCATATTCAGTCAAATTATTTATCAACGCTTGACACAATTTAATTTATGCTTTTTTCCCAAGTGGGGCACCTAAAAAAGTGGTAATGCATTTAAGTATAGGAACTTGTAAATTTACCACCGCAATGCTTACATGACCAACTCTTTGATCCCCCTAGATTTTTCCTTGAGCTGCACCAATAAGATTGACTTCATTGAGTAGTGGTTTCAATTTTGCATCAACTTGTAATTCATCTTCCTGTGTGCGATTTTTTAGTGGTTGCCTAGTGTTATCTTCTTCCGTTACTTCAATATGTTCGACTTCTTGTTAATCAGTAGAATCATCTAAATTCTGAATATTAATTCTGAATTGTTTTTCAACTTGTGAAGAGTCTTATTCTTCCCTTCTTCTTTTTCCAAAAACTATGTTTTTAGAGAAATATTGAATGAACAATGTGGACAAAAAGAGAGAGAAAAAAGAGAGAGAGAGGCGGTATAGCTTAGGGTAAAAATTAGGAAAATTATATATATATATATATATATATGCTGCCCTAGTTGTGTACACAAGGTGTAGTCCTACAATAAAGCTGCTGCCTTGGGAAGACTTATTAGTATTTTTACTTTTTTATCCAAAGTGTGTGGTAACATGTATTGTTAAATAAAAGGGATTTTTTCGTCTTTACACCAAAAAAAAGATTAGTGTGTCGATTCTTCTAGACAGAAAAGAGAGAGAGAGAGAGAGAGATAAAGAAACCCAAGTCGAAGCAGAGAGAGAAGAAGGAGATCGATTTACAAAGTCAACGAAGTCTTCATCAATCTTCATCTCGATGGGAACCACACTAGTCTTCATCTGCAAGATGTGAAGTCGACAGAGAGAGAGGGAGAGAAGGAGATCGATCGGTCGAGGCAAACGAATGCGATCCATAGCACTTCCAGGTAGGTATTTCATATGTCATCTTCAAATATTATATGTTGAGTTGTTTGTTATTATTAATTTTTTTTTTGAAATTTTGGAAAAAATTTGGGGTAGGATTGAGTTTGGTATATTGATTTGGCGTGGATAATTCCTAGTTAGGGAAAAAAAATTGGGGACGCTGGTTTTGTCGATCCAGGTCACGAACAACCCACGTTTGGGGTCGTGCGACCCAAATCGGAGATCGTAGGGGGTCTTACGTTTTCAGGTAATTATGGGTGTAACTCTCTTGAATTTTCATCCATGAGGCTCCTATAGCCTGTGTGTGCAGGTCTCCCATCAATGGGAGGTGAGTTGATGGCTTGGACAAGCTAGGACAAGCGTAGCTTGCACCCACCATACCTCATTTCTTCTTTCTCCTTATTTCCCATCCTCCAACCTCAAAAGTCTGAAGTTAAGGTCTTGAAGGCATGGTTATATGTAGACAATGTCAGAAGATGTGTGGGAGAAGCAATGGTGGGACCCCCAAGTGGCAGAACTTGAGTTGTAGGTGTTTGGCGTTTTTCAACAAAATCTTCCAGAAGGTTTGCGGTAGAACCAATTCCAGTGTGCAAAACCTTCCAGAAGGTCGCAGCAAAATCATCCAAAAGGTTTTGGCAGGGGCAGAGTCTTTGCCTTCTAGTGTGCAAACCTTCCGGAAGGTCTATGACCAAACCTTCCAGAAGGTTTTCTCCTGATTTGCCTTTTTCTTGATTTCTTCACCTTCTTAGCCTCCTATTAAGCCACCCCCATCTCCAATGACTTTGAGCACTACGATGGGAGCTTAACTCAAGAAATATCTAACTTGTTACCTACAATCACACAACAACTTTAATAATTATTTGATTAATTGCATTTATTCCCATTTTCACCACAAAACAAGTATAAAAGGGTATAAAAGCATACACAATGTGCAATATTTTGTGCTAATTAACGGTTTCTTTCTATAAATCTTCCAAGATAGCCTCTCTAGAACAGGTCCTCAATCTGATCTCGAAAGGTAAAACACTCTTTAGTGTCGTGCCCATGATCATGGCGAAAACGATAGTACTTGTCTCTGTCTTGTTTGTTAGGAGGTGTTTTGAGCTTTCTAGGGCATTTTAGGAGGTTGACATTTTTCACTTTAAAGAGAACATGTTCAATTAGAGCATTTAGGGGAGTGTACACTTGAGCCCTCAGTGCGAGTAAGCGGGGGCCTAATTTGTCCTTGGCTGGGACACAATTAGCTTTCCCCTTCTTCGAAGTATTTGCTTTGTTTGACTATTCTTGTCTCTTTCTCTTCTTTTTAGAGGTAGAGCCTTTCACACTTTTCTTCGCGTTGTTTGCATCTTCTGCATTCATATGACTCTAAGCTTTAGAAGGATCTCTACCATAGTTTTGGGGGATTGTTTGTGTACAAATAAATAGAACCTAGAGGACCTGAGTCTACTTATAAATGCTGTCAAAGCCATCTTGTTTTTGACATCACCTATTTGGAGGGACTCTTCCATAAACCTTGCTACATACTACCTTAGAGTCTTTTCTTTTGTTTGCTTGATATTGAGGAGAGAAGAGGTAGGTTTCTTAGGAGTCATTCCTCCAATGAAATAGGAAAGAAGGATATGCTGAGCTCTAGGAAGGATCTAATAGACCTAGCAAGGAACCTATTGAACTAAAGATGAGTTGTTCCCTTCAACGTGGTAGGGAAAAGCTCTACACATAATAATGGCATCAGAGATGTTGAGCATTAACCTTAGAGATTTATATGTCTCCAAATGATCCAAAAGATCCTTCTTATCATCGAAAGTTTCGATGATTGGCATCTTGAACTTGTCTAGGAGAGGATATTTGGTGACATCCTGAGAGAAGGGTTACTTGAGTCTCTGAACTAGTGTTTCCACTGTTTCTAGAGCTTGATCTTTTATGGTGTTTAACACATCTCCAATTCGATTGTTCACCCCTTGAACTTTTAGTTCAAAGAGTCGTATTCTTCCTTATGTTGTAGAGAATCACTTGCTACACTCATCCATCAAGTTTGGTTCATCACTAGGGTGAACCTTTTTAGCCTAATTTCCTTGTTGATTTTGAGGACCAAGAAGACCTTGCAAAATTTATTGAATTTTCTGGTTTGTTGAGCCATACCACCAATGGCTTGGTTCATCTGATCCACATTCCTTTCGAGGTTGAAAATTCGTTGGGCATCCTAATGCCTATTGAGGCGATGAGGGTTTGGGTCTGGAATTTCAACCCCAACATTTACTTGAGTAGGTTGTTCTCTAGTAGGGTTGGCTTGATTGACATTCATGGCTCTAGTTGACACCATCTATCGGTACAACAAATTGAGAAACAACTTTGGTTGTCAAGCTGCTTCCCATAGACGACGCCAAACTGTTGGAGTAAAAAATGTGTCAAACTATTCTAAAAGTTGTTGAGGTTTACCTAGGTCTAGTTACACGTTTTCCCAAGCTTTGGTTGAGGTTTCTAGTAGGAGTGGTACTTAAAAAGAAAGTCGTAGACCGAATGGTTGCTATGGGGGTCGACCTTCCAATACTTAAGTCAGTATCTGAGAATTTTAAGGTGTAATAGTTAAACTAGGTCTTACCCAATAGGTCCTTTTTATAGTATTTTGATAGGTGTTCTAGAGAAAGTAGACTCTAGGCTCTCATTGTAGTTTGATTTTGCCTGATCTCTTTTCGGTTGAGGAGTCTTGGCTTTTGTGGACTTTATCCTTTGTTGGAATAACTATCAAGAGTCATAGCTGCGCTAGGATTTTTATTTGATCATGCGGATAAGGCTTGTCGAGGTATGATCTTATCCTTATTCCTTGGTTGCCTTATCTTCCTCAAAGTATTAACCGAATTTTTCATTTGAACGAGTCTTTGGCAGATATAGGTCCTAAAAAATTGGGGATAAGCTTTGCTATCCTCCTGGTTTCCTCATTCCACTAGAGCTCATTACTCCTCTACTTTTTCTTTCTCGCAAACAGGTCAGTCAACGACTATATTCCTACAAGTAGTTCCAACTATGACATTTCCCTTAGTTAAGATTAAATTTTCCCATCAATAATTAATATACAGTCATAGTCTGTAATCATTTCCATCCATTATCTCTATCTCAAGTTCAACTCTTTTTGAGTAAATAGATATTTCAAACTTTGATGGTCTGTGTAGATTTGACAAGTCTCATACAAGTAATGCCGGCACAATTTCAAAGCAAAAACAATAACAGCAAGCTCCAAGTCATGGGTAGGATAATTACGTTCATGTTTCTTCAACTGTCTATAGGCATACATAACTACCTTCCCATGCTGTATCAATACACATCTCAATCCTTGGTGTGAAGCATCATTGTGAATAACATAACCACCACTTTCCGATGGTATAGTCAACACTGAAGCTAAAATCAATATAGTCTTCACTTCTTGGAAACTTTTTCACATTTATCATCCCATTTAAATTTCATATATTTTCTTATCAACCGAGTCAACGGCATAACAATGGATGAGAAAACCTTAATGAGTCTACGATAATAGCTTACTAACCATAAGTAACTTCTAATTTTAGAAACATTTACAGGTTGTTCCCATTTAAGCACATCTTCCACTTTTTTTTGGATCCACTTGAATGCCATCTCCAGAAATCACATGCCCAAGAAAAACCACTTTATCCATCCAAAATTCACATTTACTAAATTATACATACAATTGCTTTTTTTTTTTCACAGATTCTATAACACAATTCTTAGATGTTGCTTGTGTTCTTCCTCATTACGAGAACAAATCAAATATCATCTATAACTACAATCACAAAAGAATCCAAGTACGGTTGGAATACTTTATTCATGAGATCCATAAAAGCAACTAGTGCATTTGTCAAACCGAAGGACATAACCAAAAACTCATAATGACCATACTTGGTGTGAAAAGCTGTTTTAGGCACATCACTCACTTTCACTCTCAACTGATGGTATTCAAATCTTAAATCAATTTTAGAGTAAACACTTGCTCCTCGCAATTGGTCAAACAAATCAGGGCAAAAGATACTTGTTTCGAATTGCACTTATTGAGCTATCGATAGTTGATACATAGTCACATTGTTTCATCTTTCTTCTTAACAAGTAATACTAAAGCACCCCAAGGAGGCATGCTAGGTTGAAAAAACCCCCGATTCAACAAATCCTATAACTGCTTTTTTAATTCTTTCAACTTAGCTAGTGCCACTCGATACGGAGCAGTAGATCTAGGTGCAGTCCCAACCTCGTGTTCAATAACAATATTTGGTGGAAAAACTGGTAATTCATACGAAAATACATCCAAAAATTCATAAACTACTGACAAGTCAGATAATTTAACGTCACCTTTGTTGGTATCCCTCACATAAGCCAAATTACCCTGACAACCTTTACAAATCAATTTTTGAGCCTTAATTGTAGAAATTATATAGTTGGGTGTCACCTTCTTATCACCTTGAAATTTCAACTCTAGCTCACCTGGTATTAGGAAACAACTTCCTTCATAAAACAACCTATTGACACTTGATAAGAAGATAACCAATCCATTTCCAATATAACGTCAAAATCTTAAATATCTAAAAGAATCAACTCTCGTGTATTCAAACTTACCACACAACCCTTGTAAATGTTCCTCACATATACTATATCCCCCACTGGTGTAGAGATAGCAAAACAATGAATTAATGGGGGTAGAAGGTTGATCCCACTGCATACTAAATGCGTATGCAACAAATGATTGCGTAGACCCAGGGTTGGTAAGAATACGTGCATTTCTACCAAAAATAGAAATCATACTTGTTATCACATTAGGAGAAGCTTGAGCATCTTGTTGTGTCATAGCAATACTCATCCCTAGGCTCCTGAAGTACTAGTAGATCCTCTCCCACCTTTCTGTGCACTTCTCCGTGAACCTCTACCGCCCTGAGTCACACTACTCACCGATGCTACTCCAACAGACCTATTGGACAATCTCGCATCATATGTCCTATTTGCCCATAACCATAGCACTGTCATTCTCCACTTGTCACTGTCGTCCCACAATCCTAGGCCATATGTCCATCCATTCCACACCTAAAGAAAGTAACACCTGCAGCTTGGCTACTAATTGATCCTTGACCTTACTATCCCGAAGAGAATCCATAAAAACTTTGACCTCGTGACCTAGTCATAGTCTTATCATACCCTGCACCTCTAGCCTGAGGAAATTGTTGCCCATGCTTCTTGGATCCTGATGTTTGACCCACATATTGAAATGCCCTAGCCAATGCACTATCAAACCTTCCTTTATTGAACTGTTCATGTCACCCCGTTGATTCTTGTACATCTCTTTCGACCACCAAAGTTGAATAACTTGCTAATTCAAAAGCTAAAAAATGAGTTCGGATTGGATAGTCCAACCCCCATTGAAAACTTCTTACACCTTGCTTCATCAGTCTATACAAAAGCTGTAGCAAATTGAGATAATGTAGTGAGTTGCTTTTAATTAGACTCCAGCATTGACATCTTCCCCTAAGTTAGTGTCATAAAATCTTGCTCTTGTCCATAGCAATATAACTCTTGAAAATACTTGGCATTGAACTCTCTCACAAATTGATCCAAAGTAATCCCTCACCAGCATCCGGAGCAGTCAATAACCGCTTTATGGTTTCCCACCAGAATCATGCCTCATTTGTCAACATAAAAGTGGCTAAGAAAAATTGTTGTTCACCATTAGCCTCGATTACCTCAAAGATAGCTTCCATCCGTTTCAACTAGACCTCAACCTTTGGAGCATTAATTGTTCCTACAAAAGTTGGAGGGCTCAATTTCATTAAGCTCTCATGTATAGGGACACGTCGTTCTACTTGTGGCATAGGTGGTGCTACTCGTGGTGCTGCTTGTATCTCCGTTTGTAATTTCACAAATCGATTTGTAGTTGTAGCTATTTGGGCCATCATTTCAAATGTTCTTTATACTATATCTTGTTGATTTTGTTTCCTTCCATACCTTCTTGTTGTTATCTTTCACCTCCCTCAGCTATAGCAGAGTCACTGTTTGGTATAACTACAAAAGTTTGGTGTAATTGTTTAGTGTAACCATTTAAATTAAATACATAAACAGAACATACAACTTTTCACAAAATTTTTCAGGTCTCTCCAAAATACCACAGATTGTAAAAAACAAGTTTTAACAATTTGCAATATTTTAGAATAGTTTAAAATACTAAAACATGTATTAGAAATACAATGAGTAATTATACAAATAGGAAATCTATCTTAAGATTGTTGTTTGTGGCATTCAAAATATAGTAAAACTACTTATTGAAATTTATGATTTGAAACATTTAATTTAAAACAAAACAGTAGCAGTCAAGAATGAAACAGTTACAGTAGTATGTATGAAATAGTTACATATACGAACAAAACAGTAACACAATAAATCTGTAATTTAAACAATGGATATACTGACCCGTTTGTAGAAATGAAACTGTTATTGAACTTTAGGTAGATCAAGGTTAGTGTTTGACACTATATCCTTAAGATAAATTTTGCCCCCATGCACGGTGCTTATGAAAATCAAAGTGTCTACCTCTGAGGATATATTGATCTTCAAACGAATAGAAGTAGCACTCCAATCTACTCGCCTAGTGAACTAGAAATTATGTTGTGTACTCTCTAAATGCAGACTTTTTTAATGTCGAACTGTAATGTACTAATGCTTATCTTAATTCCGAAAATGATTGATGCAGAATGATAATGAATTTGAGTTTATATAGATAAATTGGTGATTGTTATCGACAACATTCATGCTAAAAGATACAACCCATAAGGCACACATGCAGTCAAAAGACACTAACATGTAACTGTTTTCTATGAACAAACACTACTCAAAAATTTGGATTGGAAGAAAGACAAAATCTGAATCAATGCAAATTCAAATCCAATGGGTATCGAATTTAAATTCTGGTTCTGAAATTCACGCCAAATTCGTTAAACGAAATTTCTCCAAAAAGATAGGGTTTGATCTTAATCATATCCGCACCTATACTCGAGCTTGGCCCAACCCACCTGGGTCGTGGCGAGGGGAGGTGCACACGTGTGTTGTTGAATTGAAGACATGTAGACGCTCGCTCTGCTGATAAAATTGTGGTATCCCTTGGGGCCCATTGCCATGGAGCAAACTTGGTCTATATATGCCAATTTAGAACTTCTTCCTCAACTAATGTGGAATTTGTGTCAAATCCCACATTGCATAACCTCTATTTTCTCATTCTAAGAGGGTCACTTTGGAAACTATTTTGTCATTCATTTTTTACTCGATTTGAGTAAATGAATATACTATATTATTCTCCTCACGGAGCAGAACACGAACCCATGAAAGTTTACTCGAGACAATGAGTATGTCTCACTTTAATTTAGGCTCAAAGTTGACTAAAAATTAAATTTAAATTAGTAAAATTTACTTTCAGCCCAACAGTTTCTTTATTAGCGCCCCACTCACTACGTGCTTGGAGACTGTTTGGTACATGTATAATAGCTTTGATGGCTCAGGTGTTGTCAATAGTGGTGGTTCTACTATGCCTTCTCATATTTCTGTGTGCCGGCTCCTCGCCCTTTTTGTATCAAGGCTTGGAAAAATGGCTTGCATTTGTCGGACGATCTAAATATGAACCTTCTAAGCGCGAGAACCATTCTAGTTAACCTTAGCATCTCCTTCACTATTTTTGGGGTTTGGAGTTCAATTATGACTTTGGTTTGGTCAGGGTTTGCCTCGATCTCTCTTTTAATAACCTTCTTTTAGACATTTCTTTATTACATTTGTAGTCATTGATTGTAAAAATAATTTAATTCAAATATTTAAATAAAAAAATTATTCATGTCATATTTTTAATAAATAACAAATTTAAAAATAATATCAAAAAATAATTTAGGGTAAACTCAAAGGTGCTCCTTGAACTATGTCCTTTATTTTAAATTGCCCACTTATATTTCAATTGTCCCAACTTGTCCCTTCAACTATATAATTTATTTCTATTGATATGTTCTATTAAAAGTACGGGTGTCAACTCTGGCCTATTAATATGAATTCGGTACGAACGATTATAAAATTGACATGATTATTAAATACGCACAATAAATAGTCTAAACTAATGTTTAATACTTATAACACATTAAATAGAATTTTTTCATGGGTCTTGATATAAATATGATACGAATAACAATAATATGATACGAATAACATGACATGTGGGCCACACGAACATGACAAGTTTGACACTCCTAATTAAAAGAAATAAATTAATGGTTAATATTAACAAAATTTATCTCATTTAATGATACATCTTAATGAAATTTGTCAACATTTATCGATTGTCTTAACAAAAAAACTTATTAAAATAAATTATATAATTCAAAGAATAAATTAAGATAATTAAAAAATAAGTTATAGGTAGCTTACTGGAGCGGTCAGGATGACATGTATCGTGTGGAGAATATTGTTCTCCTTAATCCAATTCTCTGACAGTATTAGGAATTTAATATTTAAATTCAATGCAATATATGCCGGACAAATAGTAATACGCCACGTATACTGTCGCTTTATAACGTACGCTCTCGCTTTTAAAAATTCACCAAAGACAGAAGAAACCAAACAGGCAGACACTCCTCTCTCTCTCTCTCTCCTGGGATTTCTTCAGTCTTCGATTTTCTATCACTTCGACGATCTGCAGGTTAGAATTCAACTGTTATCTCTTTGGTTTTGTGAATAGATGCATGCATGTATGCTTATGTGGGGGATGGATCGGTGGTTTTAGTTTGGTACAGGCGTGGTTAGGGTTTTCAATTTTTTGATAATAACAACGATTTTGGAACTAGGGTGTTTTTATGTGTGCATATAGATGGTTAAACCTATGGTTCTGAATTTCAATGAATCTGTCTCGATTTTTGATTCTTTTGTCCTTGAAATGTTTGGTATTTTGTTTGTGGAGTTGGAGTGATATGGTAATCTGTTTGTTTTTCCTGCAAATTTTTTACTGGGAATATCCATATTTGACGGGGAAATTGTCTTGAGGGTTCCATTAGTGGCTCACGTTCCGTCATCAAGCTAAGTGTGGTTAATGTTAATTTTTTGTCTGCTTAGGCCTTTTATGGGTACTATTTAGCACATAATGATTATTCTTTTGGGACTGCATAATTTCACACGGGTACAGACCCATCCGCACACAATAGTCTAGAGTTGTGAAATGTGCGCCTAGGCACTTGCCTAGGCCTGAGGCAAGGCGCGGCGAGGCGCACCTGAAGTACCCCCAAAGCAACACGACTTCACTAAGGTGCATGAAGCGTGGCTG
>CM042187.1:18806672-18910547 GCA_023539305.1 Ilex asprella
CCTCCGTAGTGATATATTCTTGGCAGTTGATATATGAATTTTGACTAGAAGATTTGATATGCCTCATATTAGATTGGAACTCTAAATATAGACATCTAGTTCTAATCATAGACTCTACGAACTTTTTTTATACAGTCTCATCTAACTGCACGTATAATTATCTTTTTGGGTCATTGAGCTGTGTCTTTTTTCTTATTAACTAGCTTTCTGTCTCCCTTTCTCTTCAATTTTTATTTATTATTTTTTTGTGAAACTAGCCCCTAATTTATTGAAGTCAATCTGATGTTTTGAAAAGTAAATGTTTTTTTTGGTTCAATTGGCCTCTAATATTTGAAGTTACCTTGATTCTAAGAAATATACCTCTTTGGCTCTGTTTTGGCGCCCTTCTCTATTCTCTTATTCTTATTTCTGACTTTGTTTAAGAATCTTTTTAAAGTTTTTTAATAAAATATGATATTGAAATTTGTTAAGGATACTAAATAATTAATAGCTTAGTATTATTTTGCATATTGTTGATTTTTTAACGTAATATGTTGAATTTGATGCTGAAAGTTGATTAATCTTGCTTGGAATATTATTGTAATTCGTTCAATGTTTTACATTAGTTTAAATGATTATATCTGTTGTATTTACCTTGTATTTGTTTAATTTTACAAAATGTTGTTGATATCTTTGTCGAGATGAGCTGTATATATTGTATTTGCCTTTTTCTGTTTTTGAAATTTGTTGCATTCAGTTGTATTTGAAGTATGATTTATAATTTTCACACATAATCTACAGGATAAGCTCAATTCGATAAAACCCATGCCCTGGCTTACCCCTCAAGCATATGCTCCAAGAGACCTTGCCGGCTTAATTTGACTTTCCCCTTAAATCACAGTGGCCTTAGACCACAATTTTCATGGGTACCTTAAAGAGGAGACTAGAACAACCATTAAGAGCCAGCATTGCATATATTACATCTCTTGAGTTTTGGTTCTAGTTTTTGTCTTTCATCCTTGGTTTTAGCTGTGGTCATGGTACCAGGTTCAAGTATTATAATATTTAGTTTGTACTTATAATGTTGATGGTTGGGTATTCCTGCCTTTTTCTTTCTGAAATTTCTTATTCATTTTCCAAATTCGGCAGTGTTAGTCCTTGCCTGCCCAATATCCTATGTAGAATCCAGATTTGCTTGATGGACCTAAATTTAAGGTGTACATGTTACTAATAGGTATGCAATGAGCTCTAATTAGGAGATAGGACCTACTTAATAATTTGACTGTCCAGCAACAGGTTGAATTATCCTACCTTATTGAATTATCCTACTTATGAGTTTGGTCCTTGTTAGTAGGTGATACTTGAAAGGATAGATTGCATATTAGTTTGAGCTTTAGTCATATTTGTGTAAGCCAACATAGTTTTGGGGTTCCAACAAGTTGTCACTAAAAAGTCAGCTTGGTAGAAGGGAAATATGTTGGTCATGAAAAAGACGGGTTCATAGTTACCTAAATTCATTAAATCCTCGACGACCCATGATTTAGATACATCGATCACAAATACGGTGAATTCGCAATCCAGATAATAATATTCCTAAATTGATTTGCTTTGAAACATGTAGTACAAATATAAAATTTATATTAATGGACTATGTGCATATAGACTTGTAATTGTATATTAATATAAGAAAAATAGTAAGTGACTTAGTGTTTATGGATGTTATATGGTATATAATGTTGTATAATACGGAAAAACGATATAGATGAGTGTTACAAAATAAATTGCAACTTAAAACACTGTACTAGCTAAGCCTAACTTCACTGTACTACGTACCCAAGAAAGTATTGTACTGTGTATTCATACCAAGTACCAAAGCGTCTCATGATCCAGGTAAACATTGGACGAACTTTCAAATGGTTCAAAGTTTTAGTATTGGCCTTCGATTCGGATCGAGTGTCATGAGTCATCTCTGTGTTGAGCTGATTCCACTAAGTTGTAATCGAGTCAACGTTGATTCGATAGATCCATTGGATTTGGGTAACGACGAACGTGTATCGTTATCTGATCGAAGGTAGCCGAGTTGGATATTGTTCGGTTAAGTCGTATTGGGCTCGGCCTACTTTGAACCTTGGGATGAATAGATGTAACTGATGATGAATTCATTTTTTTCTTACCACTCTCTCTCTTAGTGTCCTCTATAATAGCTGATGAATCACAGAGTAAATTAGTGTGGTTTGGCTGATGGATTTATCATCCCACAATGTGTAAGCCAAGTTCAATAAACCAAGCCCTTGCTCCAAACTCTTTACTTCAACTATAATAATCTAAAGGAATGATTGCTTTTTGAGCCTACAAAAATCGTGGGTGAAATCTACACTATCAATTAAGAGAGAGGGGTTTTTGTATCCTTATCGTAAAATATCTATATTACCCCTTAACCACTAATAACCATCCATAACTTCTTATCTTTGTCGGTCTTTTAACATTCTTACATCTCTCTATATCTTACTTTTTTATAATTACGCACATGGACGTCGTGTGGAAGCGCCCCTAGTGTTGATTATGCTTGGGTAGGCATTTGTTCCCATTTGCCTTTCGATTCCACTTTTGTACTGATATAGGCGTTATAAAATGTTCGAGGACCATGTTACTTTTGACAGAGGATAGATTTGGAGATACTTTTTCTTCTGTTTGTGTAGTTTGGAAACGCTTTGCGGCAATTTTCCTTTCCATTTAGTGTTGTAGATTTTCAAGTGAATTTGGTGCAGGAGAGGTGAAAAAATGGAGCATGATGAGACTGGATGCCAATCCCCTCCTGAAGGCCCAATTTTGTGCGTCAACAACTGTGGCTTCTTTGGAAGTGCGGCAAACATGAATATGTGCTCAAAGTGTTACAAAGACACGATATTGAAACAAGAGCAGGCTAAACTTGTTGCATCATCCATTGAGAATATCGTTAATGGATCATCTACTAGCAATGAAAAAGAACTTGCTGTTGCTGTAACTGTGGATGTGCAAGTTGATTCAGTGGAAGCAAATGTCATCTCTTTGCCGCCATCTCATGCTTCAAGTTCTGGGGAGACTGGTGATGCAAAGGCGAAGGAGGAACCTAGCCGGTGCAGCACTTGTAAGAAACGGGTTGGCTTAACTGGGTTTAAATGTCGCTGTGGTAACTTTTTCTGTGGGTCACATCGATACTCAGACAAACATGACTGCCCCTTTGATTACCGCAACGCTGCTCGTGATGCTATTGCCAAGGCCAATCCTGTCGTCAAGGCAGAAAAGCTTGATAAAATCTAGGGAGGATGGGGAAATGTTTTATGTGCTGAAAGCTTCTAGTTTGTCCAAGGGTCCTGCATATCATATCAGATGTCCTGTGATATCAATATATTTCTTGGGAAGCACGACAGGACATCTCTGCAGGTCAAATAATCCTATATTGCTTGTGATTGTTGAGATTTGTTTGTTGGCTTCAATGCTTAAGCCTTTATATGTGCTGGTTTGGACATCATTATGATGAACTTTGTATTGTGTCATTCTGGTTCATATGACATTTGTCTCAGTTTTATTATGCACATGTTTATGTTCAATTTCGTGATGATATCGAAAACATCATGGACATTGTTGTGAATAGCGTTTTGAGTTATGGTTCATCTCCATTTGTACACATCAATCGCGCGTGAAGTAACTCTTTTTCTTACTTTTTACTGGAATGTTAATTACTCAAATTCTTTGATCATTATATTTTTGCTGTTGTCTCTCAGGTTTTTACTTGTGTTTTGCCTAGAATTAGTTTCACTTGGCACCATAGTATTTCCCCTTGCTTAAAATCAACCAGTGGTAGTGTTTATTTTTTGTGCTCTGTTTCTGTAGGTTTTTAGCTATAACCTTGTGTTACTGGTGGCTGATTTGCTGCTGCGTCTGCGGGGTGCAGTTGTCCTCGTTGTGTTTTAGCGACTGAAGACTTCATTCACATTTTAGAATGGTAGTTAGTTTTTTTTCAGCACGACATCCTTTGTGACTTCTTTTTAGATGAGTTAAAAAATCATCAGTAGGTATTTCATGCAGTGTTTGTATAATGGGTCAATCTGTTCCATGAATTCTACTTATCTATGAACAATGGACAGTTGTTTCGTCATGATAACATAGTAGCTGTCCTTGATTCTTCTTATTCCTAGACCACCTTTGGTCTTAGGTTTACGAACATCCTCCCATTCCACTTTAGCTCCAGTGAATTCTTCTGGTTAAAAAGTTAAAATATGAAAACTTAGTTTTATTGTGATTAAAAAAATTACAATGTAAGCGGTAAGATAAACCTTTGAATATAAACAATATAGACTATTTTTATCCATATAATAAAATAAAATAAAATATAAATTGCAATTACGACTTGTATTGTTTTATCTAATAGTTTATGTTACGATTTATATTTTCATTTTTTAATCATAGAAAATCTATCTATTTTAATTTTAATTTTAATTTTTTAGTTACAATAAACATATCTATTAATGTTTTGACCATAGTGAAACTATGTATATATATTTTACTTTTATCCATTATTGCATATTGAACGGGTAACTGGGAGCTTTGTATTTAGGGAGTAGATATTGGGTGCCACGATGACACCATGTCATTAATGTTACTAATTAATTATAAAACAACAAATAGAATTGGTGAATCCCCGTATTCTGGCATGACAGTTATTAGATTAGGTGGTTATTGGTAATTATTATAACATCAGAGCCTAGTAAGTCCATTTGATATTTTATCACTAGTTAGTTACATCACATGACATTAATGATGTGATGTCACCGTTACATTTAATATTTTCTTGTCTTAAGGATATGCTACACTCCATGTAAATGGCTAATAATGCCCAACTTTAATCGTTAAGGTTATGTTAATCTCAACTATTGACTTTGAATTAAATATTTTATAATATTTGATGGTGCAAGAAAACAGTGAGTGAAAGAGTTTTTTGTACTGGGTGATAATGTGTCAGTCGCTTGTGAAATCAACCACAAAGTAAAGAAAATGGACAAGAGTATGAGTGGTTCACAAAGCTTTATAGCGAGGCTAGTCCATTGTTAATGGAGTCTCTTGTTTCAGTGTTTGTTGTATTGCTTGAGGAGGAAGACGAGAGTAATTACAAAGAGTTGTAGTAGATCCCCTTTCTGTAGGGGGTGTCTCTACTTTTGCTATTCCAAAAAATGTGTCAGTCCTAAAAAAATTTAGCAAAAATAAAATGCAGTCCCTCAGGGGGTGTCTCTACTTCGACTATTCCAAAAAAGTGCAAAAGTTCTCGAGATTTGCCAGGTCTAACTTGTTGTTCGATCTCTATGCGCAATCATGTTGATGTCAATCGAGCTCAAGCCATTAAGGAGGAATATGGCTTTCCTGATGATGTAGAAATCCATATTCTCAATACGGATGACCATTGTAACATTCCTCATCCAGGGATGGTTTACTTCTTTGAGGCGGCCTTTAAATTGGGGTTGAGGTTTCCCATGCACCCATTTGTTCGAGAAGCCTTGATTCACTATAACGTTTGCCCTACTAGGATATACCCAATTGATTGGGGTCTCCTAGTGGGTTTGCTTGTGCGTTGGCGAGAGAGCGACATAGAGCCCCCCCCCCCCAACCATTACTGAACTCACCCACCTTTTCCAACTGAAGTCTTCTCCATTCCATAGTTTTATGTATTTTGTCAAGAGGGTTAAAACAAAAATCTTGGTGTTTGGCCTGCCTATTTCTTACAAACAGTGGGAGAAAAAATTTGGGAGTTTGGGAGTGTGCTGACCTATGAGTCCCTCGTCTTTGGGACGTTCCTACCAATGCTAGTAAGTTTTGTGTCTGTTTTTAAACTCTTATTTGGCAAGATCCTTCGTCTGACCTTTGCTTGACTATTTATGTAGGGTACCAGCTAGATATTTCCACTATAAAGGAAACCCCTATTGGTAAACAACCTAAGCTCAATCTTCCTACTTGTTTCTTCTTTCTTACATTTTTGTCCCTTCTTTAGGTCTACAAACAATGCTGACATGGTCCCTGACAAAGACCTAGTATTGAAGGCCCTGACTAATAGGAAAAGAAAAAGGCCGTTGAAGATGTCCGACCTTCCTTCCTCCAAGAGGTCACAAGCTGCTGAACCTTTTACTTTAGGGGAAGCTTCAATCACTACGTTGGCCGTTGCCCCTAACGAATGGACAAGATCCTATTGAGGTGTCCCATTCTAAGGGGGTGCTTAGATCCCAATGTAAGGTCTTCACCTGTCCTAGGTGGGACCTTTCATTTGCCTTAGAAAGCTTCAGGTCCTACTGTCTAGGCCTCAGCTTCCTCGAACCCTTCTATGCTAGTGATTATGGGTGACCAACAGACGACTGGGGGTAGCTCTTACCAACAAGCTCGATTCGGTATCAGTCCTGCATTCTTGGTTTGCCTTGCCTTCTTGTGCATGCCTTTTGTCCATAATTCCAGAAGAGGATCTCTACGGAATGGGAATCCCACTTTTAGAAGATTGCGAACACCCTTTACTACTTGGCTGAGGTAAGACCTATTCTATCTTCAAATTCCTCCTCATGGATTTCTTAGCATATGGGTTTCCCTTGCTGATTAGTGCTTTCTTTCTATTCACAGTCAGTCACCTATGTCAAGTCTATGCACCTATATGGTCACGACTTGATCAAGCAGAGCATTGATAATACTCGGGAGCTCACCAATTGTAATCATAAGCTAGGAGTTCTCCATTAGAAACTGGAGAGTCTCAAATCTTCTAGAGTTCCTTGAAGAAGATCCTAGCCTCTAGGGGCTTGGGGGTTTCTACTCTGGTTGTGGTGGTGGAAGTGGCCAAGTTTAGGAAGGCCAAGGTAGAGGAGGAAGTGGCAAGACTAAAGGCCGACCTCGACGATGCTTCTAAGGCAAGGTCTGAGTTGGGAGAGGCCTCGAAAAAGTTGGAGATGTCTCTAAGGGCCAAGGATAAAGAGATTAAGAAGCTCAAAGTAGAGGCCGCCACCAAAGTTATTAAGGGCTTTGAGAACTTCTAGAAGCAAGCCTAGAAAATGTTCTCAGAGCTCGAGTTTGACTCCATTGATCTGGTCTTCCTAGAGGAATGTCAGAGAGGAATGTTGAGGATGCCATTGATCAATAGGAGAGTCAGTAGGAACTTAGGTGATGAGCTTTCCTTTCTTTTGTTAAACATTTGTAACTTTTTCAAGAATTAAGTGTCCTTTTTTTTGTGTAATGTGGACTGATTCCTAGTTGCCCTTTCTCAATGAAGAATTTATCCTTTTATATCTGTTGTGTGTTCTCTGAAATGTGAAGTCAGGATGTCAAGGCCAGGTCGACCAGAATATCAAGTTACTGATTGTTGATCTGATCCCTTATGCTTCTAGGAAGTAGAGAAGATGTCAGAGTGTGGGTCATATGCCCCCGACACCTTTGGAATGAGAATTCCTTGTAAAGTTGTGCTATGTTGGCTTGATAAATTTGAAGAGCTGAAAAACCCTTGTTCTTCCAGCAAACTTGTGAGCTAGGATGCTGGATGCCATGTTCGGCTGAGAAGCTTGTATAACTGAGGAACCTTAGATGGTTGAGATGACCTAGGAGCTCAACACAATTGAACTGTTCCTTTGTTGGTACTGAAAGGACATTTTTGTGATGGTTATGCCTTGTTTGCGTGGTTGCACCGGCGTGGAGTATGGCGTGCGTTTAGATTTGTGAGTCATTTCAATCCCAAAAAGCCATGTGTCTGGGGTTTCTGATGCATTTATTGCATGTTTGTCGCATTAAATGTCCCCCAAAGAGGTGAACCGCCAAAATGAAAAATCATTTAAATCCTCTCTCTTGTGATTCTACATATTTTTTTTGTTCTTCCAATCGATTTCATTTGAGAGAAATCTTTGTGTTTTGAGGGTTCTTATAGGAGACAAACCCTCTGTAACCTTCATTTTCCTTCTTCAAGCTTCCTTAGGTACGTTCCTTTGTCACCCCCAACTCCTTTTTATTTTCTTACCTTTGTTGGCATCGGCTCAGGTGTACCATCACCTAAGACCGAATTCTTCAGAAGACTAGCCTTGCGTGGTCTAGAGGACCTAAGTTAGGTTGCCTCGATGGAGCCTAGTGATGTTTTTGAGGGTTGGCTGACAGTCATTAGGGAACGCTTTAGGTTTCATATTGGGGTATCTGTTCATGTCCATACCTAGGACATTCCCTACAACTTTTATCTATATTGGAGGATTTGTTTGTTCGATTCTGCATTTGAAGTTGGTCTTAGGTTTCCTCTGTCTTCGTTCATCAGGACTATTCTTCCTTTTTTAAACTTGTGCCCCTCTAGGGTCTCAGTGGAGGGGTGGGGTCTTTTATGGGTCCCCTCCTCTTCTGGAGTCTAAATGACTTAGGATCTTCCTCTAGCATTCCTGAATTTCTTCATCTCTTTTGCTTAGTCACCGCTTTTTATCTTGGTTTCTATTACTTCACTAGGAGAGCTGGGGTGCAAGAACTGATCTTTGACCTTCCTTCCCCTTCTAAGGATTGGGAGTATGAATTCTTCTTCATCTTAGGGGACCCTTGGGAGTTCAAGGGAGAGGCGGTCGAGGCTCTTTGAGTTCCTTGGCGTTGGGAAATTCCCATGAACATGAGTGAGTAGTGCTACTCTAGACTTCCATGTCTAAAAAACTCTTTTATCTATTGTTATCAAACTAACCTTCATTGTCTGGTGTCATAGGGGAGGGAAGTAGATTTTCGCCAACCGATTTTACCAGGATTTTCAATGCTATGGATGGTGGTCCGAAGTTCTTAAGGAACCTGGTTACTGCTAAGAACCTTGCTGTGTTCTGGCTAGGTCCTCTTCCCATTGTGAGGGAGCTTCTTCTAGTGTTCAGTTTTCTTCCTTGCAGTCTACTTGGTGTAACATTTTTATACTAAATGGGCTTCCATTCTTCATGGTTGTAGGGTCTTCAAGGATGGCCTCTGATAATGAGATTGTGATGAAGACCTTGGCTGATCGAAAAAAGGATAAGGAGGTGAGCACTTCTACGCCCGAAGTGGCTTAGGGTGCCGGCCACGAGACTTGGACCAAGGTCGAGGTAATGCTATGACCTCTGATGTTGCTTCTTGCTCAGATGGGGCTTGAAGAATTTGTAGCTACTAGTGCCCAAGGGGGTGTTGAAAGGAACCCCTCTGAAGAGGCTGGGGTTGCTCCCCAAGTCGCACCTAGTTTGGAAATAGCAACTTTTACTCCGACTTCTGAGCTCGCGAGTCTCCTTCATAATCCACTGCTGGCTTGCTGCCAACTATTAAACCTTATCCCCAAAGTCAATTTTAAGCAATCTTTTTAGCTCCGCTATGGTGACAACGCAACTCAGGTGTTTTACTCATTGGTGGTGGTAATCTTTTAAGCTTCGTTGTTTGAAACTATCGCTCTTGGAATTCCAAAATGACATACAATCGACTTCTAGATGAAGCTTTTCATCTTCTGCTCGTAATCATTGCAAGAGGCTCGGCCTCAGCCCATTTGGTGAAATAATCAATAGTTATAATTGCAAACTTGCATTATCCCACACCGATTGGAAAATTTCGACGATATCTATCCTCCATTGTTGAAAAGGCCATAGGCTTAGAACTAGGGTGAGTTCCTTTGGTGGGCACCTAGGGATGTTCAAATTTAGCTGACATGCCTTGAGTTTTTTAATAAGGTCAGCAACATCTTTCATCATAGTGGACCAGTAGTACCCATGCCTCAGAGCCTTGTACACTAATGTCCGAGCTCCTATTTGGTTGCCACCGATTTCTTCGTGAACTTCTATGAGCACATAGTTAGCTTCTTCCAAGATAACGTACTTGACCAAAGGTTGACAGAATCCTCTTTTGTAAAGCTTTCCTTGAAAAATGAGGAATCCCCTACTCCTGAGCATTGCGACTTCCTTTAGAGAACTTGTAAATAAGGCGAAATTCCATAACATCGTCATTCTCATAGTGGGAAATGCTCAGCTCTGCCAGGAACTCCATGGGGAACTTGCTGCTTAGCCATCCTGAGGAGCCATGGCCAATTTAGCCAGCAAATCCTCTTTAACATTCTTGACTCTAGCGACTTGCTTGATTTTTGTGGGACGAAATTACTCAACTGCTCATTCACTACTTTCGAGTACGCAACCATTTTCTCTTCTTTGGTGCCGTATTCGGATCCGATTGCCTGACCAGTAGCTTGGAGTAATTATAGATAATGATCTACTGAACTTCCATGGATAAGGCTAGTCTGAGTCCAACCACCAGTGCTTCGTATTTTTGCTTTACTGTTTGAAGTTGGGAATTCAAACCTCAACATCTGATGTGGGAGAAAATTAATTACTATGATGGGAAAGCTCCAACAACGCTTCACCTTTTAAAATATTACCATTTGCAAGATAGTAGAGCTCTAGCATCACTGAGAAGACTTGGAGCAAGCCTAATCCTAATAATCAATTTTCCCTTATATAGAAAACACGTGAAATAGTTCTTATGGATCACGTTATCTACAATTCAAAAGTTAAAAGGTCCCTAGGATGAGGTCAACAACATGCCTGCAGGGGATAAATAGTTAAAAGGCGGATATACCTAATTTCAAATGGTCCTCGCCTTTATCAAGCCTATCTAGGATTCAAAAGAGTTCCCATGAGGAGGAGTCCTTCCCGTCATTCAAAGATAAACTCCAACCAAAACGAGAATCTTACAAAGATAAGGGAAGTGAGACTCCTCAAAGGAAAGTAGACTTAACCTCCTGAAACAAATGAAGGAGCCTAGAGTCCACTCCTCACCCACTATTCATCTAAAACAATATAAAAGGAAGTCTGGGAAGACCAAAGGTACACAAGAACTTTCCTACCAAATACATTGAGATCCCTTCCAACAAACACTAACTTAAGCATTAGAGGGTCGACCCTCAAAGCTTCTCCTCAGTCTTTGACTTCTATTTCAGGTGTTCCAGTTTGCAGGATCCTCTTTTAAAGTCCCAAAAAGCTAAATCTACACTCTAGTAACCTACTCAAATCAATTAGAAGGGCGAAAAATATCAAGGAGACCAACTTATCTACTTGCATAGAGATTAGACATATTTCTGCAGGTACAATGTGTATTCTAGATCTATGCCTCCCTGCGAGGTTAGGATCAACCCAGCTCCACTGCCCTGCCCATTGGAAGCTCCATCAACACGTAACTTCTAGATTTACACATTTGGCATGAAACATTCTTTCGTTGGGGGAGGGGGTTGTTCCAATCTGTGTTCAGGTGTGAAATCATCCAAGAAGTGGACGAGGACATGTCTTTTAATTGTTGTTCTGGGCTTGAACTTGATATCAAAATTTCCTAGTTAGGTTGCTCGACCTGAGGACTCTAGCTCGTGGAGGACTTGCTTTATCGGCTGGTCTGTTGGCATCTCGATAGTGTGAGCTTGGAAATAAGACCTCAGCCTCCTTGTTGCCATTACAAGTGTCAATACCAACTTCTCTATCTTTGGGTAATGCTCTTCTGCCCATCTTAAGGATTTTCCACAAAAGTACACAGGCTTTTGGGCCTTTTCTTCCACTTTGATGAGAGCTGTAGTGACTGAGAAGTTAGATACAAGTAGATATAAGGTGAGGACCTCCCTTTCCTTTAGGCTGACTAGAATCGATGGCGAGCTGAAATAGGCTTTCAAGCATTGGAAATCCATTTCACAGTGTTCGTTCCATTGGAATGCTAACTTCAACACCTTAACAAAAGGTTGGCATTTGTCACTTCCTTGGGAAACGAACCTTTTGAGAGTGACAATCCTTTAAGTCAGCTGCTAAACTTCATTTGTTCTCAAAGGGAACCTCATTTTAAGGAAAAGCTTAATCTTTTTAGGGTTTGGTTCAATTCCCATATGATTGACAATGAAATCCAAGTATTTCTTAGCTGACACTCCAAAAACACATTTAATTGGGTTTAGCTTGATCTCGTACTTCTTTAGGATTTGAAAAGATTCCTCTAGGTGGCAGATATGAAGCCTGACTTAATAAATTTCACTAACATGTCCTCGTTATATACTTCCATCATTGTGCCAAGCTGATCAGTGAACTTTATGTTCACCAATTGTTGTTGATGGGGGAAGATTTCATCTTAACTAAGGAAAAAGTCCTAGTTAGCACTACCTTTAGAAATGCAATCGTTGACTAACCTATTAGAGAGAAAGGAAAGCTGGAGAAATAATGAACTTAGATAATTAGCTTTCCGCAACCTAGTTGGATGAGGAAACCAGAAGGATGGCACAACTTGTCCCCAATTTTCAAATAGGAAACTTTTCTACCTAAGACTTGTTCAAATGGCAGAATTCGTTTAAATACTGTGAAGAAGATAAGACAGTCAAGGGATAATGATAAGATCCCACCATTGGCAAGCCTTATCAGCATGCTTAAACAAACTCTTATTACAGTTAGGACTTTGGATGGTTATCCCAACAAAGGATAAAGTCCACAGAGCCAAGACTTATAAACCAAAAGGAGATCAAACAAATTCAAACCATCAGGAGAACCTAGAGTCCACTCTCCTAAGAACACCTATCAAAATACTATAAAAAGGGACCTTCAAGGAAAGACCCAGGTAAGCACACTGATCCCAGTTCAATTACTGCACCTTAATTTCCCAAATATTGACTTGAGCATCAGAGGGTCGACCCCTAGATCATCCCTCTGATCTTCAATTTTCTTTTTAGGTACCACAACTTCAAAAAATCTCACCTAGAGGACGGGAAAAGGTGTAGATAGGCCCAAATTAGCTGCAAACAACTTTTAGAATAGTTGGACTCATTTTTTGCTCCAACAGTTTAGCGTTGTTTGTGGAAAATGGATTGACCACCAAAGTTGTTTCTCAATTTTGTTGTATACCGGTGGATGGAGTGAACCAGAGCCATGAATTCCAATCACGACAACCCTACATGAGAACAACCTACCCAAGAAAATGTTGGGGTTGAAATCCTAGACCCAGACCCTTCTCGCCTCAACAAGCGTTAGGAGGCCCAACAAATTTTTAACCTTAAAAAGAATGTGGATCAAATGAACGCAACCATTAGAGGCATGGCTCAACAAATCTAGCAATTTCAACAAATTTTGCAAGGTCTTGTTGGTCTTCAAAATCGACAAGGAAATCAGGATCTTCGCTCTGAAAAAGTTCACCCCTGCCATGAACCAAACTTAGTGGATGAGTGTAGTAAAAAAGATTTTCTACAATATCAGGAAGAAGATGCCTATTTGAGCCACAAGTTCAAGGAGGTGAACTTTTGGATCATTTGAAAATATACAAATCTCTCATGTTATTGCACAACGTCCCCGATGTCATTATGTACAGAGCTTTCCCTACCACATTGAAGGGGACAACTCATCTCTGGTTCAATAGACTCCCTGTCGGGTCTATTGGATCCTTCTTAGAGCTTAACAAATCCTTCATTTCCCATTTTATTGGAGGAATGACTTCTAGAAATCTTGCCACTTCTATCCTCAATATCAAATAGATGAAATAAGAGACTCTCAAGTAGTATGTAGTAATGTTTATGAAAGAGTCCCTCCAGATAGGTGATGTCGATGACAAGATGGCTTTGACAACTTTCATAAATGGACTCAGGTCCTCTAGATTCTACTTATATGTTTACAAACATTCCCCCAAAACTATGGCGAGGCTCCTGGTGATATTACCCCAAGAAGGACTGTTTTCTACTTCCAAGGATTGACCTCTTGGTGATGCAACAGTTGATTTCCAGCTTCTCAGATTTATGGACATTTTCTCATGGTATAATCAGATCTACATGCACCTAGAAAACCAAGAGATGACCTCATTCATCATAGATCAAGGACTGTATTGCTATCAGGTCATGCCTTTTGACCTAAAAAATGCTGGTGCCACTTATTAGTATTTGGTCAATCACATTTTCAAGAAACTTATTTGGAAAATCATGGATGTTTATGTTGATGACAAGTTGGTAAAAAGCCAAGCAGTCGAGGACCATGTAAGCAAGTTGCATGAAGCTTTCCAGGTCCTAAGGAAGTACAAGATGAAGTTGAACCCCACAAAATGTGCTTTCAGGGTATCCTGTGAATTTTTTTTTGGAATTCATGGTGTCTCAAAGAGGAATTGAGGAAAATCTAGAAAAGATCCAAACTCTGTTAAATATGCACCCACCTTGAAATGTCAGGGAGATATAGTGCCTCATTGGACGTATTGCAGCACTTAATATGTTTGTATCGTGGGATGGTGATAAATGTTTACCTTTATTTAAGACGTTGAAGAAAGCTTTTGAATAGACACCAGAATATGCGACAATTTTTGAAAAGTTAAAGCAGTATTTGGGGTACCTCTATTATTGACGGTACAAGTTGAAAGAGAGGTTTTGTACGATTATCTTGTAGTTTCATATAGAGCCACCAATTTTTCCTTGATAAGCGAAGACCAAAGAGTTCAGAAGCCAGAATAGCCAAGAATAGCCATCAAGGGCCAAACATTGATAGACTTTATTGTTGAAAGTACCTCGTCTGAAGAATTCCAGTTGTCAAACAACTTGAGACAAAATATTTGGATCCTCTTCACTGGTGGTTCATCTAATATCGATGGACGAGGGACATGAGTAATCTTGGTTTCCCTGGATCAACTTAGGACAAAATGTGCCTTGAGATTCGGGTTTTGAGCTTCAAATAATAAGGCAGAATATGAAGTTTTGGTCGCTGGATTGAGGTTAGCATTCTCACATAGAGTTAACAACCTCTTGGTAAAGGTATATTCCCAGCTAGTTGTTAAATAGATCAAAGGAGTACGTGACCAAAGATAACAGGATAACTACATACGTAGCCAAGGTTGCCAAGTGTATATCCCATTTAAAAGCCTTCAACATCGAGCAGATTACCATAGTTGAAGATACTCTTGCTGATTCTTTAGCTTGCTTGGCTTCATCATTCCCCAAAGAGCTCCCAAGTGTAATCCTTGTAGAGCTCCTTCTTAAACCTAACATCGACGAGGTCAAAGTAGAGGTCAATGTCCCCCAGCAAGAGAAGGGGTGGACCTTTCCTATCGTTCAGTATTTAACAAATGGAGTAATTCCCATGCAGAATATTGAGCCACAGAAGCTTTGCCGAAAAGCTTCAAGGTACGCTATTATAGGTGGAGTATTATGTAAAATAAGTTTTTTCACTTCTTACTTATGTTGTTTGGAGAAAGAGGAAGCTCAAAAAGTTCTTAGAGATATTCATAAAGGAGAATGTGGGAACCATCTAGGGGGGAGTTTTGGCCTACAAAGCACTCTGCCAAGGATATTATAGGCCAACCATGTAGAAGGATTCCATGCAGTTTATGAAAACTTGTGATAGTTGTCAGAGGTTTTCCAATGTGTTAAAGAAACCTCCACATGAGCTTTCTCCTATGACAAGTCCTTAGTCGTTTGCCTAATGGGGCATTGACATAGTCAGACCTCTACCAGTCAAAAAGGGGCAGAACCGATTTGTAGTTGTGGCGATTGATTAATTCACCAAATGAGCCAAGGTAGAACCCTTGGCCACTATCATAAATAACAGACTTTGAGATTTATTTTGGAAATGAATACTTTTTCAATTTGGGGTACGTTATATTTTGATGTCTGGTAATGGAAAATAGTTTGACAATGATCCATTCATAGAATTCTAATATGAATATGGAGTTCGCAATCGTTATTCCTCCCCAAGCCACCCGTAAGCTAATGGCCAAGCAAAGGTGACCATTAGAACACACATGCAAGGAATGAAAACCTGCCTAAAGGATTCAAAAGGGTTATGAGTAGAGGAACTACTTCAAATCCTATGGTCGTATTGCACGACAATCAAAATACTAAAAAAGGAAACACCATTCTGCCTGGCCTATGGACCAGCGACACTAACCTTGATCTCCTGGAAGAAAAAGGAAACAATTTCAAATGAACTGGCAGCTTACCAGGCCCAAACACCCAGCTACTACAATAGAAAGGTCAAGATCCGCGAGTTTGCCCCAACAGACTTGGTCCTAAAAAAGGTAACCCAAGCCTCCTAGGATCTTAAGCATGGAAAGCTGGGTCCGAACTAGGAAGGGCCCTATCAAGTTTCTCTGATGAGAAGGCCTAAAACTTATGAGCTGCAGACATTGAATAGAACTGAAATGGGTGAAGACAACGCAAAAATCTAAGCTTTTTATCTCTAGAACTTTATCTTCTTCATTGAGAACTTATCTCTCTAAAAACTATTCCTAAGATTAGGTAGCATTCTTCTTCTAAAAAACTTGTGTGAATGCTGAATATATGGTGTAGAGGTGATGCATTTTCGTCCATAAGGCTCCCCATAGCCTGTGTGCAGGCCTCCCATCAATGAGAGTTGAGTTGATTGACTTTGGATAGGCTAGGACAAGCCTAGCCTGTACCCACCGTGCCTCCATCCTTATCTCTCATTTTCATAAATGTAATGGCCTCCAAAGTCCACCCCTAGGTGTAGGGAGGCATGTATGTGTGTAAGGGATGTCAAGGAGAAATGGGAGAATCAATGGTGAGAACCCTAAGCAAGTGGAGCCTGAGTTGTAGGCGTTCTGGCACTTCTGGAAAAACCTACCGGTAGGTCGTGGGAAACCTACTTGTAGGTTTTTGTCCACTAGGCAAAACCTACCGGTAGGTTTTGTTTCCTTCTACTGATAGGTCGTAAATGAGATGCCAGCTCAGAATCAGTTTTCTAAATTTCTCATAAATTTTGATCCAACCATTGGATTGAGCTGAAATTTGGATACAATATAGAGAACATCTAGATCTACAACTTTCATGTTTTAAATAGTTTCATATTCAAAGTGTATCATGGTCAAAAAAATGGGAAAAACAGAGGTACCAATACCAAATGGTGCGAGTACCGGTACCAAAATTAAGTAGGCTTAGATATCGGTGTCTGTGATACTAAATACCACTACCTACTTTACTTCTTTCACTTTAAAGCCTCCCAATCCTCATGTAATATGTCCATCTCTTCACCACTCATTCACACTTAGTTGCAGGGTTCAAAAATTCATCATTTATGCTATAATTACCTGCAACATCAAAAGTTCAATATTATTCATAACATCGACTAACTTTAAGTAATTAAATGCAAAGTTAAGTTAAAATGCATGTAATGAGGCCATTAAATATGAAATATTATGCGCTCATCACTTGACCACTTCTTTATTGACAGCTCGTTATTTCTCTGGGGTGAAACTTTGCCTCTTTTGCTTCATTGGCTTACTGAGAATGGAGTTGGAATGGTCAGAGAGGTCAGAGGATAGCAAGGGAATGTTACACTACCAAGATGAAATAAAAAGAAGTTGACGTTGTACAGTTAGACGACCTCGACATGAGGGATAAAATTGACAGCAGGCCTACGTCATTAAAGGAGTTGGAACTCATGCAAGTAGACGAAGAGCTTGGACATGTGGTCTTTGTCGGCTCCAAAATGGTGAATATGATAAAATAAAAGCTCGTCACCTTTCTAAAAAGCAATGCAAATGTTTTCTCCTAGAAACATGAGGATATGACAGAAATAGATCAAAAGGTGATACTCCACAGGTTGAGTGTGGACCCTATTGGAATTTCATTACTAGATGGTAAGCGGAGGGAATGGCCTTGATGACATTCAAAGATTGCCTTCCCAAGATTAAATTGTAGGGAGAAAGAGCATCAAAAACTAAAGATTTGACCGTGGTGGTAGTTTGACAAGGGGGTTCTCCAAGCGTTAAAACCAGCTAAATAGAGCCAAGTGGGTATACCTTCTCCTCTAAGAATCCCACTAAATGCATTTTGGTTGGTAGCAGCTGTTCTCTGTCGATGCTGAGTTGGTCAAATGCTCTTGAGAAGATAATATAGGTAGAGCTACCGTTGTTCAATGGAACCCAATAAACGTTTTTATTGGTGATAATAACTTTAACAACCAAAGGGTTGTCATGGAGAAGTTGACATCCCTCCGAGTCAGCGTCCGAAAAAGTTACCTCCATTTCACGGTGTGGGGCCTTTTGGACATCTTGCACTTAGAAAGAGCTAGCTATATTTTGGAAGTCCGACTGTGCGGATCGTAGTCGATCTTAAACATATCTTCTCCTTTTGGGAGATCGGTCTTGGTCCTTCTTAGGACTGTATTATTTCCTCTTCTTGTCCTTCTGTTGACTTGGTGTAGCTAAAGAGCCATGCCTTGCAAGAAAGACCTCTTCGCCGTTGATGTACTTCTCTACTTTGGCTAATACCTCAGCCATGCTAGCATGAGGGTTCTTGGAGACTAAAAACAAGAATTCTGAAAATTGGAGACTAATAACTGTAGTTAAGGCTACCTTATCGTCTAGGCCATCAACTTAGAGGAACTCATGATTGAATTGTTACACATAACTTCTGACCAACTCGTCTAGTTTCTACTTAATGCTAAAGAGATATGAGATTGGCTTGAGGTGGGACCTTGCATCGATGAAATGAGACATAAATTGTAGGGACAATTCCTTGAAAAAGGAGATTGATGATGGAGGTAATTGGTTGTACCAGGATAATGTAGAGCCTTTGAGCATGATGACAAGTCTTGCACCGAACTGGATCCTGTTATCCATGTAGTTTCATTTGATTTTTGAAGGTGTTAAAGTGATCGAACAAGTCTTAAGTTCCGCAGAATGCTTTACCATGAGGCATTTTGTACTTTGTATGAAGGGGGAGTGTTGGATCTTTGGGGTGAAGGGGAGGCTCTGTTTATTGGATCAAAGCCTCCATCGGCATTGGGGCTTAGTTCTTCACAATTTTTTTCATGTTTCCGAGCACATTTTGGACTTCCTTATTCTTTACTCACAGTACTGGTTCCAGGGATTCTATTGGGGGTTAAGGTTGAGGATTTTGCATTCTATCCACTCTAGTTCTACTGTGAGCTTCATTTTCATTGCCGTCTTGAGGTTGTTGGTGATGAACATTTTCATCTGAGGAGGAAGAGGTGGATTCTGAGGAGGTTGAGGTTACTGGGTAGTGAGCAGAGCGATGATTTGTTTATTTTGCCTAAGAATGTGTAACACGGTTTCTTGGTAAGTCTATGGTTCCCTTGCCGAAGGTGGGTCTATAGCGGGAGCCAGAGGAGGAGAATTCCCTAGTTGGTTTTTTTGGGATTTGACTCATGCTTCTTGCCAAGACCATCAATTGAATAGAGAAAGAGTTTCCCATAGACGACGCTAAACTGATGGTGCAAGAAAATGGTGAGTGAAAGGGTTTCGTGTACTGGGCAATAATATGTGTGAGTCACTTGTGAAATCAACCACAGAGTAAAGAAAATTGACAAGAGTATGAGTAGTTCACCAAGTTTAATAGGTAGGCTAGTCTACTCTCAATGGAGTTTCTTGCTCTAGTGTTTGTCATATTGCTTGAGGAGGTAGAAGAGGGTAATTACGTAGAGCTGGAATCGATCCCCTTTTCATAGGAAATGGTTTTATATTTATACAAGAATCATTGAGGAATATTTGGCTGTTAGAGGTAATCATATCTACAGGACATGTGTGCTTCTAGCAGGGGCGACCCAAGGTAAATCGAGGCCTAGGCGAAAAATTCACATGGGACTCTATTAATATTTAGCCTATTATTATATATTATTTGTAATTATCATAATTTAAGTTTTTATTTAAAAATTTTATTTTTTATTATTTTAAATACAAAATGTTGATCAAGTTCTTATATTTAAATTTTGACTATATATTTCTCCATAGATAATATAGTTAATTCATTCAATCTTAATTGATCATAAATAAGATATTATCAATTAAGTTTTGAACAAGCAATCTAATGGGGCCTCTATTTAGACTTAACCAAGTATAGAGTAATTTTGAGGAAGAAAAATTAGATATTGATTTGGATTCCTAATATTTTGGCCTAAAAAATTTGATAATATCTAAAATACAAAATAAAAATTAGGCCTACGATATTAAAGGGTAAATTTTTGGTGGCCCTCTGAAAGTTGGGTTTAACTAAATAGAAAGTAATTTTTGACCTAACAAAATTAAATATTAATTTGAACTCTTAAAATTTGGATCATATCTAAAATACAAAAAATATATATATGGATGTATATATATATGCCTACTCTACTAAAAGGGTAAATTTTTGGGGTCTGTAAAATTTGAGCTTAATCACGTTGAGAGTAATTTTGGATCTAATGAAATTAGATATTGATTTGAAGTCTTAAAATTTGGGTCCTAAAAATTTAGATTATATCTAAAATACCAAAAAAAAAAAAAAAGACCTATTATACTAATTTTTTTTTGGGGGGGGGGGCCCTCTAAAATTTGGGGCTTAGGCAAGCACCTTAGTTGCCTATGCCTAGGGCGAACACTGACTTCTGGAAGTAGTGAGGTGGCATACTTGAGATGGTAGCTTGCTATCCAGGACATGGTTGCTTTGTCCAGCTATTCCTCTTCTCATGGTAGTTAGATCCAAGTTGGCTTCATGGATGTCGAGCTGCTCTGGTATCACTTGGTGATCTGAAATGGGTTAATTGGCGCTGGATGGTCCAAGTCGGGTCCATGTGGCTGAGGTCCATGATGATGGGCCATAGTGAAATGGTCTCAAGCATATTTTATGGTGTCATCAATATTAATTGAAAAAATGATAAAATAATTATTATTTACTTAGTATATTATTATTAGATGAAGAACATAAATAGGGTAAATTGTACCAATAGTTCCTAAGGTTTATCACTCATTTCACTTTAGTCCTTAAAATTTCAATTCTTTCAATTTCATATCTGAAGTTTAAACATTGAATCAATGTGGTCCTTGACACTTACTTTCATTAAAAAAAAGAGAGACGAAAACTACCATGTGCATGTCACGTATAGTTCTTTTAAGGACATTTTTGGTATTTTACAGGCAAAACAGAGGGAAAAATTGAAAAACAAAAAATTGGCTGCCCCTCTCCCTATTCTCTCAGAAATTAGAAGCCTCGTCCCAACAGTATATCACCACCCTTCTCCGCCTTTTGTAACTGCCCAAGCCAACCGACGACTGCCACCCCCTCCACCATCCAAAATCTATTCTCCACAATCTCTATCGCAAGCCAACTCGATCATCTAGTAACAATCACTTATGTCTCCTGTTACCTCTATACCCACCACCACCAACACCCCCCACCCACCCAAAACCTATCATTGCTACCTCCACCATAAAAAAATGAAGACAAAATCTTGATGACTCACCAATTTCAGAGAACGAATCAAAGATTATTTGTGTGTGCATGTGGGGGTTTGTGTTTTTGTTTGTGGTTTTGTGTTGCTTGTGTGCTAGAGTTTGAGTAATGGAAGATGTGATGAGTTCAAGGGAGACAGATGCAAGAATTGGGGAGAATGAGAGAGACACATAGAGGGAGGGGCTTTTGGGTTTGAGAACATTAACGAGCAAAGGTAAATTGGAGAGAGAAAGAGAAAGGGTGAGAGAGAGACACAGAGAAAGAAACAGAGACAAAGCCACAAACTTGTTTGATAAAATGCCTAAAAGACAGATTGGAATCAAGGAACAAAATCCATGTGGTATGGTTTTGTGTTATGTGTGCTTTTGTATGAATGCTATGGTTTGAGAGAGGGATGTTGTGTTTGGTTTGAGAGGGAGAGACGCATAAATTGGAGAGAGAAAGTGACACAAACATAGGGATTTACGGGTTTGAGGGAGAGGGTAAAGCATAAACGAGAGAGAGAGAGAGAGAGAGAGAGAGAGAGAGAGAGAGAGAAGAATTTGTAGTTTGAGGGTAAGGGCAAGCAAAGGCGAACTTTTCCAGGGGGCGGGGAGAGGCAGAGACCTACACAGACAGTGAAGAAAAAAATGAAGCGAGAGAAAGAAAATAATGAGGTGTGAGAAGAAGGGAAAAAAAAAGACACAAAAAGAAGATAGATGTTTAGATTCATGTTTAATGTATATAAAAAAGGAATAAAGGTGTTTAGATGTCTGAATTACTATAAAATATCAAGAATGCACTTAAAGAGATGCACGTGATGTGCATATGATAATTTCTGTCTTTTTTTTTAACAGCAATTAGTGCTAAGGATCACATTGACTCAATATTTAAATTTTGAGAATAAAATTGATGAAATAAAAATTTTAAACGCCAAAGTGTAATAAATCGTAAACTTTAGGGACCATAATTTACCCATAGAAATATGGTAAGGAAAAGTGACGAACATGAGAAACACCTCTCATTTTCTGTGTCTAGTAAGGGACAGCTCAGGCCTGATCTAAAGCTCCATTTCCCCATGTACACCAAAGGCATAATAAATAAGTCATAAGGGTAATATTGTCCAAACAAAACAACAAAACGACTGATCCGCGTTGCATTGAAGCTCAGATTCTATCACCATTACCGACCTCTCAACCACTTGAACCCAAAACTTCTCTCTCTGCACTCTCTCTCCTCCCAAACTCAAACAATTCCTCTCTCAAACCCTCCAAAAAAGTCCTTACATATTTTTATTTTGTTGCTGTTTGTTCACATACTTTCTCCCTCCTAACCGCAACGCTGAACAGAAATGGCTCAGAAGAGAGAGAAAGAAGAAACAGAGCTCAAGGTACCGGAAACCCCGACCCTATGCACTACTCAAATATCGAAACCTCAGCCAAAGCTCTCCGGCACCGAGGATTCGGCATCTAGTTCTGCAAGGTTGGATACGAAGCTCTCCGGCCCCGTTGACCTGAGATCCAGATCAGCGAAATCGCCGGAGAGATCGGATCTGTCTCAACTTTCACGGTCAGAGGAGTTAAAGGTTGACGGCGAGGTTTGGTTGAAAAAGCCTGTGGGGAATCGGTGTTCTGGGTGTCGGAGGAAGGTGGGTTTGACGGGGTTTCGGTGCCGGTGCGGAGAACTGTTTTGTTCGGAGCACCGGTACTCCGATCGACATGATTGTAGCTTTGATTATAAAGGAGTTGGACGAGAGGCGATTGCTCGTGAAAATCCGGTGATTAGGCCTGCAAAGATTCTCAAGGTGTGAGAGAAATGAAAGGGGGAGAGAGATTGAAGATCCAGTTCGTGTTGGGTTCCAAGGTCCAGAGAGAGAGAGAGAGAGAGAGTGTGTGTGTGTGTGGTGGTTTCTTATAATTTTCATGAATGTTTGAGGGTATTAGTGTCACTTTAATTAATCAATAGTGATGGTGGAAGGATTATATCATTATATTTTCTTTACCAATTATTTATCTAAAGTTAGAACATGGTTATTAGCATATTAAAAAGGAAAAATGATACTTTAATCCCCTTAATTATAAATTTAATTATACTTTATTTTTTTGAATTTTAAATTTTTTATATTATTGCCTCAACTACTTGAATTATTTCATATTACTTGCAAACGTTTGTCTATTTTTTGACGAAAATTGTCAACATATTGGGCAAAGTGACAAAAAAATAACATACATGGAGTCAAAACGAAATAAATTTTCATCAAACTTATAATAGGCGCTAACAATTGGGACGGTGTGATAATGTGATAAATATGATATTCATAGAAATAATTTTAAAAAAATGATAATAGTTGAGGGGTCAAAATGTAACCAATAAAAGGGACTTGTCTGACATGGGACTTTTCATGCATCAGATTTGTTCTCATGAAAGTAATCTTAATAGTCACACTACCTCTTGGATGCCTAGGGGTTGTAATGAGATTGTCACTTTGTTTAGCTAAACTTGTGTTCGGTTGTAATGAAATTTGTCTATGGAGGGATGATTTCTCATTATTTGTTTTGTTGATTTTAAAAAAATTGTTGATTGTGGATTAGTTTGTTCTGAAGTAAAGAGAAGATGTCTAACTTATCCCTACGTTTCAGAAAATAAAAAAAATTGATTACTAAGATTAGCAAGAGGAAAAGATTTCGTTAAATTGGTTTGCATAAGAGCGTTGTTATGCAACCCCTTTTTTAAATAAAACAATTGTTTTTTCTTTGCTTATGGTGCACATAATGTTCTTTCTTGGAAGAGTTGATTTTTCATTAAAATATTGTTATACCGTTCATACATGTAGAAAATGTAAGCAAACAGGGACAATCTAATGTTCGGCGGCTACACATTTGCCACAACCACTGGTTGTCCGTCTCCAGTGCCTGGGGGGCAATTTCCATCTTGTGGTTGGGGTAGGTCTAGCAATGCTGGATGTTCTTATAAATCAATGATACTATTATAACAAGTACATAAGTCTGAATTAGGTCTAGAATTTAGATTCTTAACAGGGTGACTCAAGACAATTTAAGTTTTAAATTGGTATTTCAAAATAATTTTTTTTTTGCTTTAGTATTAAATTTTTTTATTAAAAATTAAATTTTCTTACTTTTTGAGCTACAAAAGTAATAATTAAGTTTTTATATTTATGTTTTATTACCATATATTTTTTTTAATCGATAATATCCCTAATCAAGTTAATCTTTCTTGTGACATAATTGATCTTAAATAAGATTTTATTAATTTTAATTTTAAATTTTTTTCGCATATACAACTGCTACAGGAATTGTTAATATTTTATAAGCAATGTATGCGTTTAAAAAAGAATATAAATTTTTTACATAATTTAGTGCCGCAATTCGAATTTTTTTTTTTCCATTTGTTAAATTTCTTTTCAAACATTTAGTTTTGAAAATAAATCTAAACCATCAATGTCAAAAAATAATTCTTGCTTTAAGAAACATTTGAGATCCAAACATTATTGTTTTAAACTATCGCCAATTAGTGAATTTAATTTTTCTAAGTAAAGTAAAAAATCAAAACTATTTTCGTACTTTTAAAATTATTCAATTCTACTCTTTAGTGAATACATACATTGATCAATTATATAAGTAAAATAATTAATTTTAAAAGATTGTTCAACAAATTGTATTACCTCATTATCAATATTTTTATCAAATTGTTTCTTTTTACGAACTCTATATTTTTCACGAAATATAAATTTTATACGCATTTCACGTGCAATCTCTTTACATCAAATCATAGCAATTGTAAATTTACTTTCTTTATATTTTTCAAAAAATAAATGAGACCTTTTAATCGATCTATAACAATATCAATATGTACGTCTTTTCATTATAAATATTTACTAAGTTGATGGAAAATAAAATATCATACTAGCTATCATGCCCAACAAAAACTCAAATTAAATGATTAATTTCACTTCTTGTTTTAGAATCTTCACTAATTTTTGCTAATTACACCAATTCATATTTTATTCTTGGATCTTGAAATCTTATTGCTTCAACACTTTCAACATGGCTTTTCAACGCGTTTGTAACAATGACTTAAGAGTTAAATCTCGAACATTATCTTGTAAATTTTTTTATCATTTTGTGGAAAGAGAAAAATATGAATATATATGTCGTACTACTTTAAAAAATGATATAACCTTGGGACAAGAATTAATTAGCTTGTAAAGTACTAGGTGTAAATTATGACAACCAATTGTGTGTAAAATGCTCTAGGATTTATATTGAGAAGTTTTTTTTTGTACACCTTAATGTTTTATTTTCATATTAGATTTATTATCATATCCTTGTCCTCGTACATCATTAATATTTAATTCAAGACAACTTATTACATCTATAAGTCTATCAAATAGTTTTTTTTCCAGTCATATCATCTACTTTAATAAAATTCAAAAATATTATTTTATTTCTATTGGATTTGTCGTAATATTTACACAATGTAATATGAGAAACATTTGTTCTTGATGACTAGCATTCGGAGCATGATTGAATAATATTTTACTTCTTTCACTTTTTAAATATTATTATTTCTTACTTCAATTTCTAATAAATTTATCAATTCATTTTGTATGTTATGTCCAAGATAATGGTTATAAATTCTATCTTGTTGAATACGACGAATGTATTCTTACATTATCGGATCAAATCCCATAACTATTTCAATTAGACTTAAAAAATTGTCATTATTTTCTTGATATATGTGTTCATTTTTCACCAAAACTAAATTATTTTTACTAATATTTTTTACTACTGAAATAATTTTTACTAATACATTTTGTCAGTATTCTTTCTCTCTTTGAGTTTATTCTTGGATAGTTTTATAAATTGTTTTATTTGGTTTCAATTTTGTTTCTAATTCAATTGGAGTATTCATACTATTGATATGCACATTAGTTATTTCATGACTTTGAAGCTTAACACAAAGATTTCTCTAATATTTTGTTCATTCATTAGCTAGTTTACTTGTACAATGATTCATATTGAACAACTTACAACAAAAATAAAATTTTTTATCCAAATCTTTTGAGTATAATAGGCATCTTCTATCAAGTATTTCTCTATTTATTAATTTGCGAATATAATGTATAGTAGAAACATGTCTAGAGAGCTCATCTTAAGGGATATCTAAATCATTATATCTAATTGGACAATTTGTTATTAATAAATTTGTTAATTTTATATCATTATTTTTCTATTGACTTGGATCATAAATTTTTATATGACTAAGATCTTTTAAAATTTTTTTATTTATTAGTGTATCGAGAGAGATAGATAGAGAGAGAATGAATGGCTAGCAAGGATTTGACTTTTTAAGTTTTATTTTATCTTGATGTAACTTTTGAGTTATGATTTTCTTTTAACATTAGTTTTTTTTTTTGGGAAAATTGAGTGTAAGTACCTTTTCCAAGACTTATTTGAGAGAAAGTTCACAGTTTAAATTTTTTACACTATTAATTTCTCTTATACATAAATTTCTTGTTATTAAATACACAACTCAGTTTACTTTTTTCAGTATTACTTAATTACCCTTCTTTAAATAATGCATAATTGATTGACAATTTATTTTTTAAAAATATGTAAAGATTTAGTTTGATTTTATCATTCATTTGAATTTTGAACATTTATTCTTTGTCTCCCTCTCTCATTTTCTCTCATCATTACTCTCTCATACTCTCTCCCCGAGAAAATATTCATTACAATGGTGATACCACGTGACAATGTGATGTAGTATCACTAACTAATAATATTAAGACAAATAAGTAAATGAATCCTAACAAATTTTATAACTAACTTGCCATGTAAGCAAATAACTCCCCACTCCTCCTCCATGTAAGCATAAGTGGAGTTCACCTTGTGTAAAACTTGGAAAAATTTGAAATTTTTTTGAAAAAAAGACAAAACGATAATTTACCACTATAATGCGGAATTAAAATACGTATTCTCTAGAGCTCGTATGATACAACAGACTTTTTCGTTGGATTTGTTTCGTAAAATCTAGTTACACAGACTAATTTCATCGAATTCTGAGATAGTCAAATTCTGAGATAGCAAGAAGGGCTAGACGATGCCTCGGGTGTAAGACCCGACTATTGGTTTATTCACTTCCGTCGGTGCAAGTCAAAAAAATTGAATTCGGTGTACGGAGCCGAATGTGCAATTCTAAAATTCATTGCCCAACAAAGACACAATATTTTGTTTTATAAATATATTATTGGATGCGCAACATCCAACAATGCTTGATTTTATAAACATATGAATTTTATTTCAAACAAGTATTGGATGTGCTTCATCAATGATGAAGGTTTTACAAACATGCATTACATTGTTTTGTGGGAGCCGGTGAGGTCTCGGGTTAAAGTGCATGAGTCAGTGTCATCTCATATCATGGCATGACATGGTAGAATTTCAATCTTGAATCACATATTCATGTTTGAAATGGATAAATGTTGTTGTTTGTTTCATGTGACCATTTCATATGCATCTAGGTAGGGAGGAGCCTCTGTAGGAGATACTCTATTAAGCGTAGCTCACCTTATACAGGAAAACATTTCAGGCATGAGGCGTACACCGGTGGACGGCTTTTATTCGGACCATCCAGGGTGAAGAAAAGCCGATATGTGACTTTGTAAAATTATTGCAAAAACTTAATTTTTGGCATGTAAAATTATGTAAATAAATATAATAGAACTTGTACTTATCAAGTTTTATGTGAGAAATGGTATTAAACATGTATTGGATGATTTTGGAATGGATTGAAAATAAAAAATAGGCTAAACAAACAAATCTAGGCAAACCGTACCAGTACGCGTACTGGTACGATGTATCCAGTAGGCAAACCGTATCGGTACACCTCTCGGTACGCTTTCTAAAAATCAAAAATTTTAAAACTACTTTGCCATGTTTTCGGCCTATGTTTTTCTTTCCTCAGATGATGTAAATGAGCAATAATAGTGTATAAATCATGGTATATTTAACCTTAATTGGATCCAATGGATAATTGAACACGGGTATACTTGTGGGTTATAATCCTAGTTAAAAGGGATACTATCATGTGGAGTTAGATCATGTGGCTTTAACGGGTATTTCCGTAAGTTGATGGGTGATCAACAGTCCCCTGGATTTTGGGGAGTCACACCTCGTCCACTTGAGGTTTTATTATTGTTTGGTGATACCATGTTATCAATGATGATATGGTACCACCGTTGCATTGAATATTTACTCCTCTTTCCTCTTATTCTCTCACTCTCTCTCCCCCTATTTTCTATGTCAAAATCTTTCTCTTTTCCCACGTATTCAAGGTATCATTACTCTCTCTGTTTCCATATTCTCTTTCTCTCTCTTGAAAAGGTACAAAAATGTACCATGACACATGGTAGAGACTACAAAGAGTGACACCAAACAAATATATCAAAGTATGACACCAAAGAGATACATGAAAGTGTGACACCAAAGAGTTGCATCAAAGTGTAAAACTCGAGAAAATTAAAATCTTACTTAAAGGAGTAATACAATATTAATTCGATGAAGTGCAAGTTAAAAATTTGAATTTTTATATAACTTGGATGAAAAAAACAGATCTCATTGTTGGATTTGTCTTGCGAAATCGAGTTAGCCAGTTAAATTTCATTAAATTATGAGAAAATAAAAATTTTCATGTAAAAACTAGGTGAAACGTGCGATTGGGTGACGTGCAATTAAATGTCAGCAACTTGGGTTTTTTTTTTTCAAGATCCATAATAAATGATATCGATATTTTAAACAACATTATCCAATTAGACATGTGTCACAATTTGATAGGGTGTGGGAGATTTCTAACCAATAGAAAGTTAACAAGTGGCATGTTGTGAGGCAAGTGGTGAAGAACATTTAAAGGGGGAAAATCTAATTTTTTTTTCTTAATTTTTCCTTGCATTTTGGGGGGGGGGGGAGAGAAAGAACCCAACATCTTCATCATCTTCAATCTTCCTTCCTCCATTACTCCAAATCCAACTGTTAAAACTCAATCAATCAAGATCAAAAGTTGTTCTCCTCAATGAAGGCTATGAGCCAACACCAATTTCAAGTATATCCCACAATTTTTGGAAATCAAAGCTCTTGAGCTAGGGCTTTAAAGAGATTTCTTAGGGTATTTTGGGGGGCTTACTGCATTGGTTACGCTTCAAGAGGTGGGGGTTCCATTCTATTTAGATTTTCCTTCAATTCTAGGGTTGCATATGAGATGGGTTGAATATATGTATCTTAATCACACAATTAGCTTATAACAAGTGTAATTATTCGATGTTTGGATGGAATGATGAACATGTTATCCCTAATTCAATTTGATATTAGGTGTTGAACATGTCAAGTCAAATGTGAGTTACATGAATAGGTGTGCTATATGTTTATAGTTTACTCCTTATGGGTGTTTGAAAAAATGCCAAAATATGTTCAAGTGTATTATTTGAATTGATATTTGCTTATAACATGTTTAGTAATGGTTATGAAATGTTATTAAATGCCAGATGATATAATTAACATGTTGATGGTTATGAGATTTTGTCACATGCTTACATGATATAGTTAGCATTGTGATGGAATAGAATTGCAATTGTACATTATATTACATATGCACGGGTTGCACTACCTTCATGGAAATTGGCATGAGTGTGAGTGTACATGCATGGTTTGGGTCAATCACCACATGGTGGATTGATTGACAGGTTTGAAAAAATTGGACACGTCTAATAAAGTCACACAGAATATTGAATAGAAAATGTATAGGGTATAATAAGAAGGGATACATTCTTCCTTGGGTTCAAGACACAGTTACATGGTTCACACACCTTCCTGGCGGTAAAATTCAAGAAAAGTGTGTCGGTGTGCTTGAAATCGGAGCTAGGATGCCCTTGAATGCCATGTCAGGTTGATAGCCCGCTAGTGTGATGTCCATAAATTACCTACCAAAGAAATACACAAGAATTGAAAAATGGTCATTGGATGCTTAGCATCAATGATGGGGCTTGGAGTGCCGATTCATGTCATGACATATTATCATGCATCGTGCATGGGAATTCAGGAGGGGGTTCCGTGTTAGACATGAATTCATAAAGCATTATTCATGTTTGACATGCATGGTAGCATTCATATGTTACTTGAGATATCTGCTTGGTGTGTTTGGTGCACAATCATGTTATAGGCATTGGTATTGGGAGACATTCTCTATAAGAGATACCCTACCAGGCTTCGGTTCACCCTTTCGTGGGAACATTTTTCTTGTATTGGACGAGTTTTCACTGACGACCCTAACTAGGGCACACTTTGATGATAGAGCCATGTTATGGCTCTTGATTTGGATTTTGTAGTTCCTTGTATATAATTATATTTTGGCCTTGTATAATTTTAAGTACAAAATTTGTATTTAATTAAAGGCATGTAATGAGACTTTTATGAAAGTTATTCTTTTGAGAACAAGTGGATGATGTATAATGATGGTTATGGAAGAGTGTTTAATGCTTATACTTAGACTTTGGTGTGTTGGACCTTAGAATGGTCCATGTGTTAGTTAGAACACATGTTGTGTGTTAGGTGGACCTCTCGTATAAAGGAGACTCTATCCGGAATTGGAAAATGACTTCTAGATTTTGGGGTGTCACATAAAGAGTGACACCAAGCAAACAAGGATAACATACAATGACAACATAGTAGAGACTATAAAGAGTGACACTAAATAGATATATCAAAGTGTGACATCAAAGAGATACATGTGATATTCTTATCACTCTTTGATATAGTTTTCCTATAACTGAGAGTTTAGGTGATTTAGAAGGAAATAAGGTACTTGATGTTGTTGAAAATAGTTGTCCTATTCCTACTCCTTACCCTCATAGATTGCGTATGCCTGCTAAGTTATCTGATACATATGAAATTCTTGATATTTTTAAGCAGGTGAAAATTAACGTTCCTCTTTTGGATGCAATTAAATAGGTACCATCTTATGCCAAGTTTTTGAAAGAGTTATTTACAGTGAAGAGGAACATTCCACCCAAACACAAATACCCCAACTGTCCCACCATCTCAATCATCATTGGGGACTGTCGGGTGGAAGAAACACTATTGGATTTGGGTGCAAGTGTGAACCTCTTTCCCTATTCCGTATACATACAACTTGGATTAGGAGAATTAAGGCCAACACCCGTCACATTCCAGCTTCCTGAAAGAAGTGTAAAGATGCTAGAGGAATAGCGGAGGATGTTCTAGTCCAAGTGGAGAAATTTTACATTCTAGTTGATTTTATTGTTCTTGATACTTGTCATGTTGCTAATCAATCTATTTAGATTTCTGATATATTTTGATGACCATTTCTTGCAACCTTTAATGCCTTAATTAATTGTAGGAATGAATTTATGATGTTGATATTCAGGAATATGACTTTGGAGTTGAATGTGTTTCATATTGGAAGGCAACTCGGGGATGATGGAGAGTTGCATCAAGTAAATTTCATTCACACCATCATGGAGCAACAAACAGAAGAATTAGCTGGTGAAATACTTGGAGAATTTGTTTAAGGAAAATGAAATAACTATTCAAGAAGAAAAAGAAGTATTTTCTCTAGGTTCGTGGGAGCCTAAATTTGAAGAATTACCACCTATAGAGAAGCATGCTCTACCATTGACCATTCAACCACCTAAACTTGATTTGAAGCCAATTCTATCCACCTTGAAGTATGTTTATTTGGGGAGAGATTGTACTTTTCTAGTGGTGATTAGTTCATCTTTGTTACCTGAGTAAGAATCAAGGCTATTATAATTGTTGAAAGCTCATGGGGGAGCTATTGGGTAGACTATAGTAGATTTAAAGGGGATTATTCCTCTCATATGCACCCATAGGATCTACCTAAAAGATGATATCAAGTCTTCCCTCCAACCACAACGGTGACTGAATCCTGTAATGAAAGATGTGGTTTGTGCTTAAATTTTGAAGCTGCATGGTGTAGGAATTATCTTCCCTGTTGTTGATAGTAGGTGGGTGAGTCCCAGACAAGCAGTTCCTAAGATGTCGGGATTCACCGTGGTTGCTAGTGAGAAGAATGAGTTGATTCCTACAAGAGCAATGACTGGGTGGAGGTTTGCATTAACTATAAAAAGTTGAATTCATATACTCAAAAAGGACCATTTTCCATTACCATTCCTTTACCAATCTTGGAACTAGTTGCAGGGCATGCATTCTATTGCTTTTCGAATGGGTATTCAGGCTACAGTTGGATTGAGTTAGCCCTTGAAGATCAAGAAAAGACAACATTCACCCGTCCCTTTGGGATGTTTGCTCACAGAAAGATGTCATTCGGCCTTTGCAATGAACCAACCATGTTTTAGAGGTGTATGAAGAAAATTTTTAGTGTTATGGTGGAGAAGATTTTCGAGGTTTTTATGGATGATTTCTCTATGTTTGGTGATTTGTTTGAGGGTTGCTTGTAAATTTTGGAGTCAGTACTATATCGATGTGAAGAAAAAGGATTGGTGCTTAATTGAAAAAAATGTCATTTTATGGTGACTCAAGGGATAATCCTCAGTCACATTGTGTCAAAGAAAGAGATAGAAATAGAAAAAGCTAAGCTTGAATTGATTTCTAACCTCTCTACCCACAAGTCTGTTAAAGATATCCGGTCATTTTTTGCTTATGCCGGATTCTACAGGTGATGCATAACAGGTTTTAGTGCCTTGGATTGACCTTTATGTCATCTTTTCACCAAGGATGTTTCCTTTGAATGGACAACGTATTGTGAGACAGCTTTTAGAGAACTAAAGAACATGCTAATTTCACTTCCAATCATGCAACCACCAAATTGAGAACTTTCTTTTTAGCTCATGTGTGACTCAAGTGATTATGTGATGGGCATAGTGCTAGGCTAGTGGCATGATAAGAAATCCCATGTCATCTACTATGCTAGTAAGACATTGAATGGGGCTTAGATGAGCTATACTACCACCGAGAAGGAGATGCTAGCAATAGTTTTTGCACTTGAAAAGTTACGTCATATATTATAGGGTCACCTATTGTTGTTTATATTGACCATGTTGCTTTGAAGCATTTGTTGACCAAGTAGGATGCCAAACCAAGGTTGATTTGGTGGATCGTTCAACTCCAAGAGTTTCATATCATCATCAAAGATAAGAAATAAGTGAAAAATGTGGTGGCCAACCATCTATCGAGCCTCATGATCGAAGATGCATATGCTCACATTCCTATCACTAACTTTTTTCTTGATGAGCATTTATTTTATTTCAATGTGACTGTGCCATGGTACTCTGATATTGTAAATTATCTTATTATAGGGCACCTACCAAGTCATTGAAGTACAAAAGACAGGAAACGATTCTTGGTCGAGGTGAAGCAATTTTATTTTACAGTCCATATTTGTTCAAATATTGCCCCTATCAAGTGATGAGGAGATGTGTGTTTGACGAAAAGTAGAAGGACGTGAGTGGTTTTTGCCTTTTAGAAGCTTGTGGCCACCATTTTTCATCAAAGACATCAACTAAGATTTTGCAATGTGATTTTTATTGGCCTACTTTATTTAAAGAATGTTTTACATTTTGCAAGAATTGTGATAAATGTCAACGATTAGGAGGAGTGACCCATAGAAATATGATGCCCCTCACACTTGTGTATGTGATGGAAATCTTTGATTGTTGGAGCATTGATCTTATGGGTCCCTTCCCTATGTCTTTTGGGTATTCTCACATTCTTTTGGTAGTTGAAAATGTATCTAAGTGGGTAGAGGCTATCCCAAGTAGGACCAATGATCATAAGGCTATGATCAAGTTTTTGAAAGAGACCATTTTATATAGATTTGGGATACTTATGGTAATAATCAGTGATGGTGGTCTACACTCTTATAATAGGCCATTTTCTAATCTCATTACCAAATTTGGAATTAAACACAACAACTTACCCCCCACAGACCAATGGTCAACATGAATTGACTAATAGGGAGATCAAATATATCTTAGAAAAGATAGTCAATCCTGATATAAAGGATTGATCACTTTTGTTGATCTACACTCGTTGGGCCTATCAGACTGCATTTAAGACACATTTAGGTATGTCCCCTTATAGGCTAGTTTATGAAAATGTTTCTTATCTGCCAGTAGAGATGGAACATAGAGCATATTGGACCATCAAAACCTTGAACTTCATTGTAAAATTTGCTGGTAGCCATAGGAAATTAGATTTGAATGAATTGGGAGATATAAGAAAAGATGTGTACGAGAGTGTTCAAATTTACAAGGAAAATTTAAAAAATTTTCATGATAAATCCATTTTGAGAAAGACCTTTGAGCTAGGATAGAAAGTGTTTTTATACAATTCTTGTCTTTATCCTTTTCAGTTAAGTTATGCTCGTGATGGGATAGCCCTTACATAGTGCGTACAATTTTCTCACATGGAACTATGGAATTAGAGAATTGAAAGAATGGGAAAACTTTTAAAGTGAACGGTCAGCAATTGAAGCCATTCTTGGATGACTTTCTATCAGAAGAGTTTGTGGAGGAGCTAGTTGATCTTGTTTATCGGGATTTGCTTACTGAGTGATCCTTTCATCTTACATAATTTCTTGTATAGTAGTTAGTTATCTATTTTCTTTACCTTTCGTTTAGTTTTGCAGTTGAATATCTTTTGGAGCAAGTTTTCTAGGTGATCTCACTCCCTAAACTCTCTCCATTGTTCTCTTGCACATAGTTATTTCTTTATATCGAGGATAACGTATAATTCAAGTTGGGGAGGGGGGGTAAGGGTTTACATAGCTATTTTTGTTTTGTTTGTTTCTATTTTTTTATTTTTATTATTTGTTGCTCCTAAAAGTGAAAAAATATGAAAATAATTATGCTTTAGCTATTTTGAGATCGTGATTCTTGAGTCGAATCCCCTGAGAACTTCACCTTGTTCATGGTAATTTGAGACAATTGCAGGTTGCTAGACGAAGTTTATGATGTGCTATCATTAGAAACTCAAATTCTATGCACCATAATCTTTTAATTCTTGTGATTTGTTGAAATGGATTTTTATCTTTCGAAGCTTGACATGTATAGTGGAGACAAATGTCTAACCTTATGAGTGTAGAGCCTATCTATGAGAGGGTTATATTATAATTACTCATGGAATAACTCTTTCATCACTTCTTTGAATGATCTCATTAAAATTATTTTGTTTAAGGTATGAAGAATGATTAGTTGTTTGTGTCTCTATCAACTGAAAATTTTTGCTATTGTTCGTAGGAGAGGATTTTAAGCCATCTTTGGATAAATTTAAGCCTTAACCTGTTCTTTCTTAAAATTTTTCCCTCTAAGCCGTGATTGAGCCTATTTGAATGTTCAATTCTTAGATATTAATTTTAAACAAGCCAAGAAAGAAATATAAATACCTTACCTTGGCTATCCCTTGGATTACTAAGTTCCTACCAAGCGAATTGGGAGAATTGTGTTGGAATTTCAATTGTGGGAAGCATGAAAGGAAAAGGGGAATAAATCAAATTGAAAAATGGAAGTTTCAACTAAGTGCTCAATGAAAAAAAGGGGTTACAAGATTAGGTTCAAAGAATAAAGGTTTGTGAATGAAAAAGAAAAAGAAAAGGTGAAGTGAAAAAATGATGAAAAAAAGTTCAAACGAGAATACAACAAGAAAAATCTTGGGATAGCCCTTTTGAATTCTAAATCCTTCATTTTCTTAACCTCACCCTTAGCCCCATTATAGCCTTGATAAAGCCCTAATTTATTTTAAGGACAATGGTGAAGTGAATTACGTGGTAGGATAGAGAGACATATCAATGATGTTATTCTTTATGCTTTATTCTTTCATGAAATTATGTCAAGATTGGTTGATTTCATAAAACCTTCATTGATTGGAAATATGAGAGATATATTTTTCTTGTTAACATAAATTTTGCTCGCATATACTTTGAGTGAAATAGTCATAATAGTTCGAGATATCTATTATGAGTGAACTCTGGGAGACTTCTTGTTAAAACTAGTTTTTGAGAGTCAAGAGGGAGGAAATTCTACTTGACGGATCTCTTGAATTATTTGATGTGACACACACACACAATCCTTTGATGATAATATGTGTTAATACTATTACATAACATTTAGGCTTAAAAGCAACCATGTGTGATAGAATTGAATTCCATTAGCATATTGTAGTTTTTGTTAAATTTGATAAAAACACTATAATCGGAATAGCTAAAATGAAAAAGTTTGAAGATATCTTCGTTGAAAACCTTTACCAGAAAAAACTTGTCCACTAGAGATCACCTAGGGGTTTAAAGGCTTATTGTATAGACCAAATGCAATTGAGGACACCTACAAAAGTGGTTTTGTATTTACTTCTTTGTATGTCTCTAGTGTTTCTATTTTGTGATGATTGTGAAGTCCATAGTATCATAATTCTAGCTTTTACTTGTTGAACTATATTGCGTAGCTTTTACAAATTGGCATGAATTTTGGACCATTGTCTTTCAAGTACTTAGGATTGAGTATTAGTTGAGTTTAGGGTTAGATTTACTTTTATTAGTTGGAACAAAAAGAATTTTTTTTAAAGATGTATAAAATAAGGGATTTTTAGGTATTCTGGAATCCTTCTGGTAGGTTGTGTATCTACTATCGGTAGGACTAGAACAAAAACCCTAGCTATTGGTAGGTTGTATATCTACTACAAGTAGAAGATAGGTTTGAGGCTTAAAAATGAGGGATTTTCAAGAATTCCATAAGTTTTCTCAAAACTTAAATTTCCCTCTCACTCTTATTGTTTTTCCCTCTCTCTATATCTCCCAAAAATTCTCTCCGTTAGGCTTGGGTGTTGATCTCTCCCTTGGATTTCAAAGATTGCATGCTCAATTTGGATCCATGGGTTATAAAGTTATGTCAGACTTCACATTTTTCTCGCCAGTTTCATGGTCTTGGGTTTTCATCTCCTGGTTGTCTGTTGTAGGGATTGTGCTTGCCATTATGGACTGCACTAAGAAGCCTACTGTGGCCGCTGAGAAGATTGCAGGAAAGGGGATGCCAATACCCAAAATTCTTGTAGTTAAGCCTTCGAAAAAGAGGTAGAAGGTTGACCACTCTTTCTCCATTGACACCAAGATGGTGACTTGTGAGAGGCAAGTGGATCAACATGGCTTGGACTTTTGGTGTGGTTGTATAGATCACTAATCATGGGTTGCAATTTTGGTTCAAGGAAGTAAAGGGATATGGGTTGGCATTGTGTAGGGAGTTCTATAATGGACTCAACGTGGTTGATAGTGATTTATAGCTTCTTAGGACCACATTGCAAGGGAGAACCACTAATATGATGCCATGAGGCTGAGATGTTGGAGTATGCTTGCCCTGTATCACATAAAGTTGATTTCCATAATTCTGAGTTAAATTTCAAGACTCTAGCTAAATATGTGAGTCTGATGTACGGGGCAGGAAAGACTTTTACAAGGAAAGTATCTTTGCCAAAAAGGTTCTCACAAGAAGATGGCATTGATAATATGGACAGTTATGTGAGAGTTCACAGTGATTGTCAAATTTCTTGTTGTTTCCTAACCCCTAAATACTATCCCTTAGCATGTGAAGTGTATGGTTCGAAGGGGAGTGTCACTCTTCCTTGGGATATTGTCAAAAGAAAGGACAAGGAGAAAGAAAAATGAGGTGGTGTAAATATGATATGCAATGAACAAAAGTGCACCCTAATCGTAAGGAGACCTTCGCGGGTCGTGTTTTATTTGGTGGTATTCCAAGGTAGTTTCCATAGGGAAGGAAGTAAACCGAGGTGAAGGTGATTTTGAGTAAAATAAAGTGTAAAATCTTTGTGGTTTGAAAGTTGTTTGGTGAAGTGTGTTTTGGTAAAAATGAAATGTGAAACAAATGTTGGTAAATCCAAGAGATCACTCCAATCGAAACACCATCTCAACTCCAATACCTCCTCCTTTAGAGTATGAATGAACGATTGATTCGTGGGAAGGTAAGGATAAGATTGGTGAGTATCTAAGCATAAACCGTGACTATGCCTACGAAATATAAAAAACACACCAACTTATCCACCTTCAACCCAATCAAACTAAACAATTGAACTCTGAAAGTAGAGAGGAGAATGAGTTGAAATGATATGAGCAAGTAGAGGTTTCCCTTGGTTTTGCTAGCTAAAAGATTTAGCTACTCATGCTTGAAATGAAATAGACAATGTAATGAGAGTGCACTACAAAGATATAAAGTTCTACAGTAACTAAATACAAGAATTCATAAGCTTAAAGTGAAAGAAATGAACACCCATTTTATATCTAAGAAAATGAAGAACTTTGGTACATTAATGGTAAAAGCTTTAAAAGAGCATTAAACTAGCAATGAACATCAAAGAACTAGCATTAATGACATTAAATGAAGTTCCAAAGATTCATCCCAGAGATTACAAGACAATGTATTGAAAGAAATGTAAAAATCTCAAATTTCTCTCACTAGACATTATTCATCATCTTCTACCAGACTCTCTCTCTCTTTATCTCTCCTTTAATGTGTGTGTGTCTGAATAATGGAGCCTCCTCTTGCCAAAAACGTGCTTGGAGTGATGGCCTAGTTTCCAAAAGTGACCTCCATCTGTAGGGGTGCAGGAGGAATGACCTAGAGAGGGGGAGTGTAGGGCTTGTCTACACACCCAGCTCCTCTTCTCTTTTCTTTCCTCATTAATCACCATAGCTCTAAAGTTCAAAGAGAGGTGTGAAAGAGATGAATAGTATTGTTGTGACACACCAACTTCCGAGGTTCCGTTGATTTTCTATCAACCCGCAGAATATTCGTAGATACTGAGTAACTCGATATCGCGCCGTTATGCCAATTTATCGGGGTCTATAATTTAACGAAATTCGGGCAGAGTCTCTTTTGTACGGGGAACTCTACCCAAAACTCAACCTGTGCAATATATCTTTACATGACCCATCCGAGGCCCAATATAAAATATTGACCACACCGGGTCCATTTATAAGTAAACATTGGCCACACTGGGTCCAATTATCCATACTTATATCAAAACATGTAAATTTATTTTAACAATGGTTCATATATGTTCTATTACAATCATTTGCAAAGGATTACATGCCCAAAATATAATTTTCACAAGTGTTGTACATTAACACAAAATAAAGCCACATCCGGCTTTCTTCAAACATGAGAGTCCAAATTGGAGCCATCCGCCGGTGTATTTCCTTCATCTGAAATATTTTTCCGTATAGGGTAAGCAACACCCAGTAGAGTAATTTCCTACAGATGCTACTCCCCACCTAAGTGCACATGCAATGTTCACATACAACATTTCATATTCACATCAACATTTCAAGAAAGAATAGACAATTCTAGATTAGAATTCTACCATATCATGCTATGAAATGAGATAAAACTCACTCATCAAGACCCGAGTCCTCACCGACTCCCACAATACAATGCAATGCACTCGTGCAGTGTAACCGTCATTCAACGAAAAATCCACCCAATGATCATTTGAAAATAAAAGTTGTTTTATTATAAAACTAAATCATTGATGAGTGTTCCTCATTGAATGAGTGCTTTTATAAATCAAAATCGTGTGTCTTTTTGGGCAACGAATTTTAGATTTTATACCGCCGGTTTCATATACCATATTACACTTTTTTGGAATTTCACCACAGGGGAGTGTATAACCAAGTCGCTGGGTCTTGCACCCGAGGGGGGATCTACCCCTTCTTGCTATACCCGACACAAGTTTTTCATGCAACATGTGGCTCAATGGGATCTTCGATCCGACTTTACCGATTCTACATGTCAATCACCAAGAATGGTGTTTGATTAACCATGCATACACACACTCACACTCACGCCTAAGCCCATGAATGTGATGCCTCCATACATATGTAATGTCATGAACCATATGGAATAAGTGTCATATAAACCAATTAAACCATACATTTTAATATGTATCATGGACAATTATATTATATGCATATAATCTCCAAAAATCCATAGCAACGTCAAAACATCAACTAGCATGTATTAACATTTATATCCAATACAATTCGCAAGCATGTTATAACACATAATGACCCACAAATTTAGCCCATGAAAGTGCACAAAAATAGTCCATGAAAGTGCACAAATTCAGCCCATGAAAGTGCACAAAAACAGTGCATGAAAGTCCATAAAATCAGTTCGCAAAGTGGCCTTTATGCAGTTCACAAAGTGGCCTAAAAACAGTCCGCAAAGTGGCCTAAAAACAGTCAGCAAAGTGGCCTATATGTAGTCCAATTTTTAGCCACTAAAACAGTCCAAAAACAATCATTTAAACAGACCTTGGACAGCCCACATACAACTCAATTTCAGCCGCTAAAACAGTCCAAAAGCAGTCTATTTGGACAGCCTATATGCAACCCCTTTTAGCCACTAAAACAGCCCATAAACAGCCATATTTCAGCCCCAAAACAACCACACAACATTCACCTTTCAGCCACCAAAACAGCCCCTTAAGGTAGGAGTAAAATCATAGTAGAAAGAACCCTACCTCTTGTAGCGTAGATTGACGTGTAGAGATGCCAAGAACACCAAAAACTAGCCCAAGAAATTGATTTCTCCAAAATATTTTCTTTGGATCTTTGGTGAAATCCCTTTTTCTTGGTACGTATGCGTAGCCCTCGTCGAGGAGATGAATTTTAACTCTTGGTTCGACGAATTCCGACCGACGGAACTCCGAGACTCGAAGAAATAAGCCTTGAAGACAAATTTTTTTTTTCTCTTCTCTCTCTTTTCTCTCTATGGCCAGCAAAGAACTAAAGAAATGAGATATTTCTGCTAAAATATATCATTTAAGTCCCTATTTATATTTTCAAATACTTGGCTCTAATCGCGCCACACGCCCCTCACCTTTTCAGGTCTGTTTTCGCCCCGAAACGATTTATTACATTCCGTGTTTAGTCTAAATTAATTTTATTGATACTTTAGTCCAATCATACATAAATTTTAAAATATTTTTTTTTGGGGACCACTGAGAGGTCATCCGCCACTCAGTCGTCTCGAACGACGTGTAAAAAGTTTGACTATCTCAGAATTCAACGAAATTTGATAGGTTGACTAGATTTCGTGATACAAGTCCAACGGTGAAGTCTGTTGTGTCATATTAGGTCTAGAGAATACGTATTTTAATTTTCACGTTATAGTGGTAAATTACCATTTTGCCCTTTTTCGAAAAAAAATTTAAATTTTCTCGGGTTTTACAATTATTGGCATGCCAGGGAAGCATATGAGATCTGTTGGTGGGACCCTCGAGGCAGCAGAGCCTGAGATGCAGAGATTTGAAGAAGACTCAGCAGACAGTACCGGTACTGTACTGTATCGGTACTGTACTATACCGGTACTGTATACCAGTACCTTGAAGTCCAGTAGCCTCAGTGTACCATTACAGCATACCTGTAATGTTTCTGCTGTTTCTTTCTATTTTCTGATTTTTCACCTCCTGAGCTTTCCTTTAGCCTTTCTTTCATCCCCAATCATCTCAATACACTTGGGTAGGCCTTAAGAAGTCTCTTTCAAAACTTTGTATCTGCAAACATTAAATATTTTTGTTAAGAGCTCAATCCATGCAATTTCCATCATTTAACTCTCAAAAGCAATTAAAATAAGATGATTAGCACAGAAAAATATACAAAGTTTTGTGCTAATCACACAGCCACCACAAAACTGAGGATGGACATACATTATCCCCATATGTTGACTAGGATGTGCTTGAATGCAAAAATCAAGCAGACCAAGGATGATTTATTGTGGCCACCTAAGACCGGTCCCATTAGATGTCAAAGGAAAAGTAAGAGTACCACCATGTTTAGAAAGAATACCACTTCCTTAGGCCTGCCTGCTGCTACTACTGTTGCACCACCACCACCATCCACTTCTAGAACGACATTGTCACAAAAGGTTAGTAGGTTAGAGGAGAGGATGGTTGGTGTGGAGAGATCTTCTCTTGAGATGAGGCAACTAGTTGGAAGATTCTTGGGGAATGTAGACTGGCTAATGACTGGCATGATGAGGTTGCTTGAGCATATTTTCCCTGATGAGCCTATTCTTTAAAGCTTTACATTATTTTAATTATCATGAGTGAATAGTTTTCTTCTAGATGATCTGAGGAAGGAGTCATAAACCTATGACGTAAGGCATATGCCTTAAACAAGAATTTTAATGTTTATGTGGTTGATTGAATAGGTTACTACATTAGTTCTTTCAAAGTTTTTATTTTAAAATCATTTGCAATAGTTTGAATACGAAAGCATATGAGTTATAAATTTGAGGTAGAAACTCTTATTCATAGGTGAGATGAATTCTAAAGATTATCCAATTTTTCTATTTATTTGAATTTCAATTTCATTAGTAGTTAACCCTCAAAATTCTTGAACTCAAGTAAATTTTTCATTTTATTTTTCATCACTTTGGATTCCAATTATTTCCCTGAGGAGACGACCTTAGAATTTTGTTCAAGTTACTACACAATACATTGGTCTTACATTTGTGAGCTTTATTGAAAATAAAATCTTTTTGAAGGGCAAGAAAAATCCAAAATGGTGGCGCCTTTTTGAGAAGGCAATTGGAAAGTGAGGGGTGTACGTCACTCTCCTCCCCCAAGAGTGGTTGGATAAAATGGCTAGAATATGTAGTCCACTTGCATTACTGCAGAGTGGGAGAGTGAGCAGTTTTTGGACTTTTTTTTCGACACCTATACTAAAAATTTGATTATCTATGTAATGGTGATGGTAGTGTTACATTGTGGTGATTATAGTATATCATATGACTTGTTACCCGAGAGTACCTTTATGTTATTCTCATTTTTTTTTTTGTATTTTAGGCTCTTTGTGTGTCTTCCTAGCTTACATATGATCATAATTATTGGCTAAAATCACAACACTTGCATTGTTAACATATTAAATATTATTTTTTTATGATATCATTTTGTTGATAATTTTGATATATTCATCGAAGTGTATGATGATGCATAAAGACACCGATTTTTTTCCTAGAATTTATGACCATGTGGTCACTCTCTTAGATGGTGAGTGTGGCTACCTTATCAAGCAAGACCTATGTTTATGATGTATGAATGAATGGGTCGATGAGGATTATAATTGGTAATTATTGAACTCATGTTTTGCGTTATTTAATTATATTTTATTTATTGTCTCTAAGACATTTTTTTTTAAGAGTATTGGCAAAGTGACACCTTCATATATTTATTTTGTTATTTAGAGTATTTATATTAGGTTTTATTGGTGATGTAATTATTTTTTGAGGAAGCATTGTGAAATAGTGTGTTTTGCTATTGCCAATATTTTTTTAGACTGTGTCTTAGCATGAGGTGCATAAAATACCAATAAGGCTTGAAGGAGCCCCTTACACAATTTTTTTTTTGATGTTTTAATTTTGTAGATGATGAATATATTGGTTCCCTTAATTAGATTTAATATTTTTTCTTTATGCTTGGGGATGATTATTAGCTTTGTGAAATCTTCAATCCCATTATAAAGAAAAAAAAAGATAATCTTATTAATTAAGATATATGTGCCTAATGTCCACCCCCGCCTATTGAATGTATTGATTGAAAAAAATGGTCTCAAAGAACATAGTTGCTTTTACCAATGCTTGAGAGAACTTACCACTTTGGCTCGACAATAAGCAGAAACAATGACCATGCCACAGTAACACAACCAACAAGTTAGGAACAAACAAATGTTGCTGACGCATGAAGAATTTTTGGGTTGTGCCCCCTTCCTTTTAGGGAAGTCTAAAGCCACTTGATGTGAAAAAGTGGCTTTGACAAGTGAAAAAGGTAATGGATGGCATGGACTCCACCACTAAATTACGAGTGACACTCATTTCTTATCTTTTTAAGGGTGAAGCCGACCGTAGGTGGGATACAGTCAAAAGGATGTGGAACATGGACCAAATGATTTGGATCACATTTGAAAGAGTATTCAATTACAAATATTTTCTAGAGTCCATAAGATATACATTGTTCTCTGATTTTATCGGATTGCAACAATGAAACATAACAAATGCATAATATGAGTTAAAGTTTACTGAACTCTCTCACTTCGCCATCGAATTAGTCATTTTTTATGCAAATAAGGCCAAGTGATTTGAACAAGGCCTTAAGCCTTTTGTTTGAGGACGTCTCATAGCTCATTGACTGAGTAATTATACAAATTTAGTAGAATGAGAGATGTTGGTAGAATGAGACCTAAAAGATACCCAAAATATCAAGAAGCAATAATAAGGTTGGGGAAGTTAGATTGACAATAGTGGCAGTGGTGGTAATCGCCAAAGGACAACCTCGTATTGATGCCTAGATCAAAGTTCCAATTGAAAGAGAGGTGCAAATTAGGGATAGAATTTTGAAAACTTGAACAAAACCTCTAATGATACAAGACAATGCTTTGGGTGTGGGCGTAGAGGTCATTACAGGAATCAATGTCCCTTCATGTCATCTCAAGGCTAGACTAATTATATAGTTCTCATTAACAATTCAATCAATCTCATCTACAACAACGTATTTACCCTACTCAGTCAACAGGACCATCAACTCAAGCATAACCTTCATGATCATTTTTGAATCAGACACAAAAGAAAAATCCAAGAAGTAGAGCAACAGTTACTGAAGCCCAACCTCGGATCTATGCTATGACCATTCCAAAAAGCAATTCTTCTAACAAAATTCAATTCATGGGCACATATTTTTGTTTGATCTGGGGGCCACCCATTTTTTTATTCGTACTTCATATGCTACAATTTTGGAACTAGAATTTGAACCTTTGGGTTGTTTGTTGTGTGTGAAACTACATATGGGAGATTGCTTGAAAATGGCTAAGGCATACAAGAATTGTGTGATTCGAATTGAGGACCATGAGTTGATCATGAACTTAGTTGTCATAGAGATAATTAGATATGACATAATCTTCATAATGAACTTATTGTCTTGCTATCATGCTCTCATGGATTGTACCTTTAAGAAAATCATATTCCATGCCCCAGGAGATGTAGAGTTCAATTTTGTGAATGAGCGTCACCCTTCGCATTCATTGCCTATGGTGAGTAACTGTTGTCTAAAGATTAAATCAGAAGGTAACTTGAGATACCTAGCCAACTTAATTGGGGAAAAAAAATAGATGGAGACCTCATCTGATATCATTCTAGTGGTGTAATTTTCTTGACATATTTCATGATGAGTTGCCTAGATTACCCCCACAAAAAGAGATGGAATTTACTATCAAAGTATAACTTGGTATTGAACCAATCTTTATTACCCCATATCATGTGACACCATTAGAATTGAAGGAATTAAGGAAGCCGCTGGATGACTTTCTTGCTATTGGATTCATTCAATTAAGTACTTCGCCTTGGGGTGTTTTTGTACTTTTGGTGAAAAAGAAGGATAACATATTTAGACTTTGCATTGATGCTTGATATTTTCCATTTTATTTTTCCTAGTCTCTGGACATCATCCCTCAATGTGTGTATGGCTTATAGGAAAAAGGGAGTGTCACACTCCCTCGGAATGATGTCAAAAGAAAGGACAACAGAATGGTGAAAATAAAGTGTATGAAATGGAGAATGTATGAACAAAAGTGCTCCCCAAGCACAAGTAGTTTTTTGTATGTCGTGTTTTACTTGAAAAAGTATTCCAAGGTCATTTTCTCAGGGAATGGAGGGAATTGTTTTGAAAGTGACTTTGGTAAAAATAAAGTGTAAAATCTTTTGTTGTTTGGAATTGGTTTGTGATTTGTGTGGTGATGAAATTGAAAAGGGAACAAATGTTGGCTAATCGGAAGGGTTCACTCCAATGGGAATGCCAAGACAACTCGAATCCTTCCTTCAATAGAGCATAGATGTATGATTGATTCATGAGAAGTTAGGAACGAGCTGTAAGTCAAGATCCAAGCATAACCCGTGACAAGTCTATGGGATATGAAAGACTCATAATCTTGTTCACCCTCAACCCAGTCAAACCAAGTCATCATACTCTAAGAGGAGGATAGAAAAATGAGTTGTAATGACATACCCAAGTGGAGGTCTCCCTTGGATTATCCAACTAAAAAGCATAGCTAGTCATGCTTGAGGTAAAGACAATAATATAACAAGAAAACATCATATAAAAATGAAGATGGTAGCTAAATTAATGCAAGAAAGCATAAACTAAAAGAGAGTGTATTGAATACCCAGTTTAAAACTAAGAAATTTAAAGAACATGAATGCATTAATAGTGAAAGTTTGAAGGGAAGATTAAACATAAAATCAACTTGAAATAAATGGCATTCAAGACTTCAAAAAAAGCTTAGAAGATTCTTACATAAAATTACAAGACAATATGTGGAAGAAAATGCAAAAATCTCAACTTCTCCCTAACACTATTCATCTTCTGCCTAGCTTCTCTCTCTCTCTCTCTCTATATATATATATATATATATATTAGAATGTGAATCCCCTGATGGTGTGTCTCCCCAAAACGTCCATGGTGTGATGATGTAGCCTGGTGATGTGATCTCCCTCCATAAGTGTTGACAAGGATGGGCTGAAATAGGATTGTTGAGATTCAGAATCTGACACGTTTTAGTAAACCTACCGGTAGGTTTTACTCCAGTGAGCTAAAAATACCGGTAGGTTTGCTACAGGTGTATGACAGTAGCCAAAACCTACCGTTAAGGCCTACCTGGTTTTGCAAAAATCTTGGTTTCTCCACCCCTTGAGCTCTCGTCAATTCTCGTTCTCAACTCTAATTATCTTGGACACCAGGAAAGGGCTTATCTATCATCGTTTAACCCTTTTTATCTTCAAACACACCAAAAACTTTGTTAATAGCTCAAATAGTGCAATTTTGCACATATTAACCACCAAAGCCAAAGAAAAATGGACGTAAGAGCTCATAAAATATGCAATATTTTTGTGCTAATGAATTGACCATCGAAAGATAAATCGTGTGACATTAAAGAATAAATATCCTCTACCTCGCATCAATAATCATTTTGATCAACTCAAAGGTTCTTGCTACTATTCCAAGATTGATCTTTGAACTGGATACCATCAATTGAGAATCAAGGAGAAGAATATCCCCAAAATAGCTTTCCATATTAGATATGGACATTTTTGAATTCTTGGTGATGCCATTTGGATTCAAAAATGCACTTGCAGCTTCTATGGATTTGATTCATCAGGTGTTTCGGTCATATCTCGATCAGTTCATCATTCTCTTCATAGAAGACATCCTCATTTATTCAAAAACACAAGAAGAGATTGCACCACACCTTCACCAAGTGTTGCAAATATTAAGGGAACATAAGTTGTATGCCAATAAAAGTAAATGTGAGTTTTGGGTGAAAGAAATCAAATTTCTTAGACATGGAGTATCTAAAGAAGGAGTGACAGCAGATCCAACAAAGGTGGAGGTCGTAAAGAACTGGGATCAATCAAAGAATGTGATTAAAGTCCAATGCTTTTTTGGGATTAGCAGTTTACTATTGAAGGTTCGTGAAAATATTGTCCTGAATAGCTATCCCTATTACCCGACTCACTCGCAAGGGAGAAAATTTTGAATGGACGAAAGAATGTTAACATGCCCTTAACATCTGAAAGGAAAAGCTAACCACGACACCTATTCGTACTGTACCCAAAAGTGGTGTTGGGTATAATGTCTATACAAATGTAGAATTACAAGGACTTTAGTGTGTGTTAATCCAAAATAACTAGGTGGTTGTTTATAGATCAAAGACAACTAAAAGTTCATGAAAAAAATTATCCTGCACATGATTTAGAATTGGTCGTTGTTGTCTTTGCTATGAAGTAATGACATTGTTAACTATGCAGCGAAAAATTCCAGATTTACTCAAACCACAAAAGTCTTAAGTATATTTTTCACTCAGAAAGATCTGAACCTTCAACAATGACATTGGATAGAATATCTTGAAGATTATGACTTCACGCTATAATACCAACTGGGAAAAGCTAATTTAGTAGTCAATGCATTGAGTAAAAAATTCTGAAGTTCAGTGGTTAACATGCTGATTGGTAAATGGAAACTGGTGGAAGCATTAAGGGATTATGATCGCTAGATTGGAGAAAAAGAAAGTCAACCACATTTATTTAATCTTATTTTTCAACCTATTCTCTAACAAAAATTTGTTGAATTACAGTTCTCAAACTTTCATCTGGAATCTATCCGAACCTAATTAGAGGACAGGAACATTCTTGAGAAATGTTAGTTACAAAATGGTGAGTTATTATATCGAGGTCAATTGTGTGTACCCTAAGGGAATACTTGGAGAGTGTCACCATTGTAAGTTGGATATTCTTCCTAGCGGCCCTAAAATGTTTCAAGATATGAAACGCCAATATTAATGGAAAAGAATGAGGAAGGATGTGGCAAAATTCATAAGTCGATGCACTATATGTCAGCAAGTGAAAGGAAAGGACATGAAACCTGGTGGGTTGTTATAATCCATACCTATCCTAAAATAGAAATGGGATCATATCACTATGGATTTTGCAATTAGATTGCTAAAGACCTCCAAAGGATACATTGCAGTATGGGTTGTAGTGGATCGATTCACTAAATTAGGTCATTTGTTAGCCATGAAGGTACTAATACTCTAGCCTCGCTGAGTCATCTCTATATTCGGGAGATTGTAAGATTATATGGAGTTTCATTATCGATCATATCAGACCGTGACTCTCGCTTTGTGGCTCAATTTTGGCAAAGTTTACATAAAGCAACGAGAACAAAATTTCACTTCAGTACTGCCTACCATACTCAAACAAATGGTCAATCTAAGAGAGTGATCCAAATATTAAAAGATATTTTACGAGCTTGCACTTTAGGTTTTAATACAGTTGGAGTGAACATCTTCCATTGTTAGAATTTGCTTATAATAATAGCTATCAAGCCGACATTGGTATGGCTTTGTATGATGCTTTATATAGACGACCATATAGATCACTTCTGTGTTGGGTCAAGGCAGAAGAAGACAAATTATTTGGGTCAGAAATTGTTAGAGAAACCACAAAAAAGAGTCCCATGAATTGGGATCGATTACGCACAACCCAAATTCGACAAAATAACTACGCAAATCTAAGGAGAAGACCATTGGAGTTCCAAACAGGTGATTATGTGTTTTTAAAGGTATACCCTTGGAAAAGAGTATCTCAATTTGGAAAAAGGGGTAAGTTGGCTCCTAGATACTTTGAAACTTTTGATGTATTGCAACATATTAGAAATGAAACTTATCAGCTTACCTTGTCAGCTCAGTTGTCAGGAGTACATGATGTATTCCATATACCCGTGTTAAGGAAATGTGAGCCAACTACTTCACATATTATTGATTGGAAGGATGTTCAAATTCGGGAAAATAGTACATACAAAAAACAACCCATGCAAATTCTTGATACAAAAGATTGTATTATGTAATAAGGTCATATCGTAAATGTGCTATGACAATAGCATGGAATTGATGAAGCTACTTGGGTCTTGAAAGCAGATATATGTGCAAGATATCTATATCTATTTGGAAGCAGATATTCTTTTGACGACTTGTATAAAACTTAATCGCTATCATGTTAATTAAGGCATTAATTATGATTCTATATTATCAAGGGTTATTTTTAGAAAATTCAAATAAATAAACATCATATATGGATTCTTTACGTGAAAACGAGTCAAATGACTACAATATATGCTATGTGTCGTGTTAGAATAAAAATATATTAAATATCTAAAGTATCTGAATTATAGAATATGTACAAAAGTGTGTCATAGTTATATATATATGTTTACTCTAGGTGGACAAGTGTTTTAAACCTGAAGTGTGGGAAAAGACTGGGATGGAAAACAGACACAAAAAGAATGTGACTAGTGGCATGGTAAAAAAACAAACCATATTTACAAAACATGGACAATTTTCAATGTGATGCAAGAAAAATGACATTATCTATATGACGTTGGAAGCCAAATTTTGGCTTCAAATAGCCTATCCAGATGAGGAGTAAACTGTATAAAGGAAGGAGGAAAAAAGAGAGAGGGAGGCAGAGAAAGAGAGAAAATGTTCAACATTTTGTTGACTTAGGAGTTTGTTTTTACGATAAAAAGTATAGGTAAAGTTTTTGGGTTATGATATAATAATTTTATAAGTTCAAATCACTTGAATTTGATCCTTATTAAATATTTTTGGATCAATTATAGGCATTGTCATTTTTTGTTATTCATTCCAAAACTATTTTTAATTTAATAAACTCATTATTTAGTCTAATTCTAAAATGTAAATCCGTTTGTTCAGTCACAATACATGTTTTCTATTCTAAGTAGCATCAAAGGTAGGGTTTACCAATAAATTATGGTTCTTGCCCATGTAATGCTTTTTACCAATAAATTATGGTTCTTGTGCATGTAATGTTTTTTGATCGAAATCCTAATTATATTTTTGAACCAATTTCCATAAAATGTTTTGGATTTTATTATGATGTATTCATTTATTGATCAACTTCTTACTTGATTTGAATATGATATGACCCTGTTTTATAATTTTTGAGGAGTTTACCTTGAATGCACATAATTGATTATAGATGGTCTTGGGTTTATTGATTAGTAATATTGGTTGTCATTGGTAGCCTATGTGGCATCGCATATTTTCTGGTATTGGAGTTTCTAGAAAAGTAAGAAGGGCATCGAGTTCCCTAAGGTACAAGAACCCAAGATTTTGTCCAAAGATGGTTCATGCATGAATAGAAAAATTGGTGAATCATGATTGTCGAACAGTGCTACATTGCTATGATTTTAACTTGACATATTGCTGTTTTTATTTGTTATTTGATTATATTTATGTATTATTTTAAAACCCTGATAGTCACTGATAAAAATTATTCTACTAGGCTTGTGAGCTCACACTAATTTATTTTTTTCAGAAGCAAGACTTAATTTAGCAAAGCAAGCTGGGGAGATCGTAGCTAGAAGCTACTATTATTATTGATGGTGTAAAACCACGGGTGTGAGCCGAAGACGTAAATGAGGTGGTATTATATAGAACTGAGCTGCTAGGCCCGTGTGAATCGTTGTTAAATGTGAAGTGGAATCAGGGATTAATACAATAAAAATATAGTGGTTCACCAGCTACAGAGCTTGGTTAGTCCACTCTTTAATGGAGGCTCTTGCTCCCTTTTCTTTATTGATCATTCAAGTTACAAAATAGCCTATCTTTCGTTTTATTTTTTTGTATCTCTCTTGCCTCAATGGAGGCACTGTTTAGCATTTATAGGTTGTTTCCTAGTTCTAAGGGGTCTACACCGAGATCATTGCCTTGCATCCGTGGGATTTTCCTTGATTTTCGGAAGAAGATCTTGGTTGGTTGAAAGTTCTGTGCCTAGACTCTTGCTTTCCGTTCTCATTCCCTTTATTTTGGGGATGCTCGTTGTCTATCCAACTGTCCCTATGTCATTCTAATCGGTTTGTTGTTGGCGTGAGGCTGAGCTCTTATTCTTCAAACTCTTATTCTTCTTTGTCTGACCTCCTGGCCTGTACTAGAGATGTGAGCTCACACTTAGAATTATTTTTGGTATCATCAGTTGCCCCCCAGCCCTTGGCCTAAGCTGGCTTTGGTAAGGGCTGAGCTAACTTTATCCGAGCTAGACAAGCACGTGGTTGATCTTAGCTTGCACGTGTATCACGTCTTCTGACGGTTCTTGGCAATCATGACTTGCTCGATTCCCTCACACATCTTAACTCCTGTCCCTCAAGCTTTAAATGCTCAAACGGCCATCAGAACCACCTTCCTGCTGTTCATCTTCTTCCTTCGTTCTTTGATTTCTCCTCCTTTTTGCGATTTTAGATTCTCTTGTGACGGTGTAATTTTTGATTCCCCTCCTGAAGTTAATCCTTCTATGCTTGGTTCAAGGGTTCGCAGTGCTTTCTTCCTTTGATTTGGCTCTGAGCTTTTGTTCGTTGCTCTCTCCTAGTTAGGTACGCTTTCTTGCTCCTTTTCGCCTTTTCTCGTTCTGGATCCCTCGAATTCGAGGTGGTTGTTGCATTTTTGGGCTTATCAGTTCTTTTACTTTTGGAATCGTGACCTCTGTTTATCTCTCCTTCTCCATTTCATGGACTGGAGTTCCATTGTGTGAGTTCTTGGTGTTGGTAGTTACTGTGCTAACTCCACAGTTATTTGGGAGTGTCTGACCAGTGTCCCCTTTCCTTATCGCCTCTACAATCTCCCTTTTTCTTATCCCCTCATGTCTGCCTCTTCCAAAGCTGCTCGTTCCTCTGTCTTTCATCTAGGTGGTAGGTCTGCCGAGGAGGATGTCGAATTAGGGGAAGTGGATGAGGAGATTGACAACTTTCCCGACGTTGATGCCCTTAACCCTGAAGCTGAAGCCGGAGAGCTCCCCTCATCATCCGCCTCTATGCCCCCAAGCCTAGCAAAGGCAAGGGTAAGGTCAGTGGGGCTGGGCTCTCTAATCGTTTATGGTATCTGGGAGCCGTCCTTAAGCAAGGCTTCTCATAATGGTTTGTCGTATCTCAGAGGGCTTCTTGTATGCTTCCAAGCGAGCTAATACCAAGCAGCTTATTTCTAATATTCCGACCTCTCGTAAGCATTGGAAAGAATAATTCTTCTTCGTTGGGGGCACAAACTGGGAGTATGACCCTGCTAGTAAGATGAATACCCTTGGTATCCATAGGGCTTGGTCTTATCTAGAGAACTTGGGTGAGTCATTGCCTGAATTAATCGGGTTTTGCTATAAGAATCAAAGGTTTTTGAATTTACTCTGTTTTTGCTACCTTCAGGTACCAGACTTGAGCTCAGCACAGAGGACAAAGGGGTGAAGCTGGGACTATTGGAGTGTGCTTCAAGAAGATATTTATAGCTCATCCAATTCCAGGTCCTAGTTGTGAGGGGACTTAGCCTTCCCGAGGTAACGGTAGAAGCCCCGCCTCCAATCTCTGTTGTCAGACCTAACGAAGTACTAGATGATATTCTCATTCCTTGGGTTTTTAATATCTCCCTTTCTTCTATCCCTGATCAGATTAATTGTCATGGTTGAGACCTTCCCGGATCTTCCACCATGAAGCTGTCTTATGAGAAGCTTGAAGTCAAGATTGCCAAGCTGCAGAAAGGTGGAAAGGGTAGCAAGAGAAAGGCCGAGGCCGGTTCTGGCAGCAACCCTACCTTCCAAGCTAAGGCTCAGAAATTAGGGGGTCCTCTTCCTCTCCAGCTTCGGCTATTGACAACTGGGTCCACCCTTGAGCATCCCGCCAGATGCAGGGGTTTCTCCTTCTCAGCAGCCTCAGCTCACCCCCTTAAGTATGATGAGCCAGGCGAAGCTTCTTCCACCTCGTCTGAGGTTGAGAGGGCCTTGGGGTTCCTTTCTCAGGTTCAGTCTGAGACTGTTCTATTCAACCGCTCTGGCAAAATCGTTGAACCATCCCAGACGAGGTCTGAGGCTGATAAGGGTAAGAGCGTTAAGGTGGAGGGGCGAGGAGATTCCTTCTTTGAGAATGCTCAGCTTGCTACGGAAGCTATGACATCCATTCTCTCTAATTCTGACGTAAAGAGGGTTTGCTCTATGCCTCTTGAAGAAGCAATTGCCTCAGTTCTTCAGGGAGCTACCACCGTAAGTCTTTGTGCTTTAATGCTCCTATATGGCTTTTACTATTCCTTAATGCTGATCCTTTTTTCTCTTATTCTTCTTCCTTAGCTAGCTCTTCATGTAAAAGGCTTGCTGGGTAGGATTCGGTCCACTGAAGATTCTGTCAAGGCTCTGAAGGCTTGTGAGATCAAAGTCACCGAGCTCTCTTTTGAGAATGAGGATCTCAGAGCTAAGGTGCAAGGTCTTCAGGACGAGGCGGAGAAGCTAACCGCTGATCTTAATGGTTCCAAAGTAGCTTAGTTCAAGGCTGAAGAGAAAGAGAAGAAGGCTCAAGACGAGCTAAGGATTCTGGGGGACGAGCTGAAACATAAGACTGAGTTTTGGTCCAATGCTAATTAGGATGCCTTCGATGCCCGCTCCTCTCTTGACACCTTGAAGCAAGATCATGAAGCCATCTATGAGGTGAATATGAATCTTCATGAGGAGCTCAAGGAGAAGAACGATACGATTGCTGAGCTGGAGGACAATGCCACCACCCAATGGGCTTCTGGGTGGCTTGCTTTTAAGCCCAAAGCTTCCAAGACCTTCCCAGACCTAGACTTCAATTTTCCTGTCCCAACTGAAAAGGAATTGGAAGAATCTGGCTTTGATAGCGAGGAAGACTCCTCAGCTCTTCCCACTGAAGACACAAGCCAGGATGTGCCCGTTCAGCCAGTTATTCCCCAAGTTGCTTCCTTCTCCGCTGACCTCGTGAAAGAGGCTCTTGCCCGAGATTCAGAAACAGATGGAGTGGATGTTCCTGGGGCCAATTTCCCTAAGAATTCAGCTCCTCCAGCTTCCAGGATCTTGCCTACTGAGCTGCCAGACTCTGCTCCTTCTACTAAAACTGCATCCACCGATTTGCAGGACCTTCTGACCACTCCTCCTCCAGAGACTTAGGAACTTCAGTTGTAATTTTTGTTGTTGAAATGTACTTTTATTTTCAAACTCTTGAGCTGTTTGTTGGAGAATAATATGTTTCTTTTAAATTTAAAATCTGCTTGATATACTCCCCTTGACTGCCTTGTATCTTTATGTATTCCCCTTTGGTCTGCTTGATATACTCCCTTTGCCCCTTACTTTGAGGGGGTGCTGAGCTCTCCTTGAAGTAAAAATTATCGTGTTGACAGGGTAGTCTACTTTGAGTTGTTCATGCAAATGCTGAACATACTTTACTGTGTTGAAAGTACTTGACTATTCTTGAGGATATTTATCGTGACCTTGGTGTATCTTTTTCGTCTGACCCTTAACGTGAATTTTCCTCCTTGTAAGCTCCATGTGACTCCAACGTATGGACTCTACGTGAATTTCTCCTCTGACTCCGATAACTCCTTTTGCTGAGCTTATTTCGTTGAGCTCTGTATGCACTTAGCTCTTTTCCCTCTTCTTGGAGGGAGCCTTTAAGTTTCTTGGGAGCAGTCTTCTTGAATTTGAAGAGCTTTGTGAACTTTAGCTTAGGTTTTCCTGTGGGAGTCGTGTCATGGAAGGTTTGAGCTGACCTCGCCTTAGAGAAGTATGACGTGTTCCTCCTGAAACATGAGCTGAGCTGACCTCGCCTTAGAGAGGTCTGACGTGTTCCTCCTGAAACATGAGCTGAGTTGTGCATCAGGGGTCTAGAGGACACCTATAAAGGGGTTCACGCTGCTGCGCCTGTGGCCACAGGCTTTCAGTTTATTCCATAAATTTGGAGCTGCAGCTTATTCTACTGGACTTGTGTGAGTGTTCAGCATGGCCGAAGTGGATAAAAATCGAGATCTTGATCCTTTTTGAAGAAAAGAGGTTTATCCTAGCTCTTTTAGTTCTGATAGTCGTGTTTTTGGTGTCCTCGAGGGAGCATTGGGCAGTTGATTAATAGTCGTGTTTTTGGTGTCCTCGAGGGAGCATTGGGCAGTTGATTAACAGTTCTCATTAGTGAGGAGATGCTGAGGTTCATCACAAGCCTGTCGCTGATACCTGCTCCCTTTGGGCAAATATAACCTATGGGCTCTGAATCTAGTGAACTTGAGCTGACTTCAGCCCTGCTACTCGCGGCAGAATCTCCTCAGGGGTATGACTCGAGGTCGAGGTGTTCTGGACTCTCTTGCTAATCATGAGAATGAGGCTGAGGAAGATGTTGATGAGTAAGCACTACTGTTTGCCCTCCCTTTTGTTCTAGATCGCTTCCTCAGTTTTTGTGAACTCTAATTGTTAGAGTATTCCCCATGTGTTAGTGACGAAATAATCTTTATCCCTCCCCTTCTTTCCCAAATCACATTTGTCCTCATAAACTTGGGAAGTCTAAAGAATAGCCATGGCTTTAAATATGGTACCTTTACTTTCTTGCCTATAATTCCCGAAGATTTTCTTGAATCTTTCTCCTTTCTTTGGTTCCTTGCCTGGGGCTTTTGATGGTTGATCCTGCTTCGTCTCTCTTTGAAGACCGCTCTTTTTTTGGAATAGACCAGAAATTCCAATCTTGTTTCTTGGTTCCTTCTTCCCTGACCTCCTCGGATCTGGAGGGGATAAAGAAACGGTTCTTTCACGAACTGGAATTGCCTCTCCGGGTTCCCTCTCCAAACGAACCTCCTAACTATCTTTCTCTGGGTGAGGTCTGTTCCTTTGAGGATGCCTTCGTCTCTCTATTCATCCCTCTGTCGGGTATATCTTAGCGTATTATGGTCTGCCCCCTTCTCGTTTATCTCCTCGAGGGTGGGCTGTGCTTATCAGCTTCTTTTTGTTCTGGCGCCTCTAGGGCAATGACCAATTTTCCCCAATTGCTAAGTTTCTTTACTTTCATTGTCTTGAAGACGACGATGTTCCTTGCTTTAGTTGTTTCGGATGGAGGTACTTCTCCGAACGTCGGCTGGTGCTTGACATACCTTCCCCATCCCCATCCCCAAGATGGCTCAACCAGTTTTTCTTTGCTTACGGGAATTATTGGAGGTCTGTTGAGGACCGTCGATGAGAGAATAGGGTCCCGCGTTCATGGAAGAAATTTGATCACATAAGTAAGAGGCTTGACAGTTTTCCTGACCATTCCCTTTCTCTAGCGTTCTGTTCTGACCTTTATTTTAATGTGCAATTGCGCCTGACCCAAATTTACCGGAGGCCATTAGGATTGAGCAAGTGAAGCAATCTGCCCCTATGTCCTCCTCAGAATTGATGACGTCTGGTAATATTTTCTTGTTCAGCGCAGTGGCAGCATCTATTGATTTCCACTTCGATTACAGCTTGCCAGATCTTTCTCCCTTAGAGTCTGAGGAGGATGAGGAAGTGGGACCGTCTTCCAAAAGGTGCAAGCTGTGCGAGTCTCCCTCATCCCCTAAATCCTCTTTTAGCGTAATTTTTCTTTCTCTGCTAGGGCCAAGCTTCTCAATGCACTTTCAAAGGCAAAGAAGGAGAAGGAGGAATTGAGGGAAGAGAATGCCTGTTTGAAGGAGGAAGTGGTTGAGTTGAAGAAATGCATAGGGGAGAACTAGCAGTTATGTTTGGAAGCTTGAGATGCCTTCTTTAAGCAACTTTGTTTTTTATAGTTATTTTAGCCCTTTGATGTAATCTGAACAATTTTTCCTTCTTTGTTTCTGGACTACTGGATACCACATGGCATACTATCGAAATACTCCTGTGAATCTCATGATTTGGACAGCTAACCTTGGTTCCCAAAGCCTGGTGGGCTCCTTTCACCTTTTGGGGCCTGTTGGGGGTATGCATAATCTACCTCCTTTCTATGGTCCATCTTGAGTGGCTAAGCTCTTTCTATGAACTACATAGTTCATGGTTAATTATCGAGTTTTCCTCTGTGTGAATAGTTCGTGGAGCTCTTTGTTATTTTTATAGACTGGAGAGTTTATCATTGGCTACTTGGCTCTCCTTCTAATTTATAAACTGAAGAGTTCATCGTGAGTTCCTGGGCTCTTTCTTAGCTATAGAGCTCTTTCTTTGATTTATTAATAGAAGAGTTTATCGTGAGCTTTTGGGCTCCTTTTGAGCTGTAGAGCTTTTTCTGAGCTGTTGAGCTCTTTCTTTAATTTATAAACTGAAGAGTTTATCATGAGCTTCTGGGCTCTTTCTTTGATTTATAAACTAAAGAGTTTATCATGAGCTACTGGGCTCTTTTTGAACTATGGAGCTCTTCTTTAATTTATAAACAAGATTTTTATCATGAACTACTGGACTCTTTTTGAGCTATGGAGCTCTTAGTTTATTTTATGATCTTGTGAGCTTTAGAGCTCGTTGTGAGCTGTACAGCTCATCTTTTGGCTCTTAAGCTACTTTAAAGAATCATACTTGTCTCATACTTATCTAAACCAAGAATTTGTCGCTTTATTAGAAATGATTTTATTACAAGGAGTACTTACTGAATTTTTTTTTTAAGATGCACTGCGTTCCAGGGATGAGGTAGGATTTTTCCTTCTTCGGTCTGCAACTCATAGTTTTCAGGTCTTATCACCCTGGATACAATGAAGGGACCCTCCTAATTTGAACCTAGCTTCCCATGGGAGGGGTCTTTTCTGGCAAGTAGAAGTTTTCTAAGCATCAAATCTCCCACCATAAAGCTTCTGTGTTTGACTCTTTTGTTGTAATACTTTGCGGTTTTCCCCTGGTAATCCTGGATGCGATGCAAAGCTTTGTCTCTCCTTTCATCCAAGAGATCGAGGTTCAGCAGGAGTGACTCATCGTTGTGCTCTGGATCTATGAGCTTGGTCCTTGGAGATGGGATACCGATTTCTACTGGGGACACTGCTTCTGTTCCATAAGCCAAAGCGAACGGAGTTTCCTGGGTAGCTGACCTTGCAGTTGTTCTATAAGCCCATAACACCTCTGGAACTTGCTCCACCCATTTTCCTTTTAGAGCTTCAAGCTTCGTTTTCAACGCAACTTTGATGGTCCTGATAGTTACCTCTGCTTGCCCATTGGATTGTGGATGAGTTGGTGCTGAAAAGTAATTCTTAATTCCTAGCTCAGCGCAAAATCTTCTGAACTTTGGGTTGTCGAATTGTTTCCCATTGTCTGAGACTATTGCCCTTGGAATTCCAAATCTACAAATTATCTACTTCCATGTGAAGTTCTGGACTTTTTGCTCCGTGATCATAGCCAAAGGTTCCACCTCTGCCCATTTAGTGAAATAGTCCACTCCAACAATGGCGAATTTGCACTGTCCCACTCCGATTGGAAGGGGCCCGAGTATGTCCAAACTCTACTGCTGAAAGGGCCAAGGACTAACTACCGAGGTAAGGAGCTCTGGTGGGCAATGGGGAAGATTGGCGTTTATTTGGTAGACTGTGCTTTTCTTGACTACGTGGCATCCTTGAGCATTGTGGGCCAATAGTATCTCTGCCTTAATATTTTTCTTGCCAAGGCCCGCACTCCAATGTGGTTGCTGCAAACCCCATCATGAATCTCTCTGAGTATGTAATTGGCGTCTTCATCCCCTACACATTTAAGGAGGGGTGCTGAAAAACCTCGCTTGTAAAGGTTTTCCCACAAAATGAAAAACCTGGCTGACCTGGTTCTTAGCTTTGCTGCTTCTTTGGGGTCCTCTGGCAAGGTTTTATTCCGAAGTTATCCCAGAATAGGGTCCATCCAGCTTGGTGAGGCTTGCACAGGGAGTATTTCTTCATTCTCAAGGTCAACAGAAGGTTTCAGTAGATGCTCCATTGGAATTAATCTCTTTAAACTTTCCTGTGAGACGGTTGCGAGCCTTGCCAAAGAGTCCGCTCTTGAGTTCTCAGATCTGGGAATGTGCTTGATTTTGACTTGTACAAAATTTTTGATCAATTCATGTACCTTTCTGAGGTAAATGATCATCTTATCTCCTTTAGCTTCATAAGACTCCTTTATTTGCCTTACCACAAGCTGTGAATGCATATCTCTAGCTGTTCTGCCTCCATCAAGTGAGCCAAGTTGAGCCCTGTAATAACAGTCTCATATTCAGCCTCGTTGTTTGAGGCTTTAAACCCAAACCTAAGGGCGTATTCGACGTCTACTCCGTCTAGTGAGGTCAAAATTAGGCCCGCTCCGCTTCTTTGGGCATTAGCTGCATCATCTACCGAGAGTTTCCATATTGGGAGATCAGGTACTAGTTGTGTGGTCTCCATAGGTGTTCCTGTTGTAAATTTTGCGATGAAATCTGCCAAGATCTGAACTTTTATAGCAGTTCTTGGTTTATACCTGATGTCGAATTCGCTGAGCTCAATGACCCACTTTACTAATCTCTCAGAAGATTCGGGCTTATGTAACACCTGCTTCATCGGCTGGTCTGTCGGGACTTCTATGGTATGGGCCTGAACGTATGGTCTGAGCCTTCTGGCTGTGGTAACCAAGGCTAAGATAAGTTTTTTCATCTTCGGGTACCTCTCCTCTGCACCCCTGAGAGCTCTGCTGCAGTAATACACTAATTGCTGAGCTCTGTCTTTTTCTCTTACGAATGCTGCGCTGGTAGAGAAATCTGAGATGGCCAAGTATAGGGTGAGCACCTCTCCTTCTATGGGACTGACCAGAATTGGGGAGGAACTCAAATAAACCTTTAAGGACCTAACTGCCTCTTCACATTGGGCATCCCATTCAAAAGCTTTCTTCAGTACTGGAAAGAAAGGCTGGCATTTGTCACTTGATCGAGACACGAAACAGCTCAAGGTGGCTATTCTCCCTATCAATTGCTGAATTGCTTTCATGTTCGAGGATGGTTGCATGTCTAATACTGCCTTTACTTTGGCAGGATTGACTTCTATCCCCCTGCTATTCACTATGAAGCCTAGAAACTTCCCTGTCGAAACCCCGAAGGCACATTTAGTAGGGTTAATCTTTATCTTGTATTCTTTGAGAACCCCAAAGAATTCTGCCAGATGTTGGATATAAAGCTCGACCTTTAACAACTTTACCAGCATATCATCAATATAAACTTCCATTGTTGCTCCAATTTGCCTCTGAAACATTCTGTTCACCAGGCGCTGGAAGATGAAGTGCAATTGGTTACATAAGTGGTGTAATCAAGCAAAAGTTAATTGATTGAAAATTGGAGTGGCAATCAAGTGAATACTCAGCAAAAATTGTGGGTCTAACAATTTGGATTGCTAAAGTCGAGTTTAGATTATTATTAAATAAAGATTAAACATTAATGAAGGATAAGAATCTAATACTTTCATTGTTAGAGGATACAGTGGAAAAAAATATTTTTCAGATATATTGATATTATAGATTTTAAAGGAATTGTTGCTCTAGTTCAGTTTGCCGCGTGAGATCATTTATTTTCATTTATTTAGGTTATTAAATTAACCCAAACAAATGAGGGGCATTGTTTGGATCAAATTCTACAATTTTGGTGAACAAATAATAAATGATATATGTCCATGGAATGAATCAGCCAAAAGAATTTGCCACGTGTCTTTTCAAATTCAAGGATAGTTACAGTCCCACAGTTAGAGGGAATGAAGTAGTTACTCTAGGATTCAAAAAGAAGATGGTTATCAAGGCTAAGGTCTCTGAGACCATGAAGACAACAGTTAAAATTAAAGAAGAAGATGGAAAGAAAATGCCTAAAAGTCAGTGTAACGGTCGATGAAGAAATGCCTATAAAAAAGGCATTTATTATGATGGCGTTCGGACTCAAGACTAAGGAGAAGCGTGAGTATATGAAAACGAGCGCCAATCCGAGCTACTAGGCTCGTGGGGTGAAGTGTGGATACCGTTAATAACCGAGGGCTAAGATATAGGGCACAAAAGAAATATAGTGATTCACCGGCAAAGGAGCTCAGCTAGTGTACCTCTTTGATAGAGTTTCTTACTCCTTGTTCCTTTATTGATTTCTCTAATGTTTTACAGTGCCCTCTTGAGGGTGATTAGGGTTCTATCTTCCTTTACTTTGATGGAAGCGCCGTACAATATTTATAGTGCAATCTTTATCGCTAGGGAATATCCAGAGAGATCTTTGCCCTTCACTCGTGGGATTCCCCTTGATTTTAGGGGAGGATCTTGGTTAGTTGAGATTTCATGCCTTGATTGTATCTTTCTGTTGCTTTGGGGGTGCCTGGTATTAACTAGTTGCACCCTCCGTGTTTTCTCTATCACCTCGCTTGGGGTAAGATCTAGGTCTGCACCCCTAAGCTCAGGATACCCTACCGGGCTTTCTGGGTTGACTTTTCTATCTGAGCTCATACTCAGAATATATTTTGGGTATCATCATTTTCCCCCCAGCTCTTGGTCCAAGCGAGCTTGGACAAGGGCTGAGTTGTTTAAAGATGAGCTTGATCGACGCATGACAGATTTTGGCTTGTACGTGAGGATTGCTTTTTTTGATAGTTTTATCAGTAATCATGGCTTCCTCGATTCCCACGCATGCTTCAGCCCACATCACTCAAACTATTAATGCTCAAACGGCTACTAAAACTACTTTTTCCACTGTTCATCTTCTATTTTGGTTCCTTTCTTCTTCGAATTCACAACTCCCTGATTCTTTACCCAAATTCTAGTTTTTCTAGTTGATTTCTAGGATTCTTATTGTTTCCCTCCCTTGGCTCTACTCTGGGTTGTGGTCCACCATTCATTCCAAGCTAGGTACTTTTTTTGCCTCTTACTTTTCTATGTTCCCGTTCTCGATTCCTTGGATTCGAGGTGGTTACTGTATTTCTGGGCTTTACGATTCTTTTATTTCTAGAATCGAGACCATTGCTTGTCTCCTCTTCCTTTATTCGTGGACTGGGGTTCCATTGTACGAATCTAGGGTATGGGGAGCTACTGTGCTGACCCCAAGGTTATTAGGAAATGTTTAACCAGTGTCCCTCCTCTTTACCGTTCTTTCAACCTCCCTTTTTCTTGCCCACTCATGTCGGCTTCTTCTAAGGCTACCCCTTTGTCTGTTTCCCTTTTTGGGAATAGGTCTGCCGAGGAGGATGTTGACTTAGGAGAGGTGGGAGATGAAATTGACAATTTCCCCGACGTCGAACATGCCGGCGCCAAGGTAAATATCAACAAACCTTCGTCAGCCTCCTCCCCAGTGCCTTCAAACCTAGCAAAGACAACGGCAAGGTGAGTGGTGTAGGAGTTCTTCGCAGCGCTACTGGTTTAGGAGGTGCCTTCAGAACCGCCGAACTCGTGGGCGGTAGTGAGGTCATTCCCCCTCTTATAAAGATCTTTTGTGCCCGCTATGGCTTTCCTCCTGAGGTCCAGGTTTGGTGTCCTGATGAATTTACCTAGTACATTTTCCATGTACATAAGAAGGTCTATTTTTTCGGTGCCACCTTCGAGAATGGCCTTCGCTTTCCTATTCACCCATTCATTAAAGGCGTTTTGCAGCACTTCAATTGGTGTCCCACCCAGCTCTTTCCTAACTTCTGGGGTGTTTTAGCTGGTTTTCTTGTTTTCTTCAAGAAGTATAAGCTCGGGGTTTCAAGTATTCCCCTGCTCCTGAATTTTTACAATGTTAAATACAGTTCTTCTGAAGGTTTCTTGTATATTTCCAAATGGCGTAATGTTAAATTGATTATCTCTGATCTTCCACGTTCTCACAAGCGCTGAAAGAACTTCTTCTTCTTCGTAGGGGGCTCTCAGTGGGAGCGCAACCCGGCAAATAGGACAGATACTCTACCAATCCCTAGGGCCTGGTCTGCCCCTGACAACCTGGGTGAGTCTTTGTATGAAATTGTTCATATCGAATTTGGTGTCCCATCTTACTGACCTTGCTCTACCTTTATCGTATTTCAGGTATCCGACCTGAACTCAACATCGAGGATGAGCAGGTGCTACTAAAATTAGAAAAGTGTAAACCAGAAAAAATATTCTGAGCTAACAAAGCCTTGAGAACTGGTTACAGAGGGGTTTAGTCGTCCTAAGGTGGTGATAAGAAACACCCTTCCACTTTTTGTACAAGCCCCAACTTCTTTTGGGACCGAAGCTTCCACTCCTCTTCTTGCTGTCGGGGCTAAAATGGGTGCTGGTTTGTGTGGGATTTCGGGTATTACCTCTCTCCTGTCTCGACTTATCCCTTTTAAATTTTTAGGTTCTTCCTCAATGAAGCTCACTCCCGAAGAACTCCAGGCAAAGCTCAATCAAGTAAAGAGGGGTGGAAAATATGGCAAACAGAAAGCTGAGGTTGGCTCGGGAAGTAACCCCACTACCTAAGATAAGGCCAAAAAATCATGGGTGTCTTCCTCCCCTACTTTAACTATCAACACCCCAACTGCATCATCGAGCATCCCTTAAGTCTTGGCCCCCCTCTCCTCCTCAAAAGGTCAAAACTACTTCTGAACAACCCCGCGAGCTAGACCCTACTTCTCCTTCCTCGTCTAAAGTTGAGAGAGCTCTAGGGTTGATCCCCCCTCATTCAGAGCCTGTCTCCTACAGTGCCTCTCCTACAGCTCCTCTAGAAAGACCCTCAAATTGTCCCTAATGAGGTTGGAATTGAGAAGGGCAAATAACCCAAGGGAGAGGGGAGCGTGGACTTTTTCTTTGAGGACGTAGAGCTTACTGTCGGGGCCATTTTCTCTTTTCTCCTTGATTCTGACATTGAAAGGTGCTCTTCCCTGCTTCTTGTGGAGTCCCTCAGTTCAGATCTCCAAGGAACATCTGTTGTAAGCATTCATATCATTATGTGTCCATTCATCCTTAAATTGTGACTGCGTGCTAATCCGTTTTTGCTTGCCTCCTTCCCCAGCTAGCTATCCATGTAAAGAGCTTGATGGGAAGGGTCCGGTCTGTGGAGAGCTCCACTAGGGATCTGAAGGCATATGAAATTAAGGTGGCAGAACTGTCTTTCGAAAAAGATGATATTCGGGCTCAAGTAAAAGAAGGCCAGGGAGGAAGAAAAGAAAACTTGGGATGAGCTCAAAATGGCCAAGGAGGAGCTCAAGCTTAAAACCAAAGCTTGGGCTAAGGCCAGCCAAGAAGCTTTTAATTCCTAGAGCTCCCTTGGGAACCTGAAGAAGGATTATCTCGCTATGACTGAGGCGAATGATGCACTTTGTGGTGAGCTTGAGGCGCAGAAAACCACTGGTAAACAGAAAGATGATTTGCTTGCTGAGCTCAAAGATGATGTCGCCACCAAATGAGTCACTAGATCGCTTGCCTTTCAGCGCAAAGCTAAGAGGATCTATCCAGACCTCAACTTCGACGTTGCTGTCCCTATTGAGAAAGAGCTGGACGAAACTGATTCAGTGGGTGAGGAAGGTAATTTGGCTTTCTCGGCCACAGTCCCTAAAGGCGCTGAGGTTCTTACTTTTCCCGATGAGGTCTTGGTCCAGGGCGTATCCCCCGTCTTAGTTGTTTCAACAGCTCTCCTCTCTGGGACCATCCCTATCCCTGCTACTACTGGGCTCCCAGTTTCCCCTGCTGCGATTTCTGTCATGGTGCCCTTCTCTACCGAGCTTGCTGCAGCATCCCTTACTTAGGATTCTCCAACAGTTGGAGAAGGGGTCCCTATGAGGAGTATCCCTAAGAATTCCCCAACAGCTAGGGGAGAGGTGCCCATGAGGAGTATCCCTGAGAACTCCCCTCCATTGCCTTTTGAAACCCTCACTCCCCAGCTTCTTGGCTCTTCTCCTGTTCTTTTCGCAGAAACCTTATCTACTGACTTTTAGGCTCCTTCTTCGTAAACTCAGGGCTAGGGTTTTTCTTTTGTTTTTAATGTTGCTGTTGTTTTGCTGCTGTTGTTTTTTTTATTCATGTAACTCTAATTTCATGTTTAATATACCTTGACTTCATGTTCTGAAGAAATACTGTGTAATTCCACCAATTCTGACTTGGACATAGTTTTGCATTCCTTTGCTTTGTATACCTCCTTGCCCTTGCTTTAAGAGGTACAATTATTGAGTCTGAAGGGCCAGTCAGGATTTTGATATGTATGAAAGACGTGGGGTCTGCTTAGATATGTTCGCTCCATAGAGGCTTTATAATTTCTCATAGTGGCAAGAGGTCTGTTGACCTTGGCCGAGGAAAAGTAAGCAATCTTGACGTTGGGGTCTTTGTTGCTATACGAGCTGGCCTCTACCTCTAGAAATTTGAAAAGCCTTCTCGAGACAATATTCTAGAAGGTCTGTACATCCATGCAAGCTATTCTTAACCAAAGGGTGTGTGAAAAAACCTCTTAGCTTTCTGAGCGCTGAAGACTCTTGAGACAGACCAGGAGAATGCTGAGGTTATTGGGGAAGTTTTCTTTGTTGGATCAGCCGACTATGAGAGGTCTTCCTGAACTCCCCTAGGAGTTAGCTGGTGGTCATCGAATTCCGATAGTATTTAACGCATGTGATAATCTTCTTTCCAAAGTTGCAACTACCATCATTAATTAGAAAACTCAAAAGACCGCCCACGTTGCTTTTGCTGCGTTCTTGATTCCTTGAATCTTGCGACTATTTCCAAATCTTCTTGGGGTTCATTTCTCTTTGCTTCTAACCTTGAAGGTCCTTTGTCCTTGTCCTTGAGCTTTCCTTTTCCTTTCCTCTAAAATTACCTTTGTCTTTGTTTCTTGCCCAAGAGTTCCCATGGCTCCTCCTCTTTCCTCCAGGATAGACTGAAAATTCCAGTCTCATTTTTTGGTTCCCTCTTCACCGACTTTCTCTAAATTAGAGGGGATCAAAAGATGATTCTTTCATAGGCTGGACTTGCCTCTCAGGGTTCCTACCCCTGATGAACCGCCTAATTATCTTCCTCAAGGGGAGGTTTGTATTTTTGAAGGCGCCCTGGAGATGGGTCTTCATCTTCCTATCCACCCATCCATTGGGTGTATCTTGGCTTACTATGGTTTGTCTCCCTCTCGCTTATCTCCCATAGGATAAGCTGTTTTAATCAACTTTTTCCAGTTCTGGCGTCTTCAGGGCAATGACGCATTCCCAACGACCGCTAATTTTCTATATTTTCATGTTCTTGAGGATGACGAAATCCCCTGCTTCAGTTGTTTCCAATGGAGGCATTTCTTGGAGCGCATAATAATGCTTGATATTCTTTCTCCCTCCGAGGGGTGGCTTCATCGTTTTTTCTTTACTTCGGGTGACTCCTAGAGATCTACTAAGGACTGTCGCAGGGAGAACAGGGTTCCACGTTCTTGGAGGATCTTTTCTCACATAGGTTAGGGTACTGAGAGCTTTCTTGGTCATTCCTTGGTTTGATGTCATATTCTGACTTTTTCTTGTTTGTGTAGTTGCGCCTGATCTAGATCTGCCAGAGGTTTTGAAGATTGATCAGATGCTGCAATCTGAACCTAAGTATTTTTTAGAGTTGATGTCATCTGATAATCTTTTCCTATTTAGTACTGCGGCTAGAGGTGTTAATCTAGCCCTTGTCGAGCATTTGTCAAGCCTAATTTACACATAAACGAGTTGGCTCGTTTAACTATTTACTCATAAACGAGCCTAAAATATTGTTCAAGCCTGGCTTGATTAACAACCCTAGTTGCGGCAACCTCACTTGACTTCTCCTTCTATCTTAATTCTCCTAATTCTTCAACTTCTGAGTTAGAGGCGGAATAGGAGGATAAGGGTGCTGAGCCATCATCCAAAAGGTGCAAGGTGGGTGATACGTCCCCATCCTTCGACTCTTCCCTTGGTACAGTTTTGTTTTCTTCTTTCGGGGCCAAACTTCTAAACTTACTTTCGAAAATCGAGATGGAGAAGGATGAGTTGAAGATGGAGAATGCCCGTCTAAAGGAGGAAGTGGATGCTCTCAAGAAACGGTTGGGGGAGAGATAGCAGCCTTTTCCTTTAGGAATTGACCTTTTTGTTACTTTTTTTTTATGAATATTTTATATCTGTGATGTAATGCAAACACATTTCCTTTCTGTTTTTTGAATACTTTCTGGTCCATCATCTGTGCTATCTGAGAGGCTTTTCTGAATTTCACAGGCGAAAGAGCTCACTATAATTTTTCTGCATGAGCTGACGAGCATATCTGGGCAATAGTGCCCTTGTCTGTTTACGAACTGAAGAGTTCATCGTGAGCTTTAGAGCTCAGATTCATTTATGAACTGAAGAGTTCATCATGAGCTGCAGAGCTTAGATTCGTTTATGAACTAAAGAGTTCATCGTGAGCTATAGAGCTCATCTTTGATTTAAGATCTGAGGAGTTTATTGTGAGCTTTAGAGCTCATGTTCATTTATGAACTGAAGAGTTCAGCGTGAGCTTTAGAGCTCGTTTTTGTTTATGAATTGAAGAGTTTGTTGTTAGTTGTAGAGCTCATTTTTGCTTATGAGCTGAAGAGTTCATCGCGAGCTTTAGAGCTCATTTTTGCTTATGAACTGAAGAGTTCATCGCGAGCTATAAAGCTCGTTTTTGCTTATGAACTGAAGAGTTCATTGTACACTTTAGAGTTTGTTTTCATTTATGAACTGAAGAGTTCATCACGAGCCTTAGAGCTCGTTTTTGCTTATGAACTAAAGAGTTCATCGCGATTTGTAGAGCTCGTTTTTGATTATGAACTGAAGAGTTCATTGTGAGCTTTAGAGCTCGTTTTTCTTTATTAGGCGAGCACGTCTTAAAAACTTAGTTTCTTTATTGGAAAATAATCTTATTACAAAGAGGACTTACTGAAAGAATTTCTTAAGATGTTCAGTGTTCCAAGAATGGGGTAGAACTTTCCATTCTTCAGTCTGTAATTCGTAGTTTTCAGGTATTACTACCCTGGAGATGATGAATGGTCCTTCCTAATTGGGGCCTAATTTCCCATCGGAAGGGTCTTGATTCGCACTTTTTTGTGTGTCTGAATTATATTAAAATATTACACCCAAATATAGGTGGTCGAATTGTAGTTTTCTCGGTTTTAAGTCTAAGTATCGATCCCACGAAGAGTTAAGTAATTCTAAAAAATAAAATAAAATAAAATAAAATAAAAACTAAAAACGATTAAGTGATTTATTTGGAGTAGTTTGATGTTTGATTGCTTGTGGTGTGAGCTTAGTCTAATTAACTGATTTTAAAATAAAAGGCAGGCGAAAGGAAAGTGTAGATATAATAAAGTGTGTAAATAAAGCAGATAATTGACAAGAAATTTAAAATATATCCTTCAGTTTAAGGATCTCATATGCTTTATATTGGCGTTGTTATGGAATTGCCACCACACAACAATCAACCTCCATTTTACTGGAAAGTCAATCGGTAGGTCTGATGTACATAATTCAGCACACAGTAGCTTATTAAGCTATTGTGAAGGTAATATATTATAACACAGCTGCTTATTAGGCTACACTGGATTATAGATATTCCAATTGACTAATTCGAGTAAAACCCGCTGGTGGTATAGACGATCTTCCAGCAACTTGTCAGGTCAGCTGGTGGTAGTTAATCATAATACAACAACTTGTCAGGTTAGCTGTATTTAGATATGTCACCCAAAAAGTCAAGCCACTCAAATGGAATACTTGAATTATTCAATAGATCATCTTGGAATATATATATTGACAGTAGAACTTCCTCAGCGTTCCAGTGGAGGACTAGCCATACCGATAGGATCACCGGGGTTATTCTAGCAGGCAATATTATTATATATAGTAATATCATGCGTCAGTGGAACTTCCTCAGCGTTCCAATGGAAGCAAAGCCATATCGATAGGATCACCGGGGTTATTCCAGCTGGCATGTCTTATATATATAATAAACGTATAGATAAAACATCATCAATTCCATAAACAAACCAATATTATACATATGTTCCCCTCGCACTGGAGGATACACGGAACTACTCACGCTCCATTGCTATAGACGAGCAAGGAGTGTTAGCAGTTATCATTACAACAGAATTAAAGTACAAAATGTAAAAGGCTTTTGTAGGGAACGATTGAAACACAACCACTCTTACTATCAGTTAAGATGAAAAAGTGGCAGCACTTCAACTATCTGAATGGAAAGCTATAACAGAAATATAGAAGTACAGTATTGGAACTGAAAGTGTATCACGGACCGGATCGTGTTTGCACTTTCTTCTTTCTTTTTCTTCCTTTCTTTTCCTTTTTCTCTCTTTGGATTTTCACTTGGAAGCTCTCATATCCCGGCCTGTATGCAGAGGAGGTGAAGGTCCATATTTATAGGCGATTAGGGAAGCAGGAGGTGGAGGTCTGCAGGTGCTGACTAAGGAGGACCGTCCGGACGGTGGCAGTGTCGTCCGGACGGTGGTGCAAGTGGATTTGCAAGTTGCATGGCCTCTGACTTGCTTTATTACACTTTGGCCTCCTAGCTTTCCTTTTCCTTGACATTGCACCCTTCATCTTTGGTTTCTTCTGCATTTTATCCTGAAACTTTAGATAAAAATTGTTAAAACAAATAATTCCCGCACTAACCCTAATTTACTTTAATTACTACTTTTTAGTGCGGTAATTCTACTAATTCGACTTTTTTTTTATACTTTTAATTTACAACTAATTGATGTCAATCAGGTATTTTCTTGCAAGTAGAAGCTTTCTGAGTACCAAATTGCCGACCTTAAAGCTTCTGTGTCTCACCCTTCGGTTGTAGTACCTTGATGTTTTCCTCTGGCAGCTCTGGATGTTCTGCAGAGCTCTGCGCCTTTTTTTGTCTAGGAAATCAAGGTTAAGGAGGAGGGACTCATCATTGAGCTCGAGTTCTATGAGCTTAGTCCTAGGAGATGGGATTCCTATCTCTATAGGCGCCACGACTTTAGTTCCGAATGCTAAGGCAAATGGTGTTTTCTGGGTTGAAGATCTGGTTGTTGTCCTATAAGCCAATAATACTTCTGGGATATACTCTACCCATTTTCCTTTCAGAGCTTCGAGCTTAGTTTTTAGAGCTTTCATGATGGTTTTCATTGTGACATCTGCTTGTCCGTTAGATTGTGGGTGAGCTGGTGCCGAAAAATAGTTCTTTATCCTGAGATCAGCACAAAATCCTCTAAATTTAGAGTTATCAAATTGTTTTCCATTATTGAAGAGGATTGATCTGGGGATTTCAAACCGACAAATTATTGACTTCCAAGTGAAGTTTCGAATTTTTTGTTCAGAGATCATTATCAAGGGCTCAATTTCTGCCCATTTTGTGAAGTAATCTACTCCAATAATGGCAAATTTACATTGTTCAGTTCCAATTGGAAGGGGTCCGAGTATGTCGAGACCCCATTGCTGAAATGGTCAAGGGCTCACCACCGAGGTTAATAACTCAGGTGGACTGTGAGGGATGTTGACGTGCTCCTGGCAGACCTTACATTTTTTAACCAAATCTGCGGTATCCCTGAGCATGGTGGGCTAATAGTACCCCTGCCTTAGTGCTTTTCCCGCCAAGGTCCGAGCTCCGATGTGATTGGTCCGAGCTCCAATGTGATTACCGTAGATTCCCTCATGAACTTCTTTGAGTATATAGTTAGCATCTTTGCCTCCAACATACTTAAGTAAAGGTGTTGAAAATCCTCGTTTATACAATTTTCCCTGCAAAATGGAAAATCTAGCTGACCTGGCTCTTAGCTTTACGGCTTCCTTGGGGTCCTCTGGCGAGACTTCATCCTTTAGGTACCCTATGATATGATCCATCCAGCTCGGGTGAGCTAAGACTGGAGTACTTTCTCCTCTTCGATAATCACTATGGGTTCTATCAGGTGCTCCATTGGTATTAACTTATCCAATTTTTCTTGCGAAGCAATTGCCAGCCTTGCCAATGCTTCTGCACACGAACTTTCTAATCTGGGGACGTGTCTGAATTTAGCCAACACAAGCTTCTTGATCAGTTCTTGTACTTTTCTGAGGTACATGACCATTTTCTCACCCCTCGCTTCATAAGACTCCTCTAACTGTTTTACCACCAGTTGAAAGTCACTGTAGATCTCCAATTATTTTGCCTCCATAGAGTAGGCAAGATTGAGCCCAGCAATGACTGCCTCATATTCAGCCTCGTTGTTTGAATCCTTAAACCCAAATCTAAGGGCCAATTCATCATCTATTACATCTGGAGATGTCAGAATTAAACCTGCACCGCTCCTATGAGCATTAGCGGCTCCATATACTGAAAGTTTCCAAATAGGGAGGTCAGGTAATAACTGTGTGGCCACCATGGGTGTGGTTGATGTGAATTTTGTGATAAAATCTACCAAAATCTGTCCCTTGATGACAATTCTTGGTTTGTACCTGATGTCGAACTCGCTGAGCTCTATAGCCCACTTAACCAACCTCCCTGAAGATTCTGGTTTGTGCAGCACCTACTTCATTGGCTGTTCTGTTGGGACCTCAATAGTATGAGCTTGGAAGTATGATCTAAGTCTCTTGGCTGTAGTTACCAAGGTTAAAAGAAGTTTCTCCATTTTTGGATATCTATCCTCTGGTCCCTTAGAGCTCTGCTACAGTAGTAGACAGGTTGCTGAGCTCTATCTCGCTCCCTAACCAGAGTTGCACTAGTTGAGAAATCTGAGACGACTAGGTAAAGGGTAAGCGCATCCCCTTCCAAGGGGCTCACCAATACAGAAGGGGAGCTCAGGTAGACCTTCAACCCTGCGAATGCCTCTTTGCACCTTGTATCCCATTGGAACACTTTCCTTAAAACTTGGAAGAAGGGTTGACATTTATCACTGGATCTGGATACAAACTTGCTCAAGGCAGCTATTCTTCCTGTCAGTCGTTGGACCTCCCTTGTGTTGGATGGTGGTTCCATATCCAGCACCGCCTTAACCTTTTCAGGGTTAGCCTTAATTCCCCTACTATTTACAATGAAGCCAAAAAAAATTTCTGCTGATACCCCGAAGGCAGATTTTGCAGGATTTAATTTCATCCTATATTCTTTAAGGACCTGGAACGACTCTGCTAGATGTTGGACATGGAGCTCTGCCTTCAATGATTTCACCAACATATCATCGATATAGACCTCCATAGAGGTTCTAATCTGCTTTTGGAACATACTGATCACCATGCGCTAGTTGGTGACTCCAGCATTCTTCAATCCAAAAGGCATGACCTGGTATCAATATGTTTCCTGTTCAATCACAAAAGAAGTCTTCTCCTGGTCATTACGGTCCATCCTGATCTGATTGTAACCTGAGAAGGCGTCCATGAAACTGAGTAGCTCGTGGCCAACGGTGACATCCACTATGAGGTCGATCCGAAGAAGGGAAAAACTATCCTTTGGGCATGCTCGATTGAGATCAGTGAAGTCAATGCAGAGCTGCCACTTGCTGTTGGTCTTCTTGACAAGGACCATATTGGTAAACCAAACAGGATAGTCTATTTTCCTGATAGCTTTGGCGTGGAGGAGTTTTCTGACCTCTTCGTTGATTGCCTTTTATCTTTCGGGGGCGAAGCTCCTTGTTTTCTGTTTAATGGGCTTGCAAGTAAAGTTCGCGCTTAGCTTGTGGGTAATAACTGTAGGGTCAATACCTTCCATGTCTTCTTGTTTCCAAGCGAACACCCCTATGTTTTCTTTCAGGAACTAGATAAGGAGGTCTTTGATTTCTCTTCTCAATTTAGACCTGATGTAAACAAGATGTTTTGGTTCCTCACCAAGCTGTATGGGTTCCAGTTCTTCTAATGGCATTGGTCTGGTATCCAGCTCGTCCCTCTTGTCGAGCTCGTCCACTTGAATGCTTTTGACATCTTTCTGCTTCATCGAAGCTGTGTAGCATTCTCTAGCTATGCGTTGGTCTCCTCGGACCTCTCCAACTCTATTTTCTGTAGAAAATTTCACGACCAAGTGATAGGCAAAAGGGATGGCCCTCATGGTGTTAAGATAAGGCCTCCCTAGCAACATATTGTATGTAGAAAGAGCATCCACCACTAGAAATTTTACGGCTGTGGTGGCTTGACACGGGGGGTCTCCCATACTGAGTACGAGCTGGATTGACCCTAGATGTAACACTCTTTTCCCTGAGAATCCCAACAGATGAACACTTACTGGCTCTAGTTTCTCTCTTCCTATGCCTATTTTGTCAAAGACAGAGATAAAGATGATGTCTGCAGATCTCCCGTTATCGATTAGAACGTGATGAACTGTTCTGTTCGCCACAACAACCCTTAACACTAGAGGATCATCATGGGGATGCTGACAACCCTATATATCTGAATCTGAGAAGGTAATGGTTGAGCTCAATCAGGGTGCCTTAGACACAGTATGCACCTCCAACGCTTCTCTAGCTCTGATTCTGCGTAGGTGCGCCTTTCTAGCAGAGCTGGACTTTCCGCTTCCTGTAAATCCTCCGAATATCACCTTGATCTCCCCTAATGGTTACTGGTGTTGAGTTGGGCCATGCTGTCGAGGTGGTGGGGTGGAAGAGCTTGATTTTGGTTATCATGGGCTACATAGCGGTGTAATTGTCCTCGTTGGATCAGGAACTCGACCTCCTTCTTCAATTGAATACAGTCGTCTGTGTGGTGGCCATGATCCTTGTGGTATTCGAAGTATTTAGTAGGATCCCTCCTAGCTGGGTCTGCCTTCATCCGTGGTGGCCATTTCAAAACTTTCTCGTTTTGTACTTCATACAAAATTTGTGATATTGCCGCAGTGAGAGGAGGCAGCTGCCGAGGTGCGTACCTTGGCTGCAGTTCTGGTTGGGGAAAGCCCAAGTGATCCCTTATATCCCCCCACCTCTTAGGGGAGAGATCACGCTATCTTTTTGGAGACTTATCTTGTCTTTTTTCTTTTCTGGGGCTTCGATCTTTTTTCTTCTCTTCCTATCCTTTCTCCTTATGTAAAGGAGAGCTCCCTGCCTTTGAGAGAAGGGCTTCTTCGCCATTGATATATTTTTTCGTCTTAGCCAGTACCTCGGCCATACTTGCCTGAGGGTTCTTCGATATGGAGAACATTAGATCTTTGAATTGCACTCCCAGCCCAACTGTGAAGGTAGTGATAGCAAATTTTTTGTCTGGGATGTTCACTTTCAATGACTACGAATTGAACCTTTGGACATAAGACCTCAGGTTTTCATAGGGTCCTTGTTTCACACTTAATAGATGTAACTAGGCTTTCTGTAAGTCCGAGCACCTATAAGTGGGATACAAAAGATATGGACAGTTCCTTGAACGAGGAGATTGTCGCTAGAGGGAGCCTATTAAACCATGCTAAGGTGGAGCCCTTCAATGTAATGACAAAAGCTTTACAACGCACATGATTCTGGTATCCGTGCAGTTTCATTTGGTTCTTGTACGTATTGAGATAATCTACGGGATCTTTCGTTCCATCAAAGACTTCAATTTGCAGCAGCCTAAACTTTAGAGGGAGGGAAAAGTGCAACACTCCGGTGGTCAATGGGGAATCAGTTTGATGTACCAGGGTGTCCATTGTCACTGGAGCTTTTCCTTTCACCGTCTCCTTCATACGGCTGAGCTCCTACTGAATACCATCGAAGCACTGCTCCCAATATTGTTCCCTTCTTCTGTGTTGATAAGGAAAGAAGTCATCCCCTTCTACCTCCTCGTTTTGATTTTGAACTTCTTCGTTGTGTCCATTCATCGGTAGTAGAGTGGAGGCTTCTTTCATAGAATGACTATTTTTCCCCCTTTCATCAACTTCCCTGTGGGGGTTGAGGTGAGATGGATTTCTATGGCGTGGATCATTATTGCCTTCACGAGCCGCTCGTACCTCCTGCGGACATTGTAAAAGTTTCATATGCTCTTTGTTCTGCTGCATCAAACGTTGGTTGACTAGGCGAATTGCCTTTAACTAGTTGTTCGCAGGGGGATCCCCTATGGGGGGATTGACCTCTATGGTGGAGCGGAGACCGAACATATCTTCTGGTCGCCTATTGTTGGCAGTCTCTGGTTGATCCTGCATTCATGGTGGATTCTTCTGGCTTCTACTCATGTTGCGGGTCGAAACCATCAGTCACTGAAAATTCAGAGTATTGTAACAGGAACAATCGTTTCCCACAGACGGTGCCAAACTGATGGTGTTCGGACTCAAGACTGAGGAGAAACGTGAGTATATGAAAACGAGTGCCAATCTGAGCTACTAGGATCGTGAGGTGAAATGTGGATACAGTTAATAACCGAGGGATAAGATGTGGGGCACGGAAGAACTATAGTGGTTCATTGGCAAAAGAGCCCGGCTAGTCCACCTCTTCAATGGAGTTTCTTACTCCTTGTTCCTTTATTGATTTCTCTAATGTTTTACAGTGCCCTCTTGACGGTGATTAGGGTTCTATCTTCCCTTACATTGATAGAAGCGTCGTACAATATTTATAGTGCAGTCCCTATCTCTAGGGGATATCCAGTGAAATCTTTGCCCTTCACCCGTGGGATTCCCCTTGATTTTAGGGGAGGATCTTAGTTAGTTGAGATTTCATGTCTTGATTGTAGTTTTTTGCTGCTTTGGAGGCGCCTGTTATTGACTAGCTGTCCCCTCCGTGTTTTCTCTATCACCTCGCTTGGGGTGAGATCTAGGTCTGCACCCCTGAGCTCAGGATGCCCTGCCCGACCTTCTGGGTTGACTTTTATGTCTGAGCTCATACTCGGAATACATTCTAGGCATCATCAGATTACAAGAAAAAGGATATGATCAAATCTGTCAAAGACCTACGACTTGAGAATTTTAGGAATATTGTTAGATTAGTTTTAGGATAGAATTACTATTGAAACAATTTTAATAGTCTGTTGTAATCCAAAACCTTTTCAGATTAATAAAAGTGTCTTGTTTTTTTGTTAATCTTTTGATTATCATTTTCTTTGCTTTGAATATGTTGATCGTTATCATCCAAAGAAGTGCTGAAATAAGGCAATTGAACCCAACATCTAACAACCATTTGAGATCACTCTGAAGAAAGATTGTGGCTGTCGATCACAAGAAAATCCTTTGTAGAGACCAACACAATCGTAAAAATTTCTTATTGAAAGTATTATTTGTCCAAATCATCAACAAGATACGGATTGCATAGAAGATGAAGAACAAGTATAAAATTTGCATATGTAATAGCCTATAGCAAATCAAACTCTAGATTCAACAGTGTTTCAAGTTTTCGATTGCAGATTTTCATATTTTGATAAATTTTATTTGGTTGGTAGGTGAAGGAAACATACCCAAAAGTACCAACGAGTTTTTTTTTTTTTTTTGTATGTACGTACCTAGGAGTTGCTTTATCCAGAAGTCGCATCAATTCATGCATCAAACCCTATCACAAAGAAAAAAAATGAGAATTATTCTACATTAGTTGATCAGGCACTGATGAGAAAATAGGTTCAACGAAATCCTATCTATGATCGACTACATGACAAGACAAATAGAATGAACTAGCTATAATATCTATTCAAAACAATGTACTAGTTACACCCAAAATATTAAAGTTTGAGAATAACACTTGGCAATGATTCAACAGTCAGGAGAAAGGCAATGAGAGTCCAAGTATAATAGGATAGTTAAGAAAGTAGGACTCTTAGAATTCTAAGAAACAAGAAGATGTAACATCATGAACCGGTCAGTTAGGAATGATTCAGTACATGTCTTAGAGTACCGGGGAAAATTGCCACGATTGCAGTCATGATGCCTCGATAACACAACAACTAGCCAACCTCTTTTTTACATGTTTTATTTTCATGCAAATTTCATTTAGTTTGTAACCCATGACTCCGGCGATTTTCCGTTTCGTTTAATGCCAAGTGCAGTAGTTTACATATTTATGTTTGTCAATCTTTCTGTTACTTTCAATTTCAAATACTTTTTTACATTTCAGTCTATTATGTTGCTAGTTAAAAATTAATTAAGTCTTTAATTTCCAAGACAGTGAAATAACTTAAAGGTAATCTTACGCTTAGTTACAATCGCTTGAACTATTACAGATATACACTATTGTATTAATATGGGAAGACGGATTACAATCTCTGTAACCATGCAGTCATAAGCACCAACATAGGAAATGCGTACAACTTTAATATAGGATTCTGCTAGGAGGATTTTATGTTATTTCCTTGTTCTATTCTTTGACTTTGCTGTATTAATATCTTATACATACACTCAATAAAGATAAACTTTTACCTTCTACTCGAATTATTATGGTATCAAAGCAGTGATTGCTTCAAATCTCGGTTTCCTCTTAGCAAATAATCATTCCGTAGCTTTTACAATTTAAGTCTGGGATTAGTCCATCCAATTAATAGTTATTATTTTAGAACCTTATGCTAATTCGAATGGATAAGATTGTACGTGTTTAAATTTTAAGTCTAGTCAAACTTTAACACGTCCACAACCAAAAAATCCGCCAAACACACATATTGACAAAGTCTCATTTAAAGTGTTCGTTTAAGTCTTTGTTTGGGTTGGGCCATCCTGTTGGGCAGCCAGGGACTTTGGGCTTTGACAACGCAAAGCTAAAAAAGACCTTCTACCCATCATTGTTGTGCCAGGATTACACAAAATAATAGTAATCTTAGATACCGATTGACAACGTTTTTTACGACTTTGCATAGTTACTCCTTATTTTAAAAAGTATTTCTATTTTTTTATTCTTTTTGCTTTTTTATTTTTCTTTGTCCGAATTTACTATTTTCCTCAAAAAATGCATTGTTGTAAAAGTATCATTTATCTACTTAAATGCAAGCTTAATCTAACATACCATTACTTCTAGATGAAACTGTCTTCATAATGACGGATTGTAGTGACACTATCTAATGAAATTTTCGTCTTTATTCCGTAGTATTAGTCATAATGACAGATCTTCATTGTCTTACAAAGACTACTTATTGATTTATATTTTAGTTATAGAATGTTTGAACTTAAAGATGTAAATTTAATTTTATTGTGTCGTATTTAAATCATGTCATTTTGAATTTGTATTCGGTTCTAGTAAACTCTTACATGCACTTAACCGTGTCATTTAACTTAATATTTATCCAACATGTTTAATAATTGTCTTGCGTTTGATCCAACACGAAAAACCATGAAACAAAAACTCTGAACCAAAAAAATATATTTACCGATGATATTGTGGTATGGAAGGAAGAGATATTAGACTTCAAAGTGTCTGTACATATTTCAAATATATGTGAGTCTTAAATCTTTGTAAAATTATCGATGTATCAACTTAAAAAAGACAATGATTAGCTTAACCAAAGTCTCGAGTTCGAGTCTTGGGAACTTAGCTGCGTTCGGTAAGGAGAGCTTTGCCGCTCTTGTGGTCCTACCCGGCTCAAATCCGGGTTAGTCGGAGCCCAAAGTGACTTTTGTATACCAAATGGTCTGACCAAAAAAAAAAAAGACAATGACGGTCCATTGGCCAAAAAAAAAAAAAAAGAGACAAAAAATAAGGACCAAATGTGTGGTACTAACATTGTAATTACAATTTGAATTTTCAATAAATAAAAGTGGAACCAAAGTACTTTTATTGGTATCATGTTATTTAGTTTTTTATTTTTTATTTTTTTATTTTATTAGTCAAGCATTATCTTTTCATGAAGATATTAAAAATGGTTCTAATCATTTTATCCAAAATGTATACATGGTACACATTTTGCATGTCACACAATACAATCAAATAGAGTTCGCATATGAAAAGCATGTCAATTAAAATTTTGATACTAAAAAGCTATATTAATTATTTATGCTAATAAATTATGTATTTTTGGGTCATGTGTAATAATAATCATTCCTAATCTTCTCATTACGCATTAGGTTCATGTCTATTAATGAGATTGTGTCCAAATTTATCACTCCTATTGGGAGCAATTCAAGTACATTGCATGTCAAAAGAATTGACAAACGAAGTTCAACATTATGAGTTTGTCATAACTTAAATTGTACAACTAAACTAGATTACATTCCACATCCTACATCAATATTAGGGTTTTGCCCATTCTCGATGGAGTCGCTGCTCCACATTTTGAGAAAGTGAAATAATAAATGCTGTAATTTGAGTTTGTTGGTTCTCATGCCTACAGATCTTATTGAATAATTCAGACAAAATACAATGAAATATCATTCTATTTTATGTACATTATTACAACAAAGAACAACACAGACACACTACGAGCAAAAGAGAAAGCACTTGAGAGGAAGAAGAGAAACCCGAAAAGCCAAAGGAGGAAATAAGAAACACAATTTTTTTCACAATGATTGACCTATTGGTTGAGGTTGAGGTTGATTGATTTTTATTTTTTTTCAAAGAATTAAAAGTTACCAATTAGAATCGCCCTATTGGTTGAAATGTTCTTTTCTCTTAACCACAAGGAGTTGGAAAGAATATTACAGACTCCTGTATGGGTTTAAGTACCCCTTTCCTCCATAACTTAGTGGAGACTTTTAAGGCAAGAAATGATCCCTTGTTAAGTTAATGAGTACACACATCCATAACATGATTGATGATGATGAAAATAATCAGGTATAAAGGATTTAGATGCAGTACACTTATCCCTCTCAATTTTCTGGAATGGTATATTAGTCATTGTTGATCCCAAAATTTAGACGATCTTCACGTCAGTTTGTCGAACTTTGATTTCGAGGGAAGCTTCAAGGATCAATCTTTCAATGTTTAAGTCAGTCAATAACTCAAAGTTAATAAATGCTTTGAGAGCTAGGAATAGCATACCGGGAACGTTGATGGAAGCTATATTTATAGGCCTGTTTATGGGTTACCATGGGTCAGGTTGGCCCACGGAACCTGTTATCCGCCTAAAAAATAGGCCTAAAATTTAATAGGTCTTATAGTTGGTCCACCAGAACCCAATATCCTTTAATAAAGGACTTGGGCCTACTCTCAAGCCCATTACACGGCTCAAAATTTGGCCCATTAGCCCACCCACAAAAACCAGCTAAACCTAGCACAATAACCCACTCCCCCAACCCAGCCAATCCACCCACTTTGTTTGAAAAAAAAAAAACTTACCATTGAAAGTTAGGTGACATATTTGTCTAAAAAAAAATTATTTACTTAAATACTCAGTTGCGTAATCTAAGGTAATAGTCATTATTCATTATTTACTTTTTATCAATTTTAACTATGTTTTTAATTAAAAAATGTAATTTATAAAAATACTAAGTTGGAACTTTTTAAATGAAGATGTATATATATAAGGTCAACCTAGTGAATTGCAGGTTGGGTTGTAGGTAGTCTATCTCTACCTGAAGTCAGGTCTGACTTGCCCTATAACTAAGGGCTTGGGATTACCCTATTGAGGCCCAACCTGAAAAAAATTTCAAAGGGGTAGCTTGGCCCATGGACCCCTTGGCCCGTTTAGTGATAGAGTCTCACCAGAATTGGACTCTACCTTCCTAATCCTCAATTCATATTAGATTGTTAACAATTTGACTGGGTGCTTACCTTATCCGTATATAGAGGATTGGTTTTATCCTACGTGGTGTATTTTGCCATCCTTCTTTGACTTGGACTAGGGCTCTTCTACAAGCTGGGCTGGGCTAAAAATAGGAAAATAGGCTTTCTCATTGGGTCACTTTTTCCCTCATCAGAAGCCCCCCAGTATAGCTTAGCGCGTGTGGCATGTGAGACATTGCATTATATATTGATGCTAATGTGTTTTAAGACTTCTACTTTGAAGGCAAGCTGCTAGGCATTTATCTTTGTTGGTAGATACCCTTTCTAGTGATGAGTTGTTAGGCATTTGATATCACCTATTAAGCCTTTTGTTAGGCATTTGATATCACCTTTTGTTTTGGTGGACTATTTTGAGCTCAATTTGAGCTAAGCTTAATGCCTTCGACTTTCGTTGAGCCTCTTGGACTCAATCTGAGTAAGATTGAACACCTTTTGCTACTATTGAGCTTCCTAGTCGTAATTTGAGCTAGACTAAGTGTCTTTTACTTTTGTTGATTCAAGTAGGCTCAATCCAAACTAAATGAAGAGCCCTAAAGCTCTAATTTACTTCAATGGAGTCAAGTAGATTCAATTGTAGCTAAGTGAAGAGCTGAAAAGCTTTAATTTATTTATGTTGTGTTAAGTACACTCAATCCAAGCTAAGTGAAGAACTAAAAAGCTCTAATTTTATTATATTGAGCCAAATATACTCAATAGTAGCTAAGTAAAGAGGTAGGAAGCTCTAATTTATTTCAGATAAGTCAAGTAGACTTAATCCAAGCTAAGTCTAGAGCTGAAAAACTCTAAATTATCCTAGCTAAGTTATAGCTAGAAAGCTCTAATTTTTTTCTTTTGAGCCAAGTAGACTCAATGGTAGCTTAGTGAAGAGTCAGGAGCTCTAATTTTCTTTTATTAAGTCAAGTAGACTCAATCCAAGTTAAGTGTAGAGGTGGAAAGTCCTAATTTTCTTTTGTTGAATTAAGTAGACTCATTTGAGCTAAGGGTCAAGCTGTAAAGCTCTAATTTACTTGTGTTGAACCAAGTAGACTTAATCGTAGCACATTGAAGTGTTAGAAAGTCCTAATTTGCTTATGTTGAGTCAAGTAGATGCAATTCGAGCTAAGTGTTGATTTGGAAAGCTCTAATTTGCTTCTTTTAAGTCAAGTAGACTTAATCTAAGCTTAGTGTAGAGCTAAAAAACTCTAATTTGCTTATGTCGAGTCAAGTAGACTCAATCCAAGCTAAGTGTAGAGTTTGAAAGCTCTAATTTACTTATGTTGAGTCAAGTAGAGTCAATTCGAGCTAAGTGCAGAGTTGAAAAACTCTAATTTGCTATTGTTTAGTCAGTAGACTAAATCTGAGCTTAGTTTAGAGTTCAAAAGCTCCAATTTGCTTCTGTTGAGTCAAGTAGACTCAATCTTAACTAAGTAAAAAGTTAGAAAGTTCTAATTTACTTCTATCAAGTAGACTCAATCTGATCTAAATGTATAGCTGAAAAACTCAAATTTGCTTATATTGAGACAGGTAGACTCAATCGTAGCTAAGTAAAGAGCTGAAAAGCTCTAATTTTCTTCTGTTGAGTTAAGTAGAATCAATTGTAGCTAAATGAAGAGCTGAAAAAATCTAATTTCCGTTTGTTGAGCAAAGTAGACTCGATCATAGCTAAGTGAAGAGGTGGAAAGCTCTAATTTGCTTTTGTTGAGTTAGGTAGACCCAATCTAAGCTACATGTTGGGCTGAAAAGCTCTAATTAGCTTTTGTTAAGCCAAATAGATTCAATACAAGCTCTAATTTGCTTATGAAACCTCTAATTTTCTATTGTAAGACCTCTTGAACTTAATACGGGCTAGGCTGAACGCCTTTTTGCTTTTGTTGAGCCGAACTCAATCTGAGTTAAGTGAGATGTCTTATGCTGCTAATGGGCCTCTTGGGCTCAATCTGAGATAGGCTATATACCTTGAGCTTCTAATGAGCCTCTTGGGCTCAATCCGAGTTAGACAAGATGCCTTATGGTGCTAATGAACCTCTTGAACTCAATCTAAGCTAGGTTGGATCTCTTGAGCTTATAATGAACCACTTGGCTCAATCCGAGCTAGGCTGGTAGGCAAGTATCAAGCTCTTAGTGCATGGGCCAGTCTTTAAGTTAGTTTGGCTAAACTAAATTCCCTTCATTACTTTCTAGACTTCTTAGGATGCACTCTTAGAGCAATCAAGAGGCCAAGCACGCTTTTCCTTGAGTAGGTCGATCTAACACTTTTTATTGAAGCTGTTAACCAGTGTCTATCTATAGTTATTGATGATACAAAGAATTTTCCACCGATCACCCAATGTAGTTAATGGCAGGGATTAACCAATGATCGCCCAAGGAAAGCCTTTGTTTGTATTGCATTTTCCCCCTTTTATAGGTAGTGTGATACCTTTGGGGGATGTTTATGTAAAACCCCACTTGTTTATCTTAATATAGTGACGTAATTATTTTATATTGCTTATATATGTAATGATGTACGAAAGAACCATATATGTGGTAAGAATAGTAATAAATAATTGGGTGATAGATTAATAATGAAGTTTGAGTTTCTAGCAAATTGACTTTCGGGTCAAATTTATGTTCATGGGCGTTTAAGTTTGAGAAGGGTGGCTAAGTAAGTTTCTAAATATTTTTAGGCCAAATTAAGGCCACCATTAAATCTAGAAGGTCGATAAACATTGAAATAGGTTATATGGAGTGTATTAAGAGTTAGTAAGCATTCTGAAGTTAAAGTGTATTTTAAAAAGAATTTGAGCGGGAAGTTAGGAAGCATTCTGAAGATGTTACACTGTAGAGAAAAGTGATCTAGGCGATGCTTTTGGAGCAAAGTGGTATGAGCGAAAATTGCAACAGGGTAGCCTAGGCGACGCCTTAGAGCAAAGTGGTATGGGCGACCCCTTACAAGTGATCTGGGGGATGACACAGCATAGGCAGGTACACTAGCGCTATCTGGCATTGGTGCTGGGGTTTTGGTTGGCACGTGAACCTAGGCCCCCTTTTTACGTGGTTGATTATCAGTTGTGAGTCACTGTATGATGTCCAGTAGAGGGCCTCCATCTCCAATGCGAGCTTTAAGCTTGATTTGAGGGCCTCAAATTTAGCTTGGTTGTTGGATGTTACAAAGTGGATGGAGACAATGTATTTGAATGGAGTGTCATGGGGACTAATTAGCACTAGTCCTACGCCTCCGTCCTCGCTAGTAGAGGACCCATCCACGTATAGTCTCCAACATTGTAAAGTAAATGGTAGCGAGGGCGCGAAGGGCTCCCGTAGAGTAGGGACAAAAGATTCAGGCACCTCTAATCTCGGAGTGTGGTCTCCCGAGGCCTGTTCAGCTGTCTCTGAGACGTCGAGTTTTCTCGAGGTAGTGTTTAGGCTTGCTTTATAGTGGGTGGAGGCATTATGCACTGAGCAGGTGAGTACAGGGGCGCATGATACTTCCTCCCGAGATTCTTATGGTGGTTTGGACTCCCGAGAATCCCCTGGTAGTGTAGATTCTCGGGACTCCTGTGGTGATGTAGACTCCCAAGACTCTTGTGAAGGTGTAGACTCCTGGGTCTGTTTGGTGTAGATTCTCATGGCGGTGTACTTAGGACTCCCGTGGCGGCGTAGAGTCCCAGAATTCCACTGGCGAAGTAGACTCCTAGGACTCCCATTGTGGTGTAGAGGACTCCCGTGGCAGTGTTGGGGCCTAGAACTCCTGTGGTGGTGTAGACTCCCGAAACTCTCGTGGTGGCGTAAAGGACTCCTGTGGCGGTGTAGTCTCCCGTGGCGATGTAGACTCTTAGGCGAGGTGAGCCCTGGTGCTGCCCGGGGGTGTTCTAGCGCGAGGCCGCACTGTGACACCCCAAAATCCGAGGGTCCTTTTAAACCGGTGACCACCCGTCAACCCGCGGAAATAAAAGTTCTTTTCTCAATTTTGGACTTTAAGTCCAAGCAAATCCCCTTAATCGGGAATTTAATGCACGTGTGAATTCCGTATTATTTTTGTCATTTAATTCATCCGAGGTGTTAGGTACCTCAAAATACTTCATTTTTAGTCCATTTGCATCCCTTGAATCAAGGAAGACAAGATCGAAAAGTATGAGAAACAAATATAAAAATTTAGCATCTTTTGGCAGTACCGGTACACAACAGTACCGGTACGCAATACCCGTACATCGAACTCTCTAGACCAATGTGTACCGGTACACCGTATCGGTACGCAGTACCGGTACGTCGAACTCTCTGGACCAAAGTGTACCGGTATAAAACCGTACCGGTACACAATACCGATACAGTCTACCCAGATTTTTACCATTTCTCCCATTTTTCGTTTCCAATTCATTCGAAACCTTACAAAAACCAACCCAACACTACATAATATGTATTTGGGTATTCCACATAGATTACACAAAATCTATTACAACATTTGAATTCAATAATATTTAATTACATTCCAAGATTAAACATTCATTTTAACTTTACAACTTTTGTCAAAATGAGCCATATTCCGGTTTCTTCATCCTTGAGGTTCAAAGTGTGAGTCATCCACCGGCAGGAACCCCGCACCTAAAATGTTTTCCCATAAAGGGTGAGCTACGCTCAACAGAGAACTTCCTAAATAGACTACTCCCCAACTCAAATGCACATGAAATGTTCACATGCAATCAATCCACCATTCACATATTCCAAACATATGTATGTCATCAATGTTGAAAAATTACAATGCAATGGTATGGAATGAAATGAGACTCACTCCCGATAACCAGCTCGGGCCTTTCCCAGCCCTTTGACAATGCAAGTTGCAATCATACAATTGACCGTCATCTTTGATCCCGAGCCCTTCCCGGCTCTCCCACACATGCAATATCCCATGTGTATCAATCCGTCATTTATGTTACACATCAAATGACATTTTCAATCCGGGGTCTTGTATTGGGTGAGTGTTTAAGGACTTACACCAATGGTATCCAACCGACACGGGATTTATGGACTTCCACCAATGGTCCCGCGTACACCGAGACACTTTATGGACTAATACCAATGGCAGTGCGTATCCAATCACCGGGCCTCACACCTGAGGGATCTTCTAGCCCTTCTTCCTAACCCCGACCCTCAACAAATATAAACCGTGCGACTCGGCCAAGTTATCAACTTAGCTTACTCGAGCCCACTCGTCATCCACCTATGTGGTGTATGACTACTTCCATGCACAACCACCCATTTGATGCAATGTTCTCGTGCTAATACAATGTAGTCCCTCATTGCAACTATATTATCATGTTCAATATGCAATGTATGTCATATGAATCCTTTCAAGCCCACTTCATACAATCTATGACAAATTATATCATAAAGCATATAATTTTCATAACTCATAATGTCAATAAACGAGCATGCATTTATCAACATTTAATTCAAAACTCATATCCAAACATGTTATCTCATAGTAAGCAAATAACATGCTTTCAAATCAAGGTATTTTATAGCACATAACATGCCCATAATTTCACACAATTCAAGAAATCACATTTAGCAATTTCTACATACCCAATTCAAGATAGAAAGTATTCTACCTAATTTCAATATCCATTTCATTTCATTTCAATAGGCAAGTGATATAGATATCTATCAACCTACCAATTTCATTTAACATTCTAGGTTGTGAATACCAACCAAGTAGGAAGATTCCCTACCTCTTGTAGCGTGAGGAAAGTCCATAGAAGCTCCAAGGGTCAAACTCAACTCCAATCCAAGCTCTCCCAAGGAATTTAGATTTTCCACCTTTGGTGAAAGCCCTCCTTTTTTGTGTATACGCGTAGCCCTCGTCGAGGAGATCGACTTTCTCTCTTGGCTCGCATGGATCCGAGCTCTCTAGCTCCATAGATCGTAAAGAAAAGTTAAAGTTTCCCTCTCTTTTCCCTCTCTTCTCTATCGGCTGGAATGACTGAACCAAATGGGGGAAAAATCTGATTTTTTCCCTTATTTATAATTTTAGAACACTTGGCCCATAATGTGCCACATGTCAATTTTAATTCCGGGTCCGTTTTCATCCCGAAACGATTAAATTTCGCTCCAGTTCAAGTTTAAAATATTTTTAATTTATTTTAACCTCATTTATTTTAGAAATTTCATAATTTTCCCAAAAAAAAATCGTATTCGAGTCTTCAAGGGCCCGATCGCCTCGTAAAACACGAAAATCCGACTATCTTGGAATTCGATAAAAATTTACATGGTCACTAGATTTCGCGAGATGAATCCAACGGTGAAGTCTGTTTCGTCATCCGAGCTCTAGAAAAGTTCAGGTTTACAACCCGAATTGTTGTGATAATTTACCGTTTTGCCCTTTATTCTTAAAAGTTTAAATTTACTCGGGTTTTTACATTCTTTCCCCCTTAAAAGAATTTCATCTTCGAAATTCATTCACACATGCACACTTAAATACATGCATATGCAACAAGTAATCACATATTTAAAATTATAGATATGTACCTCCATCCTCGAACAAGAATGGATAATTGGCACGAATGGTGTCCTCACGCTCTCATGTTGCCTCCTTCACTCCTTGGTGTTGCCACAACACCTTCACTAGCCTCACAATCTTGCCTCGCAAAACTTGCTCCCGGCTATCACCGGTCACTCCTCGAAGATCCCATCCGCTTCAACCATCAATTCACCCCAATCCACCACATGTACCGGATCTAGAGTATACTTCCGGAGCATAGAGACATGAAATACTGCATGAACACCCGATAAATTTGGCGATAATGTCAACCTGTAAGCCACTTTACCCACCCCCTCGAGTACCTCGAAGGGCCCGATAAACCTCGGTGACAGCGTACCTTGCTTCCCAATTCTGACCACTCCTTTCTTAGGTGTCACCTTTAAGAAGACGTGATCTCCCACATCAAATTCCAGAGGTCGTCGCCGTCTGTCAGCATAGCTCTTCTGCCGGCTTTGAGCCGTAAGAAGACGCTTCTTTATCAGGTCCACCATCGCTGAAGTGTCCCTAATCAAATCTAGACCCATAGAAGGTCTCTCTCCAACCTTCGTCCAACAAACCAGAGAACTGCAAGACCTCCTATATAGTGCCTCATAGGGTGCCATCTGTATGCTCGCTTGATAACTATTGTTATAGGTGAACTTTACCAAAGGTAAATGGTCTTCCCAACTACCCCTGAGATCTAGGGCGCATGTCCGTAGCATGTCCTCTAATTTTTGGATGGTCCTCTCTGACTGACCGTCCGTCTGGGGATGAAAAGCAGTAGTCATTGTCAATTGTGTCCCCATGGCTCGCTAGAAACTCTCCCAAAAGTGAGTCGTAAACCTAGGATCCTGATCTGATACTATAGACACGGGCATCTCATGCAACCAGACTATCTCCCGTATATATAGTTTGCAAAATTCCTCCAATGGAAAGGTCATCGGCACATCCAAAAAGTGAGCTGACTTAGTGAGCCGATCCACTATCACCCACACCGCGTCATGTCCTCGCGATGTCCGTGGCAAGTGGGTTACAAAGTCCATCGTGATATGCTCCCACTTCCACTCAGCCACCTCCAGAGGCTGGAGCAACCCTGCTGGTCTTTGGTGCTCGGCCTTGACTTGCTAACACGTGAGACATCTACTGACAAAGTCTCCCATGTTCTTCTTCATTCCACTCCAATAATACTGGCGACAAAGATCATGGTACATCTTTGTGCCATCTGGATGAACCACAAAACGAGAGCAATGAAACTCTCTGCCCCCTGTAATGCAGTCCAAACTGTCCCATAGTCTCGAGCACAAGCCATTCCCAGGAAGCTATGCTAGCCAAAACTCCCCGTGACTTCCGGCTAAGTGCATCCGCCACCACATTTGTCTTACCGGGATGGTAATACAAAGTGAAATCATAATCCTCCAAAAGCTTCATCCACCTGCGTTGCCTCATATTGAGGTCTCAATGTATAAAAATGTATTTCAGACTCTTGTGGTTCAAAAACACCTCAAACTTCTCGCCATACAAATAGTAGTGCCAAGCCTTCAGGGCAAAGACAATGGTCGCCAACTCCATATCATGCGTGGGGTAGTTCCACTTGTGGTCCTTTAACTGTCGAGAACCATAAGCCACCGCTCTCTCGGACTACATCAAAACACAACCAAGTCCATCTCTGGATGCATCACAGTAAACTGTATACAATTGTCCCCTTTCGGGGACTGTCAAAATAGGAGCTGAGGTTAACCTCCTCTTTAACTCCTGGAATTCCTTCTCACAAGAATCATTCCACTCAAACTTGACCTCCTTCCGAGTCAATTTCGTCATAGGCCCCGCTAATCAAGAGAAGTCCTCGTTGAATCTCCGGTAGTACCTTTGCCAATCCCAAGAAAGTACGTATCTCGAAGACTGACTTCGGTCTCTCCCAATTCATCACTGCCTCAACCTTTTCTGGGTCCACGGATATACCCGAAGCTGACACCACGTGTCCCAAGAATTTCACCTTATTCAACCAAAATTCACACTTGCTGTATTTGGCGTACAACTGATGGTCTCTCAAGGTCTGAAGAACAATCCTCAAATGACCCTCATGCTCCTCCTCAGACTTGGAGTAGATCAGAATGTCATCAACAAACACCACGATGAACTGATCTAAATAGGGTTGGAACACTCTATGCATGAGATCCATGAATGCCGTCGGGGCATTCGTTAACCTAAATGGCATCATTGTGAACTCAAAATGTCCATACCGCGTTTTAAACGCCGTCTTAGGGATATCTGTCTCCCTAATCCTCAACTGATGGTAGCCCGTTCGGAGATCTATCTTGGAGTAGACCCTTGCTCCCCTCAGCTGATTAAACAAATCATCTATCCTCGGCAAAGGGTATCTATTCTTGATAGTGACCCGATTCAACTGTCGATAGTCTATGCACAGTCGAAGAGTTTTGTTCTTCTTCTTGGCAAAAAACACCAGAGCGCCCCAAGGTGAAGTGCTCGGTCTTATGAAATCCCTGTCTAATAATTCTTGTAATTGGACCTTGAGTTCTTGTAACTCAGCGGGTCCATCCTATGTGGAGTCATAAAAATAGGCGAAGTACTCGGATGTAACTCAATGCTAAAGTCCACATCCCTATGGGGAGATAATCCAGGTAGTTCATCCGAAAAAATGTTCGCATACTCACAAACGACCCGAGGTAGACCAAATTCCTGTCTCACCTCGTCCTCTAAGGTAAGGCTTGCAAGCCAACCCATCAGTTGTCCGTGCCATCGAGAATCATACACGGCTTGGGGCAAAGCATTGTGCTTCTCCCCTGAAACTTAAAAAAAACACCATCCGGCGTATAAGTAGTGACCCTCCTCCGTTCACAATCAATAACATTACGATGTGCCATCAACTAGTCCATCCCTATGATGACATCAAATTCTGACATGTCCATGACCCGAAGGTCCACAATGAGTAGAATCCCCGAGATCTCTAACTCACAACCCCGACATATTTGATCAATCCTTATTCTAGCTCCTAGAGGATAACTTACATACAATGACTCTTCCAAGGTATCCACCTCTAAGTCCAAATATCTAACACATGATGCAGATATTAATGAATGTGATGCCCCACTATCAAACAACACTTTAGCCCATAAAGCGAGAAAGTAGAAATGTACCATGTATTACCGACTGATCTGCCGGCTCAATTTGTGGCACCATGGAGTAAACACGCCCTTGAGTCCCTGAAGTTCCTGCCTACAAGCCCTATCCTCGGCCTTGACCCATGCCCTGGCCTATCTGGCCTGATTGCGTAGTCCCCGCTCGAAAAATGGTAGGAGTCTGAGTAGCACCCTGGAACTAGTACTGATTTTCCTAGCCCATAGTGGGGTAGGGAGGAATATAATGCGTCTGTGACTGTCCCACTGAAGATAGGGACTGAGGTGTCCCGTAACCCTGGGATCCCTGCCTCTGAGGGCAATCCTACTTTTTGTGACCCGGCTGGCGACAACAAAAACAAGTCTTCTGGCCTGCCTGGTAGGTAGTCCCTAAGTTGCCCCCAACTTGGGAAAACCGACCTTGGCCTTGGCCTTAGCCTTAATGACCACGGCCCTGTCCCTATGGAGTAGAAGTCCTTTATTTCTTTTTCGAACTAGAAGAAGAGGATTGACCATCCTTCTTCTTGTCCTTAGCACCCGCCTCTCAGATGCTTCTAGCATTTTCCAGTTCTCTCTCAATTTCCATTGTTGTTTCGACCATTGCATCTAAGTCTTGCAGGCGGAAGCCCACAACCTTTCCTCGGATGGACAATTTTAAGCCATTCTCAAACTTTCTCACTTTGGCCAGGTCGGTGGCCATGTAATCATCAGCAAAACGGGCTAGTTCCATGAACCTAGCCATGTATTCCATCACCGTCATCATGCCTTGCTTCAATTCTAAGAATTCTCGGGCCTTTGCATGTTAAATGGTCGCTGGGAAATACTTGCTCATGAAGAGCTCCTGGAACTCTCCCCATGTCATGGTCTCCAATTTCTTGGATTCCTTCACCCAATCCCACCATACTTGGGCTTCTCCTTCTAGCTGGAATGTCGCTAGTCTTATCTTATTGGCATTTAAGGTGATCTCTATAGCCCTTAAGATCTTGTTTACTCGCCAGAACCAATGGTCGGCCACCATCAGATCCGCCCTTCCCGTGAAAACTGGAGCCTTGTGTGCCTTGAAGTGTTGGAGGTTACTTATGCCTCCCTGATTGGCATTGGCGCTAGCTTGTGCAACAGTGGCAGGCATCATGCTCATAGTCTCATTAAACACTTATTGATCAAAGGCCGGTGGTGGTTGATTATTGTTCCTCCCACTGCCTCGGCGTCCTCTTCGTCTACTTGTCATCTACACACATGTCAAATGGCAACAACAAGCTAACTTAGTATCCCGAACTGGGGATCAAGTGCAACTTTGAGAATTTTCTCATTGTCTCACTAGTAGGGCACATGTCACCCACTAGTAGACCTTCGTACCATGAACCATCCGTTCACCCCTTTTTCCCACACCCAAGGTTACGTTTTCTAACCCTAGTGTGTTCACTTCCATACACATTTTACCATGTATATAAATCACATAACAAATACTACATAACATGTAGCAAGAAAAGCACATAACATAAAATGCACATGGAATACAATGGTTTAGACCCAATGTCCATCAAGTCCTAGGTAATTCGTATACCTAAGCTTTGATTCCAAGCTATGACACCCCAAAATCTGGGGGTCTTTTTTAAACTGTTGACCAACCGTCAACCCGCGAAAATAAAAGTTCTTTTCTCAATTCCGGACTTTAAGTCCAAGCAAATCCCCTTAATCGGGACTTTAATGCATGTGTGAATTTCGTGTTCTTTTTATCATTTAATTCATCCGAGGTGTTAGGTACCTTAAAATACTTCATTTTTAGTCCATTTGCATCCCTTGAATCAAGGAAGACAAGATCGAAAAGCATGGGAAACAAATATAAAAATTCAGCATCTTTCGACAATACCGGTACACAATACCGGTAAACAACTGTACCGGTACACAACAGTACCGGTATGCAGTACCGGTATGTCGAACTCTCTGGACCAAAGTGTACCGGTACACCGTACCGATACGCAGTACAGGTACAGTCTACCCAGATTTTTACCTTTTCTCTCGTTTTTCGTTTCCAATTCATTCGAAACCTTGCAAAAAACAACCCAACACTACATAATATGTATTTGGGTATTCCACATAGATTACACAAAATCTATTACAACATTTGAATGCAATAACATTTAATTACATTCCAAGATAAACATTCATTTTAACTTTACAACTTTTGTCAAAATGAGCCACATTCCGACTTTTTCATCCTTGAGGCTCAAAGTGTGAGCCATCCACCGGCACGAATCCCGCACCTGAAATGTTTTCCCATAAAGGGTGAGCTACTCTTAACAGAGAACTTCCTAAATAGGCTACTCCCCAACCCAAATGCACATGAAATGTTCACATGCAATCAATCCACCATTCACATATTCCAAATATATATATGCCATCAATGTTAAAAAATTATAATACAATGGTATGGAATGAAATGAGACTCACTCCCGATGACCAGCTCAGGCCTTTCTCGGCCCTTGGACAATGCAAGTTGTAATCATACAATTGACCGTCATCCTTGATCCCGAGCCTTTCCCGGCTCTCCTACACATGCAATATCTCATGTGTATCAATCCGTCATTTATGTTACACATCAAATGACATTTTCAATCTGGAGTCTTGTATGGGGTGAGTGTTTATGGACTTACACCAACGGTACCCAACCGACACGGGATTTATGGACTTCCACACCCACATACTTTATAGACTAATACCAACGGCAGTGCGTATCCAATCACCGGGCCTCACACCCAAGGGATCTTCTATCCCTTCTTGCTAACCCCGACCCTCAACCAATATAAACCATGCGACTCGGTCAAGTTATCGACTTAGCTTACTCGAGCCCACTCGTCATCCACTCATGTGGTGTATGACTACTTCCATGCCCAACCACCCATTATATGCAATGTCCCTGTGCAAATGCAATGTAGTGGCTCATTGCAACTCTATTACCATGTTCAATATGCAATGTATGCCATATGAATCCTTTCAAGCCCACTTTATACAATCTATGACAAATTATATCATAAATCATATAATTCTCATAACTCATGATGTCAATAAACGAACATGCATTTATCAACATTTAATTCAAAACTCATATTCAAACATGTTATCTCATAGTAAGCAAATAACATACTTTCAAATCAAGGCATTTTATAACACATAACATGCCCATAATTTCACACAATTCAAGAAATCACATTTAGCAATTTCTACATACTCAATTCAAGATAGAAATTATTCTACCTAATTTCAACACCCATTTCATTTCATTTCAATAGGCAAGTGATATAAATATCTATCAACCTATCCATTTCATTTAACATTCTAGGTTGTGAATACCACCCAAGTAGGAAGATTCACTACCTCTTGTAGCGTGAGGAAAGTCCATAGAAGCTCCAAGGGTCAAACCTAACTCCAATCTAAGCTCTCCCAAGGAATTTCGGTTTTCCACCTTCGGTGAAAGCCCTCTTTTTTGGTGTGTACGCATAGCCCTCGTCGAGAAGATCGGCTTTCCCTCTTGGCTCGTACGGATCCGAGCTCTCTAGCTCCGTAGATCGTAGAGAGAAGTTAGAACTTCCCTCTCTTCTCCCTCTCTTCTCTATCGGCTGGAATGGCTAAACCAAATGGGGGAAAAATCTTATTTTTTCCCCTATTTATAATTTAAGAACACTTGGCCCATAATGCGCCACACGTCCATTTTAATTCCGGGTCCGTTTTCATTCCGAAACGATTAAATTTCGCTCCAATTCAAGTTCAAAAATTTTAATTTATTTTAATCTCATTTATTTTAGAAATATCATCATTTTTCCAAAAAAAATCGTATTCGGGTCTCCCGGCGCCCGATCGCCTCGTAAAACGCGAAAAATTCGACTATCTCGAAATTCGATGAAAATTTACATGGTCACTAGATTTCGCGAGACGAATCCAACGGTAAAGTCTGTTTCATCATCCGAGATTTAGAAAAGTTCAGGTTTACAACTCGAACTGTTATGACAATTTACCGTTTTGCCCTTTATTCTTAAAAGTTTAAATTTACCCAGATTTTTACACGCATGATGGGAGGTATCTTGGCGCCCAGAATGGAGAGGTTGTAGTGCTTCTCTCGTCGGGGGGAGTGGTGTTTCTCCTACAAGCTGATGGGCGACGCCTCACGGAGCAAGCATCAACTAGTATTTATGTTGGTTATGGTTTATGCATAGTTTGTAAAAGTTATTGCCCAACCATGGGAGTCAGCACAGTGGATGGTTCCGCGGGTGTGGGTGGAGGCAGAGCCTCCTCCTGACGGGCTGGGTTGTTGTCCCCCGGTTGTTGACTCATCGACTTGGTCGTGATCGCCATGTATTTGGTAGAAAACGTAATCGCTTCCCACAATTGGCGTCAAAGTGATGATGCACAAAACAGTATTATACAAGATCAACAATCGAGTGTGTGATAAAGTGTAATTAATGGACAATTAATAGAGCAGTCAATAACAATAATGTAAATATCGGGTCAACATTTAGATATATAGTAGTTCGGTCTGGGTGACACTCCGAAAAATGGTCACGGTGGTCAAGGGACTTTTTATTGATTAAGTAAGGTGAACGAGAGAGAGCAATGGTTAGCACCAAAAGAGATATAGTAGCTAGGAGAGAGAAAAATTATATGTGGTGTGTAGAGAGGTATTGTCTTATGTAGAGAAAACTTACAATTTATAAGTACAAAGCCTTAGTTGAGGCGGTGACGTGAGGATAAAAGTACTAGATACTCGGAGAATTACAAAAGGTAAGTACAATTAAAGACTACCTTGATTTTCGAGAGTGAGTATTTTGATCATTACTCCTCACGTGCTTTAATCCTTATGGACTCCTTGAACTCTGCACTGGGTCAAATCCAAGAATTGGGTTTGACCCACCTTGTAGCTGATTTTGGCCTAGCTTATTAATTGAACTTGAGCCCAGTTAAATCTTGACTCGTAAAAAATCTTTTAATTTAGGAAGCTGTCTATTAATAAAACCAAATCTCATATCAAAAGCTACTATTAAAATACAAACACTATATAAATAGGAAAAGAGTATTGTGATAAAGAGAAGAATAAAAAAATTGTCATTGTGTATCTCTGTACAATACATTTCAACCGAGTGACACTTATCTACAACATATTTTTGTCAAAGTCTTTTCTAAAAAAAAAACTCCACAAGTTATCTACTCACAATTTTCCGTAAATTTAAATTGGTGTCACACAACTATTTGAGGCATAACGTCCCATTTAGAGAAATAGGGGGAAAGTATATCAGCGACGACTTAGATCAAAATAGAAACATAACTTTACACTTACAAACTTCATTATTCCATTATTTGATGGCAGTGTCATTCTTTGTATGCTTGCAATGATTTTACACCAGAACTGTATTGCGTAATGAATATGCGCAATAATGTAGTTAAAGCAGGAATGATAGTTTTCTCTGAGGGAATGAAAGTAAAATCTACACAATTTTTTCATCCTTTAAGTGGCCTCAGTAACGTCCAGAATTTTCTTTTCATCCATTATGCAAACATGCGCAAGTGGATTCTCTTTTCCTGCAACAAACAAAGACATTCAGATACTGATGAGTCAGAATTTGATGCCCACAAATAATTATTTGTGACCATATCTTTTCTATTTTATTAATTTTATAATCAACGATTACAAATAATTCAAAATAACATATATATTTATATATATACTGAGAATCATTTTTGACAATGATACCAAAGAAGTGAAACAAGGATAACATCAAGATCTTTCTCTATGTGTGTGTTAATATAAAATAAAGAAAATTTTAATAAGTTAATTCGATGATCTTAAGTTGATTTATCCAACGGCTATCAACATCTTTTTAAAAATATTTATATTAGATCTTATCTTCAGGTATATGTTACTCTCTCTCTCTCTATCTATAAAATAAAATAGGAATGTATTTGAATTTTATCACAGTCATATTTTCTCCCTCAAAACTATCAACAATCGCTTACCTCACCCACCATCTATTTGTCAAACTCAAACGTCAAATCATATCACTTATTTCTATCATATCTTTAATCATTTATATATTTCCTCTCAAAAAATATCATATAACTTATTTCTTTCATATATTTAATCATTTAATATTTGATTAATTTGTAATTAATATATTTTAAAAAAAATTAATATACTGAGATCAATTTTTTGAATTCTCAAATTTTATATTTTATCGTGCCTTCAAGCACGGGTTATGACTAGTATATATATATATAACAATGTTATTTATAGGAAGTCTTGATGGATAATAAACACCGTACGATCTTCTCTGAAACAAGCTCATACTTGTTCTCAAAAAAAAAAAAAAAAAAAAGGAAGAGAAAGAGAAAGAAGCTCATAAAAAGGTCCTTATCAGGTTTTGGGTAAGACACTTGTGTGCATAAAATATTAATGGAATGACAAAAGTATAATGCAATCGTGATTTGTCCTTCTTAACCATTATTGATGGAGCCTTCAAGCAATCGAAATTCGAGACACGTTCCACCTTGACACGTGTGTTTTTTAAACGATCTATGAATGCATTGCAATTTCTTTCTAGGGCTAATTACCAAATAATCATTCTAATTTTGGATACTTTATCTTTCACCCATTCAAGTTTTAATTTTAACAAATAACCCCTTTAAGTATGAATATTTTGCAATTAACTCCAGCAATTAATTTTATACCATAAAAAGTGATGTAAGTTAGAATAAAATATTCACATAATATATAATTTGTTGAAAAGACATAATTACCCCTAGAAAATAGTGTTTCTTTCTCTCTCTCTCTCTCTCTCTATATATATATATATATATATATATATATTTGCGCTCGTTTATTGGTGTTGGGCAGATGGAGGAGGCGGAGACGAAGGTGAAGTTGTACATGATGTTGTATAGTGTGTTGGTGTTGAACTGAATATATGGATTTTTTTCTTGCCTTTTGTGTTTTCTTTTTTTTATTTAGGGATAAATTGATATCTTAAGAAACATATATGAAAAATAATGTACAAAATTGATGGTGGTGATGCACACATTGATTTTATGCATCACTTGTCAAGTAATTAATGTAGTAAGTAAATAAGGAAATAGTCAACACAAACAAAACATAATTTAAGTTGTTCGGTCAATGTGACATACTCCACTGTAAAGAATTAGGATGGTTTGGGTATTTTATTACTTCGAGAAGTGTTGGGTGTTCAAGTGTGAGTAATATGTGAGATACAAGATGTGAGAGATGTCTTCATGTGTAGGCGGAGCTTATAATTTATAGGCGTCTCCTAATAAATTGAGGTGTCTTACCAATAACAAAAAGACTAATTTTGTGAAGTGGGCGTTATCATCGCAACAGATGAGGCCGTTGTAGAGAGGGTGTGGAGATCTCCTCAAGACCTGGTCCCAGGATAGCGTGACAGATCTCCTCACTCTAGGATGACGTGGATGAGGCTCTCTGATGACATTGCTGACTCCTTGACTTTAACATGGCGTGATTCTCAGGGTTTTGGTGAGCCTGATTAGATCTGGGTCTCTTTTGGGTCGGACCCACTAGGGCTTGTCAAGACCGGACCCACTATTTGAGTTGGGCTTGATCTAGGTTGAGACCATTATTTGAGTTGGGCCTTGTGTCGGGCACATCAGAGGGCTTAATGGTACTTTAATGTCCCAACTACTATTGTCGGTCGATTTAATCTGCTTGAAACCAATAGGAGATTGCGTATTACGGATTCAAGTAAAACTTGTATGTAATTGAGGAGTTCAAATCTTTAGATCAACTATAAAGGTAGATCAAGTGGTAACAGAGGCAAGCTCTGAACTCATATGTTCTGAGTTCTAATTTCGATAATTTTTTGAGGTCAGACCATGAGAGATTTATATCTCATGAATATCTTAGTCTTGACGGGGATAATTTGTCATTGACTGGATCTAAGAGGGAATTAATTGAGGTGTATATAAGCTGGTCCGGATATCCTTGACCGTTGAATAAAAAAAAAAATTTATTTGGATGGACTTGTACATATAAAAGCAACACGTTACCTTTGGGTCTCCTTGATCGGCCATTGTTTGTCCTTTGCTAATCGCGATGTATAAATTTAGTACTGTGTGATGCAACATTAAGGAGAAGATGCTTTTTTGTAGTTCTGAATTAATGCTCCTAATGTTTTTTACTGATTATTATTGGTGTGCAAGAGTCATTATCTTTTGATCACCACATAAACGCTCAAGAGCCATCGCCAATCAGCTTGTGAATTCTGGAGAACTTTTGTATATTGAATGGTAGTCCTTAAACTAGCTCTCACATGATAACAATGACCTTTTGCACTTAAGGGCCAATCTCTGTCCCGTCCCAATTTGTTGTTTATGCAAAACCAAAATGTTTCAATGCGCCACATTCTGGGTTAAGCTATATTCTTCCATGTTTTATGATTTAAATTTTAAGCATGAGTTTCATCAGAAATGAACTGGTATTCAACTTTGATGCAAGGTTTCTTTGTGTTAGAACTGTGCAGGTGCCATGCACAAACAATTACAGGATCTTTATTATATGCAAAACCAAAGGTATAATATTTGTGTTACTCCTTGTTCCCTAATTAACTTAGTGGCAAAAAGCATCTCAACAACATAGGTAGGAATGGTTAAAGTTGGATTACAGTTGGCCCAATGACTGGGAATATATTTTGGATTCTCAAATACCCCCAGTATTTGCATTTTAAATTTACAGAAACAGGTCTTTCTAAAAGGTTAGTGCGCTTTACATAGTGCACAAATACCAAAAGCTAGTAGAAACCAATTAAGGGCGATATAAGACTATTGTACCAAAAGTTAGCTTTTCGGTATAGTATATTTTTATGATCATTAGTGACGAAAATAATTATGTAAAATAAAACTATAAAATAATAAAAAAAAATTCCACGATCTGACAACAAAAGGAGGTATACATAATACTAGAAAGTAATTGTTTGATACCATAGTCTAATTCGACACTATACATTATTATGAAAAATTAAGAGCTCAATGGTATATTTGTGTGGTAAGGAAAAAAAAATAATGGTATGTTTGTGTGTTAAACAAAAGGGTTTCTTTTCATTGGGGGTATCATGGCCGACCAGGGCATCATAGTGTACACATAGCTTTTGCTTTAAAGTACATAAGTTCCTAACTTTGACATGGGTGGAGGAATTTAATAAGTGGTTTTTTCCTTGCCTTTTACTTTGAACTTAGGTGGAGACTTGCATTTTCTCCCACCAAATGATGGCCGACAAGAACACATCTTATGAAACTTGGAAAGCTAAAATATTTAGGGTTAGAAATTCATGGTGGGGCAGTTATGTCTTATAGGCTCAAAAAATAGGCAAAAAGAAAACAGTAACCAAGATTTGGTGTTACCTAAAGCAAGAAAAATTCGGATTTTTTTTTTTTTTGGCTCTAAGCATCCTTTTCCAAATAAGTCATTTTATATTAGAGATGCCAACATCTAAACCCTCTCTCCCTCTCTCTCTCTCTCTCTCCAAGTGAGCATGACCATCTGCCCAAACCAAGCTACAGAAATATGGCCTACAAAACCAATAAGGGTAGCTCAGATGACAAATGGTTAATACCGTGAGCTTTCAAGTTTAAGTTTTGATCTTTGGTACCTATCATACATTATTTGCAAGTCAATGAGTGCGTCTCAATATCATCTATGACTCTAAAAAAACGTATGGCTAAGATGATTCTCGGTTATTAAAAATAATATGACTTATAACTTAGAACACCCGGCCCCCTAGAAAACTTTGTTGGAACATTTGTATGCTTTAATTCAAAACAGAATCATCACCTATTTGTATCCATCATCTACGTTTAAATAATAAGCATTCTAACTAAAATGCAAGTGCAATGTCACTTTGGGTCTCAAAAGATTCATTTTTCATAAAAGGAGACAGCTACCTTAAAGAATAAACTAAATATTCAAAAAAAAAAATCATTTAGGAGCCTATGCAGCACTTATCTGACTCAATAATCAAAACCCAATAAACTAAGAACGAATGCCCATCTGTCTAAGCCATTCATCGTGGATTTGAGCAAGAAAACCCAATAAACTAAGAACGAATGCCCATCTGTCTAGGTGTCACGAGGTAACTTTCGTTTTTCTTTTCGAGGCTACCTGTGAAGGCGTTGCCACTGCAACCAACCACACAATCTCAAGAACAAAGGGACAGAACTCACACAGAGGCACACACACGAATTACTGGGACAACACTCCCAAACCTTATATATTGAACTCACAATTTACAAGGAACTCTCAAAATGCCAGAACACCCTCTCCGCCTTTTAGAATGCCCAAGCACTCCTATTTATATACAAGGAGCCTGGCAGTTGACACCCTCAACTGCCAAAGGGTTGTGACCCATGATCTGCCTATCCCTAGCAGACTTGATCATCAGGTTTGTTCTCTGTGCAACACCTGGCAGGTAGTTCCATGCCCTCAGCAACTGCTATGGAACTGCTCTTTATCAGCATGCATCTGGACCATATTAAGGCTAGGAACGCCCAAACTGCTTCACACAGACTAAGTCTGTTCAGCAACTGCCTCCACCCTCTTGGTCACATGCTTTGAGCAGCCATGTGCCAACCATGTGCTCACATTCAGCAACCAGCCTTGCATTATAAACCATTGTGCATGCTGGGTTCAACCCATGCCATGCAATTCGAAGCTATGCACCCACATTGCTTCAATTGAGCCCACCGCGTGCTGCCATGTTCAGCCGGGTGGTCTCATGCTGCCTTGGTCCGCCCCAATCCGTCGAACCCATAGCGGCATCACCTTGATTCCTTCCCATGACGTGCCTTGGTGCAAGGTGCCACCAAGACCGCCATTCTGTACCCAACTTAGTTAGGGTGTGACAAGCCACCCCCACCTGAAGAATCCAACGACCTCGTTGGAATGGAGGTGTGGTACTGTTTGATGAGATCTTCGAACTGCCACAATGTCGTCTCTTTCTCCCAAGTGGCTTCCTCCGGTGCTTTCCCTTTCCACTTAACTAGGTAATGAGTTCTTCTATTTTTCTTACTCATTCCCTCAGTCTTGTGGTCAAGGATAGCTTCTGCTATCTCTGTGAATTGCTTCCTGATTGTTGGGGGAGCTCGACGCCAAACATATCTATCAGGGTCTGCTGGGTCCTCAACATATTGCTTCAAGAAGGCAACATGGAAAACTGGATGAAGTTTGAGACGACTAGGAAGATCCAGCCTGTAAGCCAACCTGCCAATCCTTCTAGTGATAAGGAATGGACCATCATAGCGCTGGATCAGTCCCTTATGTGCAGACTTTCGAGTGATCTTCTTCCAGATTGGTGGAGTCAGTTTCAGCATCACTTTGTCACCCACTTCGAACTCTACTGCCCTCCTTTTCTGGTCTGCCCACTTCTTCATCCTCTTTACTGCCTTAGTCAAGCAGTCCTTTGCTTCTTCGGTCCTCTCCTGATTGGCCCGAGCAAAGCGGTATGCTGCAGGACATCTCCCTTGAGACTTTTGCTTGGCAACTTCGTGGGGAGTAAGAGGCTGTTGGCCAGTTGCCAACTCGAATGGGCTCATTCCAGTGGAAGAGCTTTGCTGCAGATTGTAGCTGAATTGAGCAACATCAAGTAAATCTACCCAATTCTCCTGGTTCGCTGTGACATAATGCCTGAGATATTCCTCCAGCATCGCATTAACCCGCTCCGTCTGTCCATCTGTCTGCGGATGATTGCTGGTGGATAAATTGAGCTGTGTGCCCAATAATTCAAACAAGGCCATCCAAAATCGGCCAGTAAAGCGTGTGTCTCTGTCGCTGACTATATCCAGCGGAAGGCCCCAAAGTTTCACAATGTGTTTAAGGAACAATTGAGCAGTAACTTCAGCAGAACATACCTTTGGAGCTGCAATGAAGGTGGCATACTTCGAAAATCTGTCTACCACCACAAATATCGAAGTGAAGTCATTCACCTTGGGCAAACCATTGATGAAATCCATGGATACGCTCTCCCAAGGTCTGCTTGGAATAGGGAGAGGTTCCAGGGTACCTGCCATCTTCTTCCTTTCTGTTTTATCTTGCTGGCACACCAGACAAGTGCGCACATACAACTCAACATCTGATTCCATTCGAGGCCAGTAATAACTTTCCGCTAGCAAGGCAAGGGTTCGTTCCTGCCCTGGATGTCCTGACCAAGGAGCATCGTGAGTTTCTTTCAGCAACAACTGTCGAAGTCCACCTGACTTCGGAACATAGGGTCTCCTTCCTTTGGCGTAGAGCACACCATCCTCTACCCAAAACCGTCGAGTTACCCCCTCTTGGACCTGTTTCAACAACAAACTGGTCACGGGATCATCCTTCGTCTGATCCTGAATTCTTTGCAGCATATCTCCTGCAATCTGGCTAAGTGCAGCCATCATCCCATCTGCAACTGGAATTCGGCTAAGAGCATCAGCAACCTGATTTGCACTGCCAGGTTTGTACTGTATCGTGAAATGGAACTGAGCAAGAAAGTCCTGCCATCTTGCCTGTTTTGGTGTCAACTTCTTCATAGAGTTGAAGCAGCTGGTAGCCACATTATCCGTCAGCACAAGGAAATGCTTCCCCAATAGGTAATGCCTCCATGCATTGATGCAGTGAATGACTGCTGTCATCTCCTTCTCGTGCACTGAATACCGTCTCTCAGTATCGTTCAGCTTCCTGCTTTCAAATGCCACAGGATGCCCATTCTGCACCAGCACCCCTCCAAGAGCAAAGTCTGATGCATCTGTATGGACTTCAAAGGGCAAGTCAAAATCAGGCAATCGCAAAATTGGGCTAGTTGCACTACAAGAAAAAAAGGTTTTTACGGCGGTAAAATGCTGTCATAAAAAGTCTATTTGCCGTCACAAATACTTTTTGTGGCGGCGTTGTGGCGGCATTGCCTCGCCATAATAAGTGTGGTCTCAAAAGGTTTTTACGGCAGCAAAAGTCTGTCTCAAATAGTATTTACGGCAGCATAAATCTGTCGTAAATAAGTTGTCACAAAAAATCCGACACTTCTGTTTTTATTATGGCGGCAAAAGTGCTGCCTCAAATGCGATATTTGGTTGTCGTAATAAATAGAAGATATATTTATGACGGCAATGACGCCGCCACAAAAAAAATATATTTTTAATTATTATGGACCATTAGTAATCAATGTTATATACTCTGTGCATATATACACTCAATACAATTTTTTTTTTTTTTTTTTGGTGGGGAGGGGG